>JAOEFI010000006.1:19766477-19783101 GCA_034621735.1 Anopheles plumbeus
ATGTTTTACTCACAAACGAAAGAACATTGTTTTAACCGTTATGTATTTTATTTTCAGATAACTTTCGCTTGATAACATGTCATAAGAGGTTCTACAACTCTACATTTTAGTTTGGATTATTGTGAATGAAATAATAGTAACTGTAGTAACAGTAGTAGTGATTGTTGTTTCAGTACATCAATGCAGCTATAGTTGTAGAATCGTTCTGTTCTATTGTTCTAGTTCCATCTACATAAAGTTGTATCTTTAAGCTGTTACGAAGAAATACGATATTAGATGCACTAGCACTGTTTTTCAATCTTCTTTCATTTAATTATGCATTCTTGTATTTTTTTTTATTAGTTAACGATTGCGAATAAGTTACAAGACTTTGACTTTGATTCATCTTCCTGCAGTGCAATAATTCTTTCGCGAGTTTTTAACAAAACAATACAAAAACTCTTTTCGGCTTCCGTTCGATGTCTAGTTTTCGGTGTGAAACATATTTACCTTCGTTGGCCACAGTTCGCCTCGGGAGGGGTGGGGGGCGTGTACATTGGAGGAATGTAACGAATTTGGTAAAACACAGTTATATACACGAAATGAGAGAATTAAAATAGTTAAAGCAAATCTAAGACCCAAAACTGCTGCTCAGAACTAGATAAAGGTTAAAATCGAGTGGAACGATGACCACCATTGTCCCCAATGCGTGCTACAATAAATAGAATAAAACTGTGATTGGCGGCGAATAAAACGGCTCGAAAAGGGGTTGCCTGGAAAGCGCAGCCACAGTGACGGGGTTGAAATACGTTTGAAGTACTGACTAAATGGCCAAAGGTGCATCGAGTGTGGCTTTCTTGCTAGGACCTCGCGGTGCGGAACTTTTCCGTTCCATCGACCGTTCGGTGGAATACTAATAGAACATCTCCTAACTCACTTGGAGCTGCGTCCGAGGGGGTCTCTGAATACTCTGGGTCGTAGTTTAGCTACTTGCTATTGAGACTATCGTAGTGCTCCGACGATGGAGGCGCGTTCGGATCGAGCACCTCGAACTCCTCGAACTCCATATCGTCGTACTTGCGCTTCTCGATCAGCTTCCGGTCGTTGGCGAAGTACTGCCGCTCGTCGAACCTCCCGATGCTGCTCCAGTTGACCAGTTTCGGGGACGTCAGCTCGTCCGTCTTGCGCTGCTCGGCGATAGCACTCGGGCGCAGGTTTTCGCTCTGGTCCACCGTGGCCGCCCCGTTAGTTTGATGCTGCTGCTGCTTGTGGCCGTTTTCGCTGGACGAGTGGTTTTCTGCGTCCCGCGGGCCGCCGTTGGCCACTGTGGTGAAGTTGAAGGTGACCGTTTTCGTGACGGAGGACGCACTGTGCGGGGCACTGTCCGGGGGTGACTGTTCCCGGTCCTCACCCGTTACAGACACTTGCGATGCCGATTTTCGCACGGCCGACGGTTGCTTCACCGTGCCATTGCCGTTCAAGCCCGCAATCTGCCGGATGGTGGCCGCGAACGCCAGATCCACGTTCTTGTTCCGGCACACCTTGGGCGGGCGCTCGATGGAGGTGCTGCTGAAGGTGGACACCGGGGTGCCAATGGGTGTCAGCAGCTGTGGTTCAACCTGCAGCTTGGCGCCCTGCCCTACACCCTTCAGTAGGGTCGGTATCACCAAGGGTGCCGGAATGGGCGGTGGCTGTGGTACCACCGTTCCACCGACACTGGAGGAGTGATGGACAAAGTTGATGTGATTGTTCACCGTAACCGGAGTCGGGGGGTCCACCGTCGGCTCGACTATCGTGGGCGACTTCCTGCCGACTGTTGCCCCCTGCGCCGATTGTTGCCCCTCGGTCGCCGTCGCCTGGCTGTTGATCGTTATTCCTGGCTCGGGTTCGTACTTTTCGATGCACTTCGATTCGATGATGCGCGGTTTGCTGCGCGTGGTGAGGGTGGCGTTGCTTTCCAGCCTGCTGACCATATCGCGCACGGTCTCCTCCGGTTCCTCGATCGTCGCCTCGGCCGTACAGCAAGAGTTCTCCTCGAGGATGTGGCGGCCGCGCATGCGCCCGTTCGGTCGCAGCAGATCCGGCGGAGTTTTGCCCGTTCCGGCTAGCTCCAGTCGGCTGCTGCAGCTGTTCGATTTGACCAGCTTAAATTTAACACCTGCAAAGATGGGAGGAAAATAGCGGATCAGTTGACAGATGCACGACGCAACGGAAACCGAAAAAAAAAACATCTAAACTTGCTGTGGAATGTTAGAAGGTTGTTAGTTACAAGTTTTCTATTATACATTAGTGGACAACATACGATTTGACCCTCCCTAATAGATTGGGTCAGCGATACAACAACTTGCAAAACACTACTATCACACAATTGAATTTTGTTTCTACACGTGCCAAAATATAGGGGAAACGGTTATTGATGCAGTTCACACAATTAATTAGGGACCTGGTACAACATAGCCAATCAGTCAAACATACATAGCTCCTATTGTGATGCTGTGGACAATTCAAGCACTTGGTCAATGGCCTACTTTAACCCCGGTGAACACAGAACACCACAGAAACGCATCGAGTTACCTAATCCACCGTCCCGCTCGCCAGACACCTGCGACCGTCGACTACCCGGACAACCGTCCGCATGCTCCTGATCCTCCTCCTCCTCATCATCCTCATCACCTTCATCCTCATCCACCACATCCTCCTCTACAGTGCGCTCGTGCCTGGTGCAGCCGTGCGGCTGACAGACGCCACACTGCCGATCCTGGCCGCGTATCTCCCTCATTATGGCCCGCGTCATCGTGCTGATGTGCTCGGTGCGCTTGTCCAACACCCGCCCACCGTAGTACGTCACGGTCGAGCCACACTCGCGGATCTTCTCCAGCACGTCCTGGCTGACGTAGTGCGACTCCAGCTCGTCGCTCGCACCGCCCGCCGCCGCCGCGCACAGATGCTCCACGCTGGCCGAGGCCGCACCCGCCGCCGCCGCCTGCAGCTCACTATCGCCACAGTCGCAGGGGGAGCTTAGGTCACCGCTGGACGATACACCGCTCGACAGGCTGGCTGAGTCCCATTTGCGGATGCCTACGGACAGGGTAAGGTTTTTAAGGGTGGTGGAAAGGGGTTGGAGAGGGGTGGTGGGGTGGATTGCAGGGAGACAAGATTGGAAAGGAAAAAACAGCGTAAACAGCGGGGAAACAGGCGGAACCGGAAGTGGGAGGTGGTACACAGGATAGGAGAAGATGGAAAAAGAAGAAAGAAAGAGAGAAGATACGTGAGGTTAGCGATGATGCAGTGGGAATAATGGGGGACGTAGTTGGAGACAGGGGGCCAAAAAAAAAGGGTTTCCACTATTAATTTCCCTCCCCACCCGCCGGCGGATTGCTTCGAGTGAAGTACTATGGACAAAGATTGTACAAGGAACTGGTGGGGTGATTCGTACTGTACATTGGTTGGCTATAGGGAACCATCGGCTCTTCTGTCGGCTACTGTCTGTATATATGGGATTCTAGAAGAAGTTCAGAACCTCGGAAGCAAGGATCTTCTCTTTTCCAACACGCATAAAAAATAGGAGATTTTCTAGAAAACCCCATCCCACCCACCTACCTGCAGTTCCGTTGGCTTTGGCATCCTCGTAGGCCTGCTTGGCGGCGGTGCCCAGTCGCAGCGTGCCCTCGAACAGCTTGCGCACGTTGCGCACCGTGTCCGGGCTGGGCAGCTCCTCGTCCAGCAGCTCCTTGTTCACGCGTATCGGGTGATAGAAGAAGTGCTTCTTGATGGCGGACGCGGTGGCGCCCGGCTGACGCTTCCCGGCCGCCAGCAGCGCCCCGTTGGTGATCTTGCACACCCCGGCCGGCGTCTGCGGCGGTTTCTCCGAGATCTTCTCGATCTTCGTGCGGACCGGCTCAATGATTACAACGTTGTTGTGAGCTAGCAGCTCCTGAAAGCTGTAATCCTGTAGATACTGCATTAAACCATCGAATTGAGCCGCTTTTCGATGGTTTACCAGCAAGTTTTTTTGAAACATCTCCGACTTCATCACCTTGTAGCGCACGTGGTCAAAGTCCAGCTCCTTGGCGTTCTTGGGCTTGACCAGGGCTGCCTGCTTGTGGCCGTCCAGCTCGATGATTTCGACCGTCGGACTGAAGCTCTGGAAGTGCAGCTCGTCCTCATCGTCGAGCTGGTACGTCGAGTACTTGTTGCGGGACGAGTTGTACGACTGGCGCGACTGCAGCTGGCCATTGCTCGCGAGGCTGGCGGTGGTAGCGGTGGCGGTGGTGGTGGTGGTGTTGTTGGTGCCGTTGCTCGTCGACGAGGCCGCCTTGGTCGAGGTGGTGATCTTGGAGCTATCCGATGCTTCCGATGTAGCCGAGCCGATGCTGGACTTCCGCTCGGCGTTACCGTTTTTTGAATGCGACTGCGATGATTGGTGGTGGTGGGTGGTAGCGCCCGGTGCAGCGATCGCAGAGACGCACAGTCCGCTGCCCGCTAGCAGATCGTTTTTTGAATTCATAATCGCATCCTCCGCCTGTGCGGCCGCGTCGCTGTCCGACTCGAGGTGGTCGACCTCGTCCAGCATCTTCGACCAGTAGCTCCGCACCGAGTCCACCTTGTGCAGGAACTCCTTCTGTGTTTGCTGGCCATTTTTTGACGTTTTGCGCAGCGTGTCGCCGCCATTGATCGTCGCGGCCTGCTGCTGCACCACCTGCTGCTGCATCACCTGCGGTCGAGGCATCTTCGGTCCGCGCGCTTTGGTACTGTCACCCTGACTGTGTTCCACGATTAGCGAATCGAAGGACTTGGTCTTTACCTCATTCGTTTTGATGCAATTGTTGAACGTCTTGGTGACGATGATCGGCGTGGAGGCGTAGATGTTCTCGGTGCTGTTGAACCGGCGCACACCTTTAAACAGCGGCCGATCGTTTACCTTGTTCTTGATCTCACGGCGTGCCTGCTCCTTGAACGGATTCGTATCCTTGAACAGGCTCGAGTGGTCCACCTTCGGGCTGCCCTGTTTTTCCTCCACAGGTGGTACCTGCCCTTCCTCCGGATCGTCGTCGGGTGGTGGCTTTGCGTTTGCGATCGGTATCGGACCCTGTCTACCACCGCCGATATCGGCCGCTAGTGGTGACTCTTTCTTTGGTTTACTAGTCTCACTGCCGTGCCCTACGGCGCTAGCGGCCACTGGCTTGAGGGGTTTTTTAAGGATGATCGCACCAACCTGGTCGGCAATTGTCAGTGGTGTCGTCGGTGCGGGTACGATCGCCGCCGCGGGTTTCTTCAGATACTCGTGGAAATTGACCTGCTTCTCTAGTTCCTGCTTTTCGCGCTTGACCGCCTTGGCGGCTACTTCATCCACTATGACCTTCTTGCCGCCGAGCTTCACCGTGGGCGCGAGTGCCAGCGGAACCTTGGGGGGCGTCTCCGGCTGGACTGGAATCGGCTTAAGTTTGGTGCGCACCTCGCGCAGCGCTTCCGGTTCCGGTTTCTGACGCTCCTTGCTTTCGAAGTTGATCCTGCTGGTTGTGTGCTTCCCGACGGTGCTGGCGAACGTGGAATAGATCACCGATGAAGTTTGCCGCTCCTCCGCTGCTTCGCGAGGGGGAAGATGCTGCCGGCCGGATTCCTTGTTTGGCGCAGACACGACCACACGGTTGTGTCGTTCGGCCGGTGTCACTATGATTGCCGGGGTCGGTATTTCTAGATCCTCCTGCGGTGCAACGATCGTGATGTCGCTGTCCTGATCGCTGTTGGCGGTGATGACCGAATTCTCGTAGTCCAACTCTAGGCCCAGATCCTTCAGGTACACCTTGCTCGACGCCTGACTCAGCACCTCCTTGGTGGGCGTTTCAACCACCTCGATCGACGGGGCACCCTTGTCCGACTCCTCGAGCGAAGTTTCCTCGTCCGACGGGTGGCGCGTGAGGTTGAGGTTCGCCTTGTGCAGTCGCGGCAGCGAGTCAAAATCTCGCGCACGGCCCGCCGCGTCTCCGTCTGGTCCACCGTGCTCACTATCGGCGATCCGTCTCAGCTTCGCATCGATGCGCTCGGAGTTGCGCAGTATCTTGCACACGTCCGCATCCGGCAGCGAGTTGTACTGATAGTCCGAATCCGCGGACGGTAGCAACGGTTGCTTGTCCTTCCCAGCGGTGCGTCCAATCGGCAGCGCCGGTGGTTCGTTTGCTCCAAACTCTTGCCTAAGCTTCAGATTCGAGATCAGTGACAGACGCTCGATCGTGCTGCGGGTTGTATTCTTGATGAATCGCCGCAGCGAATCGTTCGGATGGACCTTTGGTTCTACGGCCACAATCTTTGGCTTCGGCTTCGTCACCTGCCCGTACAGCGTGTCGATCGTACTTTCCGCGTGGTCGAGATCCTCCGGGTGGAACAGATTGTCGTACTCCTCGAACTTGATGTCGATCAGGTCGGGCGCCTCACCGTCCTCGCCGTGCCCGGTGTGCTTGCTGCGCCGGCGCCGATTTTCCTCCGGCAGCGGTGGAGGAGGTCCCAGTGAATCGTCCAACAGTTCCTTCTCGTCGCTCTCCGAGGACAGGTAGATCGAGTCGTACGAGATAACACTGGAGCTCTTGTGCGACACCTGACTGTCCTTGATCTCGATGATCGTAATACCGCTCTCGTCTTCCTCCCTCAGCCCAAACTTGCCCCGACCTCCGGGATGACGCTCGGGATAGCGTTCTCCGCCGCCTCCCCGTTGCTTGACGGTATCGAGTGTGCTGCTCTTGCTGGTCGTACGCGGTCCCGATTCGTCTCGCAGCGACAGATCATCCAGCAGTTTCAGATCCGCGTCGACACCGGTGTCGGATTTGCCGCCACTTCCGGACACTCCCGAGTACTGACTGTGCACCTCAACTTTCGACACGAACTTTGTCGAATCACTGCGTATCGAGTTGTGCCGGCTGCCGTCGAAGCTGTTCTGCTGGTGCAACGAGTGCTTGAAGATGGACGAATCGATCGAATCGAGGTCACTCTTGTCCGTGTGCCAGGGGAACGGTTGCTGCTGTTGCTGCTGCTGCTGCTGCGATCCGGCAGTTCCGCCGCCGTTCAGCTGTGATGTGGAAAAGCGTCGCGCAAGCGTGTAGTTGGCGTCACTCTCCGGTGTCTCCGGGACGTCCCCGTTGTCGTCGTAGATATAACTGAAGCTAAAGTAAGGGAGGGAAAGAAAGGCAATGAGTTAGTGGCAAATCCATGTACTGCTGACGGGGGCTCCTTTCTTACCGTTCCTTGAAAAAATTCCTATCGATCAGCTTCGCTTTCGGAATGAGCTGAGATCGCCTAGCGCCGCCACGTCCGGGTAGGTGAAGATCGTTGTACGACTCCTCGCGGATCACGGCAAGGCTACGGGTACGGCGCAGGCTGCACGCTTCGTTGCTGTCCGGATTGTAAAATTGCTGCTGGGACTGTAGCTGCTGCTGCTGTTGCTGTTGTTGTGAGCCACTTCCTTGGTGATGATGGTGGTGATGATGGTGATGACTGTGTCCGTGCTCCGAGGCGGACTTTTCGTACGCGATCACCTCCTGGCTGCGGTGGTGTCGCTTCTTGCCGCCCGACTTTCCACCCGCAGTCGACGAAGAGCCTCCGCCGCCGCCCTTCCCACCGGTCGACGAGGTGCCACTGCCCGGTACGGCGACCGCTACGGAGTTGCTGGTGCCACCGCCCGAACTCAGCCCGTTGCTGCTGCCGCCACCACCGACACCGTTTGCCCGTGCCGCCTTCGGATTGACGCCGTACAGATCTTCGTACTCCTCCCGGCGGCTGTCTATGCGCGAATATAGATCGTACAGTCCTGAGTCATAGTCGCGGTAGCGAAACTGACCAGCACCCAAACCACCGCCAGTGATGCCGCCCCCGGCGATGCCGCGGTAGCTCGTCGGTAGATCTATATTCGACAGGGACTTCTGACGCCACCCGGATCCTCGGCCCGGCCCTCCGAACGAGTTGGACGAGTCACGGATGCGCACGCGGTCCACGTAGTTCGATGCTGAGTCGGAATTTCTGAAGGGGGAACGAAGGGACGAGCGTTAGGGGTGTGTATGTGTGCGGAGCGCTACTAATCTCTATAGATCATTTATTGCCCTGTAAATCTAAGCTCCAGCAGTGGACGATGGGACTCGGTCGCAAGCTTGTCAGTGGTGTCCAGAGGCTGCAGACTGACGTAGACATGCAAATTAGCTTGCTGTGCAAATTCATTGTTTGGCTACTCAACGTTTGTCCCGAAATACCATCCATCGACCTTCTACGAGGTCTTCTACGAGCCGTCAAACCGGGTCATATATACGTCGGAATTAAATGTCGCATGTTGATGGAAACAACAAAAAAACCACCCCAACACACACATAAAGGGGGACAAGCAGCCCCCAGCAGCCACGCTGCAGCTGTGCTATGATTAACCCCATGACATCCACTTCCGGCGGACGCGCGCGGCGAGCAATCAAATTGCATGCTTCCGCAAAACCGTCATAAAAGTGAGTGGATGCAGAGTCGGCCAGTATACAAAAGCAACAAAATACACACACAGCCACGAAAGCCAGCGGACAGGAACGTCCTCGGGAAACCTGTGGCCACGAAGCGAATGGAAAAACGGAAAAGGCACATGGTGAGGGGATTGTGTTTTGGTGCCGCGAATACCCTTTTACACGATTGCCGCCTGACGCCCGGGGCGGGTCTGGTTTTTTCGGGGGGACGCACACCAGCGTCAGGTTTTCTGCCGTTATTTATTTTTCTTTGATTGCAAACATCATCGTTCTGCTGATGATTGAGTCGCTTGGTGTGGGTTGGAGAGGGGGGGGGGGGCGGCCCTGCATTGTTTGTGAGTGCCCAACATCGAAAGCATTTCATTAGGCACAACATTACACCCATGTTGGCGCGGGCTCTCATGCGAACGCCGTCATGCCGTGATTTTTGGAAGGTCGGACCCCTTCTGTGGAGGAGAGCTTCACAACATTTTCCGACAAAAGTGCATTGCTGCACGCGATCGCTTTCGTTACGGCGAAACCGTGTCGATTAAAGTACTGGAACCGATGGGCCGGGTGGCGAATTGGGCAAAAATTATCGGGCAGTTAATTTGAGTTGATGAAGCTTTTTCTCGCGTTTTTCTAAGACATTCAACTCGCGAGTCTTACCGTCGCATTAAACTGGGCGCAAGTTGGGCGCTGGCCTAGAGCGTCAAACTTGCCCTTGCTCGACGGCGCAAGTCAATTGTTTTAATCACGATCGACGGGAATGCTCACAACCGAAGGATGCACATTATGCTGTGTGGCACTTTCTTACGACTGACTGTGTGCACTCGACTGTGTGCACGTCTGGCCCGGCCTTCTAATGTCGGTGTGCACGTTTCTAATTGGATGGCATATAAAGTGGGCACACACTGGCGCGAAGGTAGGTTCAAGAGCGGTACTTATGGACGGTTTGTCGGCGCGCTGTAGCCGTTAGACTAGACGGCTAGTGAAAGTGGTCATACGCATACGGTTATGGGTTTTTGAATTTATGTATGTGGCCGCGTGCCGGGCCGGAACCGGAGTGGCGTTTATGTTTCGCTTTGTTTTCAGTGGATGAGCGCACATGGGCTTAAACAAAGAGTTTAAGAGTACGTTGATGCGGTTTAATAAAATGTCCACCTGGTTCAAAGATTATGGGGGACAGTCTTCTTTTTACCTTACGACTTTCGTTTATTGCGTTGAATTCATCTTGAAGCTCACTTCAAAATATCAAAACTTCAACAACAACAGCAACTTGCAAATGGACCCCAACCAACGTCATTGCTAAAAACTCACCCGTAAATGTGCATCCACTTTTCTCCCACCACATCGATTAACACTTCGTTGTCAGTAAATAAGAAATAGAACAGCGCCGTCGGGGCGTTCTCAGTGAGCTGCCCCCCACTCCCGGCGTGTTGGAAAACTGCACCCAAAAACTGTATCTTCCAGCCAGTTCCAAAAGGGGTTGGTCTGTTTTGTATGCTAATGGATTTGTTTGCTTTGACTCAACACCTCTTCTGGCCGTGTTTGGCCGTGGTGGTGGTGGCGTGATTTTTGGTTTTTTTTTTCCTGCGCGGATGTTTGCCGCCCGGAGGATGGCAGGTGAAAATCACCAAACCACCACCGCACCCCACCATTGCATGAGGTAAACAACGCCCATCGTCGCGGTCGTCGCAGGGTCCACAAGCAAAAGCAAGCAAAACACACAGCAAAGTATGGCTTTCTCCAGGGTTTCACTGAACATGTGGCTACGTGCCGATCGCGCTTGGAAAAGGCGACGTTCTTCTTCCACTGTCGACCCGGTCAGTTGACACACATATCAAACGTCTTATCACGTGCATTTGTCGTCAACGCAAACGACGACGGCGACGACCCTCGGTCCGATGTAGTGCCATGCTCATAATCGATTTGTCACGAACGGAGCTGAATAAGCAATAGATGACACACACTCTCTCTCTCTCCTTTTTTTTTTTACTCCTTATTATCAACAAACCAACCCGTAAAGTGTGCGATAGGGTTGGCCCCGTCAGCCTCCATGAGCAGCAGCGTACCTTAATTACGCTAATCATCAGCCATGGCCAGGGTATGCAAATAACGAGATCAAACATAAAAATCGCTCGCTTTTGAACGAATGGGGGCGCGACGCGCCGGAGGAAAGTAGATGTGTAGTAGAACAGCTAGAAAGCACCAGACTTTGGCGGACTCTGGCGGATCGTTATCATTAGCGTCAGTTTCATCTTTTGACCCGAAAGCACTGCCAACGGAAAAGGAGTCGGATGCTATCTCTCCCTTCGCTCGTCGTCCCGTTGTCCGATTGAACTGAAGACGAAAATATTCTTTAGAAAAGGTTCCCTTTTCTGCCCGTGGTGGTGGATTTCCCTGGTGCAAACTTTTCCTACCCCTCATTCTAGACCATCCCAGGCCGAGACGAGGAGACGTGCTGGCAACCTGGGGCGGCCCGGGTTTGCTGACCCTTTCGGGAGCCATTTATTTTTAGCGTGTTGGCACAAAACACCGAGTTAGTAGCGGTGACGAGCACTTCATAATGAATGGACGAAAAGGACGAATGTAATTTGGAAAACCCGGGGTCCATCTTGTACCCTCCGGCAGGGGTGTGTGGACGTAACAAAATGTTCTCGGAAAACATGGTGGGTTGGAGAAGAATGGTTGATAATTTATGTTTTGGCGTGCTCAAAGTTTTACTTCATATCTTTCGCCCTTCGGGTTCCCGGTCTCCACGATCGCTTCAATATATTCTCCCGGTGTGGCCCGTGGCCCTTTGGGGGGAAAGCAAGTTACTGCTGACGGTACGGATTGCTCGTTAAAGCTGATTACGGCCAGAACGATCCTTGAGCGAACTTTCCCGCCGCAGACTTTGACACAACCTGGGAGGCGGTGCGCCGTCAAGGGCAAGCCAGTTACTCTGTGTCACTATTTTCTCCATCAAAAACCTTCGGGGCGCTTCAACTGACGTGTTTCTCGAATTTGTCGGAGGTTTTTTTTTCTTCTTGTTATTCAAAACGAGAACTGCTACAACGATGTTCTATGTCGCGTTGGTACATTTCCACGCGGCACGGTTTCGGGCGTCCTTAGTAGTGCACAATAATCATTTCCATTCGTTTCCATTTCTCTTTCTTTTTTTTTTGGTCCAGTGGTGGTCCATGCCAGAAGCGATGTTAACGAATGCTGTGCGGGTGATAGAAAAAGTTTTCCCTTCCTGTACGGCTGTAGAAGCTTTTTCGGTAGATAGAAGAAGGAAAGAAGATGTCCATTAATTCGGTCGGTTTGTTTACGTCTTTGGTTTGTGTGTTTAATCCGATACTTGTGACGGACCGGGAGCTTTACCAGGAGTGTTATTTACGAGCAAACGATGTTGATCCTTCGTCCTGGAAGCATCTTCGCGCCTTTTTTTTGTTATAATTTAAAAGAAAAAAAGATTTTCCCGAGTTTTTAATTCAGCTTCAGCAATAATTCGTTATTTTGTGCTTTGTAATTTTGTTTTTCCATCCTGTAGGGCGGACTAAACCGTTTTTGCTCCACAGCAAGTTTACCTTACCTTACTTAACAATAAGATTCAATGCTTTAATTTGTAATCAAAAGGTTGGGACATATTTTTCTCTTATTTTTGATCATTCGGTATTGTGGACAACCTATTGAAACATCGAAAATGGAATGGAAAATAGTACATTGCGTCGATGGCTGGATGTAAATTCCACCCTAGAGTCTAGCCACAGAAACGGACAAGTGAACGCGCTCTACGCGACCTGAATGTCAAGCCAATCCGATCAATTTCACAACACCAATCGTCGGCGGTTTATTCACTTTTCTCGCTTAGTACCAAAAAACGTATTTTCGAGTTCGCAGACCCACTAAAACACACACACACAGACGCACAGCAGCCACAGCTCGCTTCCGCCGAATTTGGGCTTCTCGTCAAGCAATCGCGTGCAATCAACCGTGTAAATGATGCTGAACTCGCGGCACTGAAACTCGTCACCAACGTCAACGCACGAAACCGACGAAATGCTGAAATGCCACACCGAAGTCGGAACTTATTTACCATGCAATCGCATCCGTTTGATCCGGATTCGGACTATTGGCAAACGGTTCATTCGTGGATTCGTGGACCGTGGTGAGAGGGCGCCTTTTCGTCGCCCGCACAGGGTGAATTTCCATTGCAAACCGATGAAGGGAAAATGGTTTTTGTGGTCAATAGTGTGGTTTTTTTTTTCCTCTCGGTTTCTGCCACTGCCAGTGTTGCCATCGCCCTCTTCAAAACGGACACATCAAATGAAAACGGTTCATAATCGAGTCAAACAAGCCATAATGCATCGATGGAGTGGATGTGTGTTTTTCCGCATAAAAACCTCCCCAATGGAGGAGTTGAAAAGCGAAAAGTCTCGCTGAAAGGCGAATGATTTATCGTTCGTTTGTTTTTCCGCCCCATCCCATCTATCGGTTCTTAGTTTTTCTTGTAATGCGCCAGTAATTGGGGCGAAGCAAGGGAAGAAAATGAGAACCATTTCACTTTCCTTACACTTTCCAGTAGAGGGCAGCTGCGTTTCATTATCTCTCGTAGGACATCTGTACCACGACCCCGGCCACGTACGTCCCCGGATATGAAATGTTAATAAATTCCCCGGGTTTTTTTTAAAGCACTCTCTACGATCAGCCCGAACGCCGTCATGGATGGTCACGTTTTTATGGTAATTTAGTTGTAAATTGAAACGATCCCATGACCGGTGTTCGTTTTTTCGTTTTATAGTTGCAACGGCCGTTTTTCCCTCCAGCTTCAACTTGCGTTAGGGTGTCAGGTAAAGTACACCAGATGACACAGTAGAAGTAAGGTGAGGCTTATAACCAACCGTCTTTTTTTTCTGACCTTCTCTGGTGTCATGGACAAATGATTTTTTTTCTTCTACAAGTTCAACAGGGAACCAATATATTCTTTGCGAAGTGAGAAGAAGTATTTTCAATTAACTTTTTTTCATTTAAAGTCGGTTGGAAGTGTTTTTACAACCAATTGAAATCGCTACGGTTCGTTCCATTGTTGCTTATAGGATGGCAAGGTTGGTTTTAACAAAACACCGTTGCATGATCTGTCTATTTATTTAATGCTTGTTTCTTGCTGCATCCTTACATGCAAAGCACCCCGTTTTTGAATTCTACGAATCATACTGCACGGAGTGGCCACACAATTCCCTTAACTGACACGATAACTAGCGTCCTACGAGCCACTCGGTTGTATGTAGTGTTACTGTTGGTCGTATCCTTTACGATTTTTACACTCTACCTAATCTGTTGTAAGTTCCGCAAGCGCGTGCTTCAAGCATCGGGCATTGGACCTGAAATCGGATCAACCAGACGAATTGTGCAACAAATGGGAATGCCCGCCGACTGTCGACTGTCCACCGTCGAGTGCCCGGCAAAGAGTGCGAGACGTGACCATAAACCTTTACGACGGTTGTTGTTGTCGGTTGATTAGAACGATGGAAACCAAAATGGCAGACCGGCAGAGAGCTATCGTCGTCGTGGCACGTCAAAATTGTCCAAAAGCCCGGAACGTGATGGCGCACTTTTGCGAAACGGGTTACGTTCCGGTCATGTGAGTCCTCTTGTTCTTACCGACTTGCCTTTAGAACGTAGGCTTTCTCACGACTGAGGTTTGAGAACGGTCGAACGGTAACTGCGCAAACATTTATAGCGAACGGTAGAATTCAGGTTTGATGGGGAAGTTTTGGACCACACTTCATAAATATCGGTGTAGGATCGAGATGATGAGTGCCTGACTGCGATAGTTAGAGCTTGTTATAGAACTTTTGTAGAATTACTAAAGTTTAGTCAACCTACCAACCGTAGTTCTCTGATCAACGTATAATAATCAAATCACGAATCGATCACTCTGCCATTTCGATTCCAAAATCAATTTTCCACATCATAGCCCCGAATAATGGGTCCAAGTGAGATAAATTGCAAATTGTTTTGGAATTTTTTAAATCCCCTTTCATTTAATCATTCACTTGTACCGCTTGGGAGGATCTAATTCAATCGATATCTAATCCCAAAAACTCGTTCATGGCTGATGCAACTCTAATACCGTGCGGTTTGCAAAACTGAGAGCGAGAGCGAAGGAAGGAATTTTCCACTCAGTGTGCGTTGGGCACAATTTTCCCGGGCCACCCACTGGATCCACTAGGTTGTCCGAAACGTGGAAAGCTAACCGAACCGCGAACCGGAGACCACCACCAGTCGAGGCCAGTGTATTTTTCAATCGAACCCGAACGGGGTTTACGGTGTGTGGCCCCAGCATGACCGCATGCATGGTCGCTTCATGCCCTTTCCCGGCCGGCCTATCTACCCCTATTTGCGCCCAATTATTTTTCGCTGCTGGATGGATTTAATTTTGCATCGCTTTTCCACCGCCGCCGATCGCCGCAATGTTTTTTTTTTCTCCTACCATGAACGGTTCGCGGTTCGCTGGCAGTGCTGGCATTGGTTTGGCTGAGTTGACTCACCACGGCACGCACGGTTCTACCGACCGACCGACTGGCTACCACCGCCCAGTTACCTCTCCACCCTTTGGCTTAACCTTGGCGAGAAAAGCTTGCTGAATAAAGGGAAAAAAAACGGAAAAGCTCAAACATTGGCGCATTTTGAACTGCGCGTAGCTGGCTGGCTACCGTCCTCCTACCCCGGACTCAGTCGGCGGCAGCACGGTGGCGTAAACAAATATTGAAGTGGCGAAAAACTGAAACGACGCGAAAAACGACGCACTCGAGACCCACAAACGCAAATCCGCAACGCAGAACCCCGAAAAACCCCGCGACAAACAACCGTTAACGACGTTGGCACCACGTTCAGCGTTCTGGGAGAAAAGAGGGTTGGTGGATAAGGGGGGGGCGGGGTGCACACCAGGTGCAACAGCCGAGCGTATACATGCGGTGGGTGTTGCGGTGGTGTTTGCCAAACTGGTGGAAAAGCGAAACCCGGTACGGGAGGTCCGCGCGGAAAAGTTCGTTAATTACCGCGCCAAACGTAACGTGTTTTTCCAGTTGCGTTCTCGAGAGTGGCCGCTCACGGGAGTGCTTTTCCTCCGTTCTGGTTGCGCTTTTCGCAGCCGGCATAGTTGCCGAGTCACGCTGCAGTCTCACGACCAAAAAACGATGACATTTGCTGGTTTGTCTAGCCGATTTTCCACCTGTTTTGTTCTATTTTTGCCTTCCCTTCCCAATAGCAAAGAAGGAAAGAGAAAAAAGTGGTGAGATCTCAATTTTTCACGATCACATGCCGTGTGTCCCCGTGTTTTGTTTTACGATAGTTTCTTTTCGTGTTTTCCAATGTATTCAATGCAGTCTCAATTTCGTGCTGTAAAACCTCAGCGTTCACGCTCGCTGAGAAAATTGGTTGTCATGATTGGCCTCGTGCGGCGGTGCCATTCGCGAAAAAAGCGTGACCATGGCGCGGGACCATGTATTTATTTTTCCTCCTTTTTTTCTTTCGCAATCGGTGATGATGATGATGTTTACACGTGACTCTGCGATGATTTTGCTCGCTCCATCATTGCGAGGATGGTTGCAATTTGTGGAAAGTGGATGCTAACCACACCGTAGAACCGTAAACAGTCGTATGTCATTGTTGTGTGTGTACGGGTGGAAAAAAGCATTTTCCAACAACTCCCCCCACTGATCAGGGCGCGATCAGTTGGGGAACTTTTTTAATTAATGAAGTTATCTCCGGCGCAATGTTCCGTTTCGTTTCAATTTACATTCTTCCACTGAAAACTGGCAGCTGGAAAACCGACAAACGACTGCGCCGGCCAATTGGTTTTTCTCCTCCGGCCGCGCCAGGACTAATTAAAATGTTTCCAATATATTCCACAGTTGCGCCGTGGTTGCGCTACCGTTTTACAATTTGAACGCGCGAATCGGTATCGGTATTTTCGTTCCGCGCCCTTTTGTTCACGGGAAAAATTTTCCACTCTCCACCACTGGCAGGGGACGACAGGGCAGGGGGGAATGAAAGAATGTCTTTATGATGAAGGCAGCTTTCCGCAGGAATTTGGCTTCTGTTAGTTACTCAGCTCGACGGGAAAAGGGGTAGAGTCGCTCGGTTTTTAAAGGGACGCCCACAAATTGGCGCACACTAGTGAAGCCCGG
>JAOEFI010000006.1:19788500-19810006 GCA_034621735.1 Anopheles plumbeus
CGAACGTTCCGCTTCACCTCTCTATTATAATTATTATTATGTTGTTGTTCTATTGCCAGCGATATGTTGCTGCCAAGTATCCATCCACGCGCGGGGGAAGAGGGCACTCGTGTTAGCAATACAGAGTATGAAGGGGTACTATTTCCCAATAGCAAACACCGACCTGAAACTGATGATAGTTCTGGAGAAAGACGTACATCTACTGTACAGCAGTGTCCCATAAACCCGGCGGTTGGGGTGAAAGAACTGGGAAATAAAAAGAAACACCCACCACTCACACCAGCACAACACTATACTAACCGAAGAGCAGATAAATTGGGTGAAACACATTCCCCGACGGGGGAACATCGCGATCCGGCTGACGCGGACCGGAAATGCGGCGAAAACTGGAACTTGCAAGCACAGCAGCACCAGCACCGCCTATCGTTTTCCCGTTTTCCTGTTTTATTTTTTCCCGCATAGTGTATTCCCATGTTTCTGCTCTGTGGCGTTCCCTCTGTGTGCCCGTCATGTTCGCGTTTCAAATGCAGCCCCAAATGTCGCCATCGCTTTCGCACTTCCGTGTTTCGTGCATTTTTCGTTTCCATTGCCGACCATTCCGGCCATCCTTCCGGCAGCTCGTTGGTGGACCCTTCGGATACTGTCAGGTCAGAATTTTCGACTGTGCCCGCCCGAAAGAAGCCCGCTACGGGGGAGGGGTCGCAACTCCGCGTCAGTCGGCTTCAAGCGTGAACGAATTTTTATGACAATTTTATTGTACACTTCCCGGTGGTAGAAATGTACCGAATAATATTATGATGACCGGGAAGATTCACAACCATTTTCGCGGGGAGGAAAATCGGATGTGATTTTCGGAAAATGCCAGCACCCGCTAAAGCTTCCTAGAATGAATAACTAAGGCAGGCGAAACGGTGCCGCCATCTGATGGTGAAAAGTGGGAAGCAAAATGGAAATGGAGACCCATCATCCCAGCTCGATTTCAAACGAAACGACGATTATGATGGCAGTGAGTTCTAATCTGATAAGTTCTGTTTTTATTAACTCATCAGGGTGCTCCGCTGCTAACGAGTTTCACAGTTCTAATGATTTTTCCTTTTGGTTGGTGTTGAAAAAAAAAAAACAAGGACGGGGGTTGGTCGATATGCTAAAGTCGAATGAAAATGGCAAACGATTCCTAATAGTAGAGTATAGCGAAATTGCTACGTACTGTAGATCATTTCAAAAGTATTTATGATACCATTTACAAAAGGGCAGAGGGACGAACTTAGGAAATGTTAAGCGCACAGTTTTGGTCTTATGACGTTTTGATGAAGTTTTTATTACGACCATCAGCCAAACGCGGGATCGTATCAAGTAAATGATGGTTTATACTAGGGTTTTTTTTTTTTGAACACACAACACACACGGTCAGCAAATTGTAGGTCACACGATCGTGTGCTTATCTTCCTGTATCTTATCCACAAACTCCCCGGCGGATGTGCGATGCCGTAGAAGTAATTATTGGCTATTCCGCATGCATCGCTAGAGAGATGTCCCTCGTGAATTCACCTTGACGACGGCGTCGCCGCTAATGGGGGGATTTTTTTTTTTGCTGTGTTTGTTCACTCTGTTTCCACTCCCACCAGAACGGTACGCTGTTGCTCGATTGTCCAATTAATGTGGCCAAGGTTCCACACGGAGGTGCGATAAAACCGGCCGCGCTCAGATCATGTGCGCATATCCGACAAATGAGTTTTCCATCATGTTTGTACGAGGAGATAAGGCCAACCCCCCTTGTGTGCGCGCGTTTAGGGTTTTCGCCCACCCTTAGAGGAGTATCAATCCGTCACAAAACACGCTTTGTCATGCTGCGAAACATAAAGTTGAAAACAAAAAAACCTCGCGATCAATGCCTGATACTTTGAAAAGATCAGGTAGTTCCCCTGAAGTTAGGGTAGGCTTTGGCAGTCGGCAGTCAAGTCTGGGAATCTCTCAAACGTGGAAGCCACTTTGAAAAGAGTCACCAGACCATGAACTTGACACTGGATCACTGCACTACCAAGAGCAGTGCTGCGTTACCAAGTGCGAACCCCAAGCAACACAAATAGGGCCAGGGTGGCCTGTTGCACGACTATTTGTGGATCATTTCCGGTGTGTCGCGTTTGGTCGCTCCCTTCTAGACAACTTCCAGT
Source organism: Anopheles plumbeus (assembly GCA_034621735.1). Lineage (NCBI taxonomy): Eukaryota > Metazoa > Arthropoda > Insecta > Diptera > Culicidae > Anopheles > Anopheles plumbeus. Next base: position 19,790,672 of record JAOEFI010000006.1, read on the forward strand.
TGCCTGGGTGATGCCTACCCTCGGGTCATTATCGCGTATCTGTCCAGTGTTTTTTTTCTGTTGCGAATGCACTAACACTGCCGCCCATTTAGAACAGCGGCACTAGGTGCTTCCACTGCACTCCGAACGATCCGGAAAAGCTTCAGTGAACCGTTCGATCGAAGGGAAATGAGTCACAAATGAGGCTCTCCGTCTGATGCCCCGGGGCGGGTCGACTGATGCGCGATCATATTTAATGCATCGGCAAACGAGTGAGGGAACGTTTGTCCTCCCGGTTACGCAGCTGCATCGGCGAACGTGAACGGAAGGTTAGAGTAGTCAAACCTGCAGCCCCCCCCGCCGGGGTCTAATGTGGTGGACTTTTACCGGTACCGTACCGGCGTCAACCAACCATTCCCATTGGTGCCTCCAACACCACCATAACCACCGCCCGTTCGCTCGCGAGTGGCGGATAACTAAAAGGAAAAGTATCTCAAACCGCCAGCGCCATTACTAACACGGTAGGGCACAGCAGTAATTAAGGGCTCGCTGGTTTTAATTAGATGTTGAATAATTTATAAACAACCGTGTACCGTATGAGGGAGTCAGCTTACAGCGGTAGACAGAGAGAGAGAGAGAAAGAGAGAGGGAATGAAAGGAGAGAAAAGGGGAACAGTGCATGGAGGTGATCGCATTTTGCCGTCGCGTTATTGTTCTGTGTTCCGAGGCGAGCTTTTTGGCCCCGGCTGAATCATCATCACCAGGGCCGAGGGAAAGAAATGTGTGAGGGGTGGGGAAATTTGCATTTTGGAAGATTTTATGTATTTTATATGCGTTCCATTTTACTTCCCTTTTTCCTCACCTACCCTTCCTGGGTGGGCAGGAATGGTGCGCGGGGGGGTGGGTGGGACCTCTCTGCACAGACCGTTTTTCTTTTTCCGGTGGTGTAATGCTAAAGGGCACACCAATCGGGGAGTGGGGGCGGGGGGTTCATAAAATATTTGTGACGCTGGTTACGATGAACTGGGCTGGGCAGCCGGCAGACACCGAGTACCTACAAGGTGTACTTGTGTGCAACACTGGACGAAGTGCTCTTTAACGAATGGTTCTGTTGCAACGATGAAAGTTCAATCATATTTTATCAAGCTTTACGACGGTAATTAACCGGCGAAGGAAGCAACAGCAACAACAACAAAAAAAAAAAATGCTGTCAGAGTTTCGTAAAGGTATTTTGCTTTCGTTTCACACCGCGACGAATTATGTGGGGAAATTCGGTACTAAAAATGAGCCCCCATTTCTGTTAACGCATCATCTTCTCGTGTGAAGCGAACGGTTTGCATGCCTTTACTTTTGAATGCGAATGAAAGATACTGGGCGAATGGTAAGCGAGCCATTAACTTCAACTTCGTTTATCATTCAATTTGTCCCCATTTCATTACGGAAAAATTCCACTCTGGATTAGAATCTGCTTAAAAAAGAAAACGTATCCCTAACACCCGCCAATCGTTTTCGGTTGCCCGCGAATCCCCCTTAAAAAGGTCATATTGCGTAATACTCGCTTTATATGATGAACAACACCCCATTCCGCGGACCGCCCGCCACCTTACGCCTTACTTTATGATGGGGAAATAAATGCGCCCGTAATGGTTCCTTGAAGTTCACAAGAAGGGGCTGGCCTTGCCATTGGCTGTAAGCAAGCGGCGAAAAGCTGGCGCAATCCCGGCGCATAAAATTTGCAATCCGTCGTAAAATTTACTATGCAAATATCTACCCAACAGCGTACGCGCTGGCATCCCGCGAGGGCACGGCACAGCACGGCCACGAACGTTTTTCCTTCACTTACATGGTCAGGGCAGAGCGAGTAACTTTGGAGAAAAATCTGACTTTCAATCGACCGATTTCATTAATGAATGGTGGGGGCGGTCGACGGGCGCGTGCGTTCGTGGGGTTTTTTTTTTCGATGGTGGGGGGCGAAACACAAATCAGCTTATTACACCCGTGTGCCATAAAGAAAGAAAGGCCACGGTTGTTTCAATCGATGGCCGAATCGAGATGCTTGATCAAGGTTGTGTGGAGAAGGAAACATCAAACCAAAGGAAAAAAAACTGCCCAGCTCATTCCGATTCGATCCGTCGATACGTCGTCAATCAGGGGAAGCAGTGCGGGTTTTTTCTTGAGTTTGTGTCCGGTTTTTTTCCCCCATTCAAGAAAATTAATTAGGTGTACATAATTTTGTTTTATGAGGCAAAAACGGTCGCACCGGGATGTTTAAAAAAGCAGTAAAATCGCCTTGGACGGTGGTGGGATTCACTGATACTGGTTTAATCGTTTTTCAAACGTTTTTGATAAACAGTTCTTAGAGGGAGGGTATTTTTGTATAATTAAAACAAAATCTAAATTCCTTGATTGTGTTATTATGTTTTTCTTTCATTAAAATAAAAATACAACACTCCCAAAAAAAATTAAAATACTCACAAACGTTTCCAATCTCTCGAATGATTGAAAGCAGGATCCTCCACTGGAAACTATGCTCCTATGGAACACTTCTGTATCGTTCGTGCATTATGAAATGGCAATGGAATCGATCGCAACGCAACGTTCGTCAGCAGCCACCAACCAGGTACCCGGTACCTTGAAACGCCATTTTATTTCCCTGCTCTCTATCGACCATAATCTTATTTCGGTGGTCGCGGCGTCGTTTACATCATGCTGGGCAATTATTCTCCCACTGATTGGAGTTTCATGCCCGGCGTGAACGCGCGGTGATGTCATCTAATCGGTGAATCAAAATTTACGAAATTACCGCCCGACATGCAACGCGCTGCTCGGAATCGGTCTCTTTGCGCTCGTGAAGAAGAAAACACAAACCAAAACTCAACTGTAATTCACCCAACCAGCCAGGGTAAGTGCGTGCGCGCCGCCCCTGCTGTTTCGAAACGCCATTGTGGCCGGCCGCGAAATTCGCCAAAAAATCTATTACCATCATTACAAGAAAGTGAATTAGTTGTCCAAGTTGTTGTGGTTGTTGTGGCTGAGCCGGCGTGGAAGCCATCGGACAAACGAGTTCGTAGATAATGGCACGCAATGGGCTCTTGCCGTTTATCATCACAATGTAGTGACACGCGCGAAATTTCGTTCGCCCGTGAAGTTCACCTGCAGTCGGGGCAACAACACCTCCCACGGCCGGGGACGGCCGGACGGTTCATGGCTTCTACGTTTTGCTGGTGATGGATGAGCAATCATTAACGCAAATCGAAGTGCCACACGTTGACGGTTCTGTAATATTTCGACGCTGTTCCTTGCTCTCTTTCGGTGGCGCTTGTCATCGTGAACAGCATACAACGATCAAATACGATAGTGGCCAAGTCACGGAAGAACTTGGAAATACTGCTGGAAAAGTATACCGTCGGGGACGAAAAAAACGTAACTTCTCCTAACGATCCAATTCCAGACAAATTGATATGGTCTGCCGGAGGGGGGGGTGCCATTAAATGTTTCCGTTTTCCGAAAGTTTTGCCCATCGCTTTTCTTTGACCCGCGCCTTTTTCGACCACGCTTTTCTCCATGTTTGTAACGAGACGCTTCTAGTGTTAGCGAACGAGAAGCGAAAGAATGAGCAATTCTAAAGTGGTTAGTTTCAATTAGAAAAGTCCCACCCTGTGCAGTACTTTTCTAGACACTGCAGCAAATGTGGAGACTGGTTCTTCTCGGATCCTCATTCTCTCCAAACTGTTACTGACGTTTTCAAGTTCATCCGGCGGAAGGCAATGTTTTTTTTAAACAAACTACACAGGCTAGAATAGAGTGAAAGGGTCCCCCTTTGCATTCGTTTTATGTATGATGTAACTAAACGAGGGTATTGTGCGTTCTTAAATGAAATATGCCATCTCAAACTTGATGATAACATTCATAATGCCATGAACACATTTTAATCACTCCCTCTTTCCTTGGCACGCTTTTCCCTACCGGGTCAAGTTGTGGCAGACTTTGTGATTATCCTGAATACACTTTCCTAAATGGAACCCAAGGATTTTCCAATTTGCTTCCAGCTAGCAGGCAACCAAGCTAACATACAAAAGCACGCCTTGAAATGGAACAATGCCGTTTTCCGTTTCGCTTTTGTTTTCGTTTCCACTTTTGACACTTCGCCTTAATTAACACTCTTAGCAGCACTGTAAAGCGAAAATTATGCTTCGTTACTGTATTTGCTACTTTTTTTTTACCCCCCGAAGAAAGAAGCTTGCCAACCACCCCAGCGGCCGCCCCTTTTCTAGGAAATCGCGGCTGTTGGGTATGCAAAATGTAGGATTAATTTGGTTCTCTATTTCCAGATTTTTTTCCTTAGGCTTGTAAGGCACTTTTTGCTCCCAATTTGCTGGTGTCCTTTGTGTAGCGAAGGCTCTCTTTTCGCGCTTCCCGGCGTGTGATTAGGCTACATTGTTCTAAGTCAACCACTCGCGAAATACTAATGACCTACCGGTGGCGTTGGGCTGGTGAATGGAGACAATATTTTAAATCTCTTCCGGGCGTGGGCGTGTAAAATTTCATAAAAGAAATTCTCCGTCAACATGTAATGAGAAACGTGAAAACATTCCAAACTCAAATGGCCCCCCGGTGGCAAGTCATCCGAAACGTTTGGACGTCCGTGACCAAGTTACCGGTGGCCTCTTCGCCATCTGACGCCTGCGAAAGCCTTGACATTTTTATCATCATCTAGTGTGACGAAATTGGTAAAAATTACTTCATCTTTTCTGCTTCGTTATCTTTAAAGGACAATGAAGCTAAGGGTCCTTGAACACGATTTAATATTGAGCGTTTCACATACCTTCCATCGGAAACGTGTTTCAGTTTTTGTTAGGGCGATTTTCCACACTAAACTGCGTCCAAATTGGCTTTGATCTTCCACTGAGGTACCATTTGAAACGCACTCTCCACTAACGCCCATTTTCGTTCTACTCGACCAGGGAGCGCTTCAAAATTGATGCATTCGCGAATTTACTCGCGTGCGAAATGGTTTTTTATTTGCCTTCTTCATCGTTCACTCTCCATATCGCCCATGGAAATCACGTGGTGAAATATGACAGCGGAACAAACACGTGGAGTAACGTTACAACAAGCGTGATAGGCATGAGGGAGAGAGAAAGAGAAAGAAGAAGGAAAAAAAAACAATCACCCGTTTAAAACAATAAAGCACACCGCGCACACCTGAGCGACAACGGAAAGTGAAAGCATTCAGCATTTCGGAAGAAGTTGTTTGAAGCAAAACGAAAAACACTTCCCTTAATATGCTGCGGCACGCAAAAAAATCGAACACGTGAAGCGAAAACGCGAAGAAAGTAAAATATTACAAAAAAAAAAAACACACGCCCATGAACGCCGTTAATTCCAATCGGTAGACAGACACACGACGGAACGAGCGGTACATGTGCAGATGATTTGTTTCTTTTTTTTACACCATTCACCTGCGCGTAGCATAGTATCATCGTACCGCTTACAGTACAGCGCTGATGATAGGTGATGGATGGCAGGAGGATTATCTGCACCGTGTGCAACAAACCTATGCTGCTACCAGCCACGTGTGAAACGCAGAATTATTAACGGAAACGATTAACCACCCTGGCGAGCAGTGAGTGGCTTCGAAAGAGGGGTCCTGTGAAAGGGAGAACCAAACGGTTCGTTTGGGTTTTCCACACGTCATTTAAAACAGAACGTTTAATGTGCAGGGTTGATTTATGGAGTGTAACTAAAGTAACGCTTTGGGCTACCGCTACCGTTCGTTGCTGCTACTGTAGCTCTGGACGTGTCCGTTTCCTGACTGCGCTCGTCTTCTTATAAATATTTCATTAGCGAGAAAGCGTTTGAAAGGGATCATTTTCATTTTAAATTGATTGAGAAAAAACCACGTCCACAAAGATCGAACACCTCAACAAAAGGGGGTGGTGATGATTCGGTACGATGAACATAGAAAAGTCTTCTAATTCAACAACGATTCTATCTCGGAAAATGGGATACAAAATCTTACTGTTGCACAACCGATTTCTAATGTATAACGTCTTCGATCGTTCAACTCCTGCGTAACGCACATTAAGTCGTTTACTTTCATCAAACTCTTACTTGACTGAATTGGAGAAAATCGTTTCTGGAGGGAAACAAGTGGCATGAAAAATAGCCCCACTAAATGGACTCTTTGTCACCAAGAGACAACATGCGTCCAGTTATGTTCACGACACATGTTACGAGTATGTTGGTCCGAGTGCCAGACCGACTCGCTTTCCACGGTAAAACATTGCGAAACACCGATTGGCGTGGATTATGGCTCAATTTAATTGAAGTTGTTGACCGCGCACCGTGTTAGCGTTGGCTTTTTTTTTTTACTGCCATTCGCTTTCGTTTTATGCACAGCCATTTTCATTGCGAGCATGAGATCAGTGCATGACTTATCCGGTTTACTGGTTTCCATGTGCCTTATGCATGTTTCAATGTGACAGGAGATATGTTCCTCTCTACCGTTCCCGGTGTCGGAACTCGGCGGGCGTGGCGTCCTATCATCTGAACATGGTAACCATTTTCCTGCGAGTGCATAAAACGGAACTGAACAGTGTCATCTTTTGCTGTTTTTGCATACGTCAACCTCGCACCGGCGGAACATTGTTTTGACGGGACATTCCTCGCACTTGTTTTTCGGTTTCAGTAATCCAATTCCTTGCCCTTCACGGGTGATATTAGCTTTCCCAGGCTAATAGTCTTTTCCTGCTTTCTAGGTCGTCACATGTATATATACCATACGCCCCATGAGACTTCGGGCCTCGCGGTGAGCCAGGTAATGGCGCCATGTGGGGTGGGAATGGTGGGAAAATTATGCATAATATTCTAATAAATTTGCTTGCGGGCTGTAATGAATATCCACTGCCGTTAGCAATTCGCCCGCGGCGCAGTGAATCATGGAGATTGAAATAAAATGTAAATCCCTTTGCCTATGTTCGGCCTTACCAACAATGCTCTACTCCCTTCCAAAGCGGGAGGATATCGGTTCCATTGGTAGGCGCTTGCTTTGACTGTACTTCAACCAGAAAGCATCGCATAGAACTTCCGCTCCGAGCTTCAATTAAGCACCGGTGACGGTTTTCTTCAGCCAGCCCATTACACGGACACCGCCCAGCGCGGGTGCCCGCGGCCCCCGCCTGGTGGAATTCCTAAGCCCATTTAAATTTTATGAACCGCGTCACTTTGTTGTGCGGAGCGAAATCCGTGGTGTCTTTTGCCGGTAGTCCACCGTTGGCGATGGCAGATGGCACTACGGGGTGGCCATCCACGTTGGCTTTGGGTGGTTTGGTAAATCCGTCCCTTTTAGTGCTCAATTTACACGCGCCAAAGTGTGCCCCCGGTGTCTTGGTTTGCCATTTTGGGCCTCCATTAGCTTAATTTTAGCGGCAACTTACGGCTACTTGCTGTCGACGTCCGGCAAAGGAATCGTTTGCAGTTCCGGAGCGAATTAGTTACTTTGCTATAGTAGCGTTAACCTCCAATTGCGTGGGGCGTACGAAAAACATTGAAAAGAGAACTTGGGAAAGCGATAAATTAATTATAACTGAATCGTACTTGGAAAAACTCGATCTAACTACAGGAACTGTAACACTCTTTAACTCTATGTGTGGTTTTATATGAACATGAGCAACTGTTGGTTGATGTTGTCTGTAGACATTTTGTTATTGTTATTTTATTTTCCAAACTTTTCCTACACAAAATTTCGATACCACACCTTTCCGCCACCACTCTCAGATACGATGCCCTTACGCAAAAGTTATCCAACATAAAACATGGAAATAGCACAAGGCCACATCTGCCGCTCCGTTTATCCCAAACAGGATTATGAAATCATCGATTAAGCTGTCAACCGGAAACCGGAACCAGCTTCGGTAAACAGCGAGCGCCGGGAATGCTCTAAAACTCAAACGAAACCGACCGGAATCAATTGCTCCGATCGGGCAGGAGTCGTGTCGCCATTGGCTGGATCTAAAATCCTGCTGGCAGCTTCCGAGAGACGTTCGCAAACAAGGAAACACGCTACAGTGGTGCACCGTTCGCACAGGCTTTCAACGGTCGGGCTTTTCGTGCGTCGAACGCGGCATGCGTTTGTTTTCTTATCGAGCTCATGTGTGGCCCGCCGACATGGGGACGACGAGGAACGCTCGCTCGTGTCGAATACTGGCGGTTTTCATTTTTCCCCTTGAACTTCTGATGCTCGTGGATCAAAAGCCCGGGTCACATCAAGTGCCTTGTGCATGTGAGCATGAGTTCTAGTTGAAGTATAATAGTGGTACCTCCGTGCTGGAATCACATATGCGATAGCTTATTTACTGGAAGCAGGCAGAACTGTCACTGCACCGTACGTACTGGGATATACGCGTCTCTTGCACTGCACGTTTATCCTGCACCATTGCCACCCTGGCACGGTCGCTACGATTCGCTTCCGGCGGTTCAACCGGTTAGGAGGACTTGTGTAGTGCCAATTCTTTCAACTTTCCGGAAGCATCAACGCTTTCACTGGCTGCGTTCCTTCCGGCTCGTCCCCCTTCCCAACCCCGTCAGTCTTCATCGAGTAAATATTAGTTTTTTGCCGAGGATAATTCGAAACACACTCATCCCAAGAGCTTTCTGCACAGTTTCCCGTGCCGTAAACTTGCCGGCGTGAAAGACACGCTCGTGTCGTGCCGCGCCCCCCTACGCTCTTCGGTTCCACCGGTCGTAACTTTTCGATATTTGTTCGCTCACGTGAACCCCGTTCCAGCCGTCGGCAGGATGCGGAGCGAAAGTCCTTTGAAAAGCGGAGGCCTCAACAACATATGCCCACGTTTTGTCATCAGAATGATCCTTTCCCGGAGCCTACGGAGATTTAGTCTCGAACAAAAGCCTCGTGTAGTGGGTACAGCATTTCGGCCCCAACACTCCCACCAGTGTCAACAGTTTCACTCCCCGGCCGGCTCACCATTGTTGGCACCCCCCGGGAGCCGCGGGGAAGTTTTCGATCGAAAGCATGCAAAACCCCCGCCCCGGAACGCCCGTCCTCCCTCTGGACGTTCGTTGTTACTCCGTTTAAGAAAAGGCTGCAAAACAAATTTCCATAGGAATGGAGAAAAACCCGGGGCCCTACTTTTGGTCGAACGTTCCTACCTGTCGCTGCGCCCCATTCGCCTCGCAGGTAGGACGAGAGTTGTCGGAAATTTACTCTTGCTCAATCAAAAACCGTACACCACCTCCGGCGGCTGCGTTCACCTGATTCTCGGTCGAAAGGAAAGGGCTTTTCCGCTCCACGGCAGGCAACCAAGTTTGTTGTGGTTGTTGTTGTTGTTGTGTACGTCAGTGTGTTAGCATTGTGCACTAAACCGTCCTAATAACTTCATTTTTATGAAAGGACAACACCGCATGCTCGCCTGGTGTGTGTGATCGTCCTGGTTGGTAGAACAATTATCAGATTAGTTATAATCTAGTTCAGTAGCCCATACGTTTAGTTTAGTTTAGGTGTCCATAGGCGTGCAGTCTACTTGCTCGTACTCAGTTCATTCCAAAGGAAATTATCTGTAGCTTCCTTTTTAAATCTATAAAAAAATAAAAGTAAATTCATTGAGAGAAGCCATTAAGCCTCTACTTCCGGAAAACCTATTTGCTAGAATATTTCCATCTCAAATTATGGTAAAATATTTTAGAAGAATGAAGTAATCAGTTTTCCCTCATAAGTTCGACCGCCGCCTACTGGCTTCAAATTAGATGCAGGGCATGGCTGACGAGTCCCATGGGCCCATAGAATTGACAAAGTGTGCATCATTTTCCCGGGGGGCACAATCCACCACCTGGCGCAAGAGGGGTACCCGTGACGGCGGTGCAACAATGTCGCTGCCTAGAACAATGGAGGTGAAAAATGTCTGTCAAGGAAGGGCTTTTATTATTGCTCGATGCCAACATTTCCGGCACCACCCAAAGCACGTTCCGTGGCGGAGAAAGGCCATACGCTAACGTTGACGAGCTATTGCACAATAAAAAAAACCGAAGGAGTGTCACCGTGTGCACATGACAGGTTCGCGGTTGCTTTTGTGACCAGTCGATGAGTCCTTTACATACCCACGCCAGGTACCGACGGTGCAGTATAGTGTCTGCTTACCGGTACACCCTTCTGTTCTTTTCATGTGGCACAATACATATTTCGGTTAAAAAAACCGCCCTTGCACCAAGATTGTGACAGGTTCGGGCAGCCGCTGGTGGAGACAGCTTTCATAATTTATCTGCTAGTGGCAGGTTTAATTTCCGGCATCTTCATTCTCTTCCCCCCAAACAGGTCCTTACGATCGATATCAAGGATGGGTGGGGTGGTATTGGGCTTTTGATTGCCCCGCCGACAGGTGATAAAACATAAAAGGATCTTTTCATATTTCATGCGGAGAATACGTACCAACGCCTGGATGTAGGCATTTTGGTGTAGGTTAATGGGGAAAGTTTTCAATTTCGAGTCGAAATCGGGGTACCTTCGACCTCAAGCCTCAACCGAATGACTTCAATGATGCTCTGTATGTCTTGACGTTCTGTTTTGCCCTATTTTATGTGTTTTTGCTCTACTACCATTCTGACCTGTACACAGTGTGACCATAAATCCATCCGATAAGGAAAATAAAAAAGCAATAAACGGCTACCGGCCCACAGGTCGTCGCTGTTCAGGGCGGGCGCACGCGGGAAAAGGTGGCCCAACCATATATGAGTGTATGTGTGGGAATGTTGTCTATTGTGCTAAAACTATTAGTTTAATTGAATCATAAATCTGAGATGATGTTGCGCGGACCGACCGGCTGGTGAATCACGGTGCACATAAGTCTCCTTTTCGCTTTCCCGCGCGTCGTTTTTTTTTTCTCCAGTCCGATAATATCACCTTAAACACCCAGGTCGGGTTCGATGTGGCTTCTGACCGACTTTTGCGTGCAAAGCCAGTGCCACCGAACTGACCTAACCTCATTGCACTGCATCTCTCATTTCTGGCGGCCGACGGGTAGTTTCGTCTTCTTTTTTCCACCACTTTCTTTTCCGGCAGACGGGGGAAGTAGTATGGAGTCTTTCCGGTCGGATCTGGCGCAGCCAGATTGTGTTCCTACGGTCGGCATACGGGACTGGAGCGGAATTTATGGTACTATGTTTGGTCCCATGCATCCATACGATGCTATGGGAAGACACAGAGCAGAACAATTTATGTGGCCTTTCTACTGGCCCTTCCCGGTTCATGTTGTGGCGGAAAATTAGAAAAAGTGATTAGACAGGAAATGCAGTGAAAACTGAGAACGAGCCGCCCACTCGTCTAGGGCATAGGGCGTACATGAGTGGGAACCGTTTTTAAAGCGTTTTTAATGAAGTCACTTTTGTGTAATTAATTTTGTATTATTTGAGCCAAAATAACTGACCACACGACCCATATCTGGGTCTAGCTAAAAACTTTTATTCAGCCCTCATTTAGGGGGGTGGGATCCTCAGCACACTTTCCCAGCGTAGTGCATAATCCTTATCCCCAAGTCTGTACTGCTTCCCATCCAAGCTGTTCCGAGGAACAGGGGCATGCTTCTCTTGCGTTCAGTTCTCACCATGTTTCGTTTCGATGAGAACAAAATGTAGAGCTCGGTGCGTCCTGACACTTTTTTTTTGCAAACAAGATTTAATTAAATATCAAACATGTTCCTCGAATCCTCATGATAATCTCAAGTAATGAGAGGACCTAAAGCAAATGCGGAGGTAAAGCTTTCGCTCGGTTCTGTTTATTGCAAATGCTTGGTGGAAATAATGAAAACATAGCTGTGCTGTGTGCCGTACCGCGAGTGCATGGCATGGAGATTATCCTTCGTCCTGTTACTTCATCCGTCAGCCGACGAACAGCTTGATGCAAACATCACACGGAACTCGCGGCTGCTGGTTTCCGCCACCATGTGACGATATGCGCTTTCATACAACATCAAAAGACGTTAGACCGCCTGGTAGCATTCCCAGGATTACAGTAGATAGTACACTAGCATCTTTGATCCTGCTCACTACCTCGGGGATGCCTGCTTCAGCATATCTTTGCTGGCAATCGTTTGTATGCATTGTTTCCTCCTCACAACTTATTTCAGTAATGAAGCAGAACGTGTCTCTCGTTTGAAACATTTCATAAATATGTAAAACGGAATAATCAAGATAAGTTGTAGAGTAATGTGCAATACTTTACATCGTGCTCACCCTTTGGCTTGTGAGGGCTAGGAACTTTTTGTGCGAACCATCGCTTGCTCCATTTTCCCAAAGGGGCCAATGGGGCCTTCGCCGCGGCACATAACGTAGAATAATTGCTGTACTTTGCAACTCACTTATCACGCGCACGTAATCTAATTCTCGAACACATGCACCGAATACAAGAAGCGTGCCAAGTTCGTGATCTAACTTTTCGCCGAGTTCCGTCTCCTTCAGGCAGCGACTGATGGTTGGTTAAACAATGTGTGGGATGTTTTTTTTTCTTGTGGATTTTCTTTTTTGTTTAACATCAATTCATTCCTACCCACTGCTCATGTGTCTTCGTAGCTCATTATCATCCAACAAGCGCATGGTTAAAACTTTTCAAATTCAATATGAAGAACCTCGGGCGACGACCGTCCGGCCTGTTTCTTGTTACACGCGTGCTTCTGCCCCGTTGAAGCTTACGACGTGTTCTATCTACGATGCGGATCGCCGGCTTCCGGATGAACCTTTGCGCCAGGAAGTGCCTCAATTAAACTGCCAGCTACAACAGCCAATGAACTTATCGGACACACGTTCCGTCGATATAACGTTGAAGCTGAAGATGGGTGTGTGAGTGTTTGTATGCGAGTGTAGTAAAGCTGTATGCGACACTAAGGACGTCAACGTAGGGTTGAAAGCGGAAGGTATTTCAATCATACTCCTCGGCAGAAGTAGGAGCCGGTGAATCGAAGGATAGGGGCCGAGAAAGCTTTCGCCGTGCTAGACTAGAGACGGCTTATCGCTTATCGTCTATCCACAACGTTGTCAACCTGCCGTTCTAACGGGTTTCCAAATGGTGGGGGGGGGAATCAATCATGTGTAGAAAAATTGAATTTTTGATGCCACTTACTTACAACGTGAGTTCTTTCGCTTTGCCGCTCGAAGCCAATCACCGTTTTATGCCAGCACGACACGACACTCGTCGATTGGCACATTTCCTGCTGATAATTGGAAGGCAATGCGCAAGTACCTTCCGAGTGTGCCGTGTGGTAACCGTTTCCGACATGAAAATCTGCACATCATCCAGTTGCACGAGTTCAGACTCACCTAAACCGAGGTGAACTGTTGTATTCAGTCCAGTGCTGCTTTAATCAAACATATGGTTTCGGTAAAACCACTTCCACTTTGCAACTTTAACTTTTTGATAGATAAAACATTATGCCAGTTCGCTCTCAAAACTACACCTCCGAGAGAAGCAGCTGTGAGTTTTGTGATAACATTTTTCACACAGAGCCACATCCATTTTGTTCTCTATTTTACCAACTTTCCACGGTCGACTAACTTCCACAATTTGTTCACTATCTTTTTTTTCCCTCTCTCTCTTTCATTCCAGGTTTGAGTTTTCCGCTATGTAGAACTTCCCACCCGAGCACAGTAGCGCAAAAACTGTAAGCTTTTTGTAAAATGTGTTTCATATTACTTCGAGTACGAACAGTTTTCCGAACGTTCTCCTCAAGCGAATGATGGGTTGGAGCATACCGACGGTGGACGGAGTATTCACACCCGCATCCGAATATCGAACTTTCTTCAACGTTTCCAGCTTTTCTATTAAACGTGTTAGCGATAGAAGGAGAATCTACCGATATTTCGGAGCGCAGATCGATTCTAGAATGTTTCGTCCTTTCGACTGTTCGTTCACTGCAACTTACAGCAAAAGGGAAAGCATCAGAGCTCCAGGCCAGTCGGTACAATTTGTACCGAGTCGGTACAATTTGACGGTTGCCTACATTCGGGCGCCTTCGAGTGTCGGCGAATAACGCTACCGTCGCTGTCGTCGTCGTACCGTTATATGTCGGTCGTGCCTGGCGGGATGCATAACTTCAGTTGAGCGGAGATAACGGAACGAGGAAAATTTATTTGTCTCCCTATCTCTGTCGGCCATTTGGAGAAGGACGCTTCAGGCCATACCGCACTAAGGACAGTTTCCCACCGGCACCGGTCGTGTGGTGTGAATTGGGACCCCGATTTTCCGAAGCCACAGGGCACCATCACGATAGTTGATGCTCATAACCATCGGGTGCTTATCATCGTGCTAATGGTCATTTCGACTCCGATTTTGGAGCTCATATCTCATTGTTGGGTCAGATGGATCGATGGAAAGCGAACGGTGATGAATTATGATCATCCGGTAGTTGGTTTTTTGCGTGTGGCTTTGCATCCACATTTGTCGCTTTTTGACGTTGCTCAAAATGATATAATGGTTCTGCAGGCTGGAAAATAAACTATCAATCGCTAGTTCAATCTGCACAGCAGCGCTGCACAACTCGAATGCTTATAATTGGATAGATTTTCCACCACAGTGCAGTCTTGCTCGTAAATCTCTGTAGGAAGAGATCAATTGTTGTCGCCCTGATTGGTTAGAACCATGGTGAAAATAGCTGGCGTCTATTGACTCTTATTGGTCATCATATTAAGGACGTAGCGTGCTGTTGGAACCCAAAATGTATTCGCAAGATTCGAATCAACATTCCAAAAATCGATGTTCAGTGTCGGTTCAGCTGCCAAATCTTCTCGTTGCGGGTGGGAAGTTTAACGTAAACCCATTTTACCGCAACTGCAGGTTGTGCATCGATGCATTACACGAATCGTCCTCGAGGGGACGGGCAGGAGGGAATGCATTTAAATAATTGTCAATTAGTGCATATCACAGCGTAGCCAAATGCGCTCGCTCGAAATGAAGATGTTCAAACGATGGATGCTTCACGGAGTGTACGTGAGTTTCCAACGTCATGTCGAATTACAGGATTCATTGTTCACGCTCGGTCTTGCCGTCGCACTCCGTACGAGGTTGCGTTTGTGATACGTGTACTAATCGACCGAATTAGGGCCGAGAGCGCCGGCGTTTCCCTAGAACGTTCAATCGTATGAGCAAATCAACTTATCAGCTAATATTGCACTTAATGTTATGGAACTTTGAACATGTTTGGGGCATGTTGTTTCTACCCGTTACGAAACTTTCGTGGGAAGCGGGAAAGAGATAGCAATCGAGAAGGAAGAGCGGTATTTCATTTACCGTTGGCGAGTAGACCGTTCGACAGGCATCCCGATATCCCATTTTACGCTTATGATTATCGTCTAGGATAATCTCAGTTTAATCAGAGAAACTATTTCACGCAGAACGCTCCTCTTTCAGACCATTGAATAGATGAGTAACGAACATTCAACCTAAACCATTCATGATATACTGACACGTATGCTACCTGATTGGAATATTTTCCATAGAACAGAACGTGCTTTACTCAATTCAGAAAATTAATGTCAGAACGCACATTTTCTCCCCATCGATTGGCTTCATTTTCACGAAACGCTGTGACATTCTTCACTCCTTCACTACCGATTGACATTCCCATCGCATTGCGTTTCCTGCCACAATGACTTTGACGGAAAGCATTATTTTTGTCGCCATCATGATGATTTCTATGTTCTCCCTCCTCCTGCTGCCTGCTTCCCATGAACGTTTTGGCCGCGGGAAGACAAAACGTGAGCTCACGTGTTAATGGCGTCAAGCGCCGGAAGCTCACGAACTCCACCAATGACCGACTCAATGGTTGCTGGATGAAGAGTAGCGACCGGGGGCACCGGGGGCCGGGTGGCCCGTTCCCAAACGGGTATGTTGACGGAAAGAAAACCTCGAAAAGTGATGTCTGCTCGCGGCTGACAAATATTCGTGGCAGGTGTGTGTGGCACCTGGTCGGAAAATGATTTTGTTTTCCAACTGCCAAGAAGACGACAGTGGTAAAGAAACAGTAAGACTCCGTTGGACCGAGAAGTTGGGTGGGCCCGGAGGTTCCATTTTACGCGCGACCCATTTTTTGGCGACGATGGCACACACAACTGGCGCGCAGTGAAAGTCACTGAGAATAAGGTGTTATTAGTGTAATTATGGTCACACAGTCGCACTGTTACTTTTATTTCTTTCCATTCACTCGCCCGGCGGAAGTACGTTTTATTTCTTTAGCGCCATTTTTTTTTTTCGTGTAAGTACACACTTTCACACTTCCTTCCCTGTGCCTCGAGGCAGTCAATGTGTTGGGTATTACATAGTAATGGAAGACAAATGAAATATAGAAACTAAGGGTCGAAACATCAAATGAGTGGATGAATGAGTCATCAGCGTTCGTTCACACCGGAGCTAATTTTTTGGTTTGTTCACCGTGAAATTTTTCACCCTTTGGAACCGCACGAATGTTGATTTATAAATCAAGCTTCTGTGTCGTGTCCGTCGTAAAGGTGATGATTTAGTTGAAAGAATTGTTAATTCAATGATTGAATCAAACATAAGAGAAACGTTAAACACTACATTGGTAACCACAAACCGCACTTTCGTGACAAGGTCCAATATTTGCTAGACAAAGTTGCATGTAAAACGATCGTTGAAGAGAAGGACTCAATCTCTACAACAAAGTGGCAGGCAGACTGCAGTTGTCGCACAAAACAGATCTGTTCAAAATGAAGCGTCCTTTCGCTGCCCTAACACTGCCTTCGCGATAACGAATGAATTCAATGATGATTAATTAAAAACGTCCCAATGAAAGCTTGTTCCAGTCTGAAAGCGTTCACAATTGAAAGTGCTGCCCATTTTCCGACACATACTTTCGGCTGTACGATGGCGGGAGAAAACATTAGCGAAAACGTGTGTACTACCTGCTCGAGTAATAAATCACTCCATCGAACATATTATTTCCACTTTCTTCCACTTCATCACCGAACCCTTGCTCCCTCACTTCTCTTTGGGGAGACGAACTTAAGTTTGACAAAACATGAGACACACCCCCCACAGAGAGAGAGAGAGAGAGAGAGAGAGAGAGAGAGAGGACAGCGGTGGCGTGGACTGCGTACAAATTGTCCCTCTTATGAAGCCTCAAGGCGTGGCGTAACGAAGGGAGCACCTGTATTTGCTTGTGCCCCGACTAATAAGCACTTCATCCCTTAGTGCCCGGTCGAACGGGGACCGGAGGGCGGCTTCTTCAACGGGCACCCGAAAGCTGCTCCGTTACGGACCCAAACGGACACTCACCAGAAGGGGACGCGCTGATTAGTTGTGAGACACGCTCGTGCCGGATCTTTCTTAAGTTTTTTGCCTTACCCCCCACATTTCCCGCCCTCTTTTGCCCTCTCATCCTGCACCTGCACACGAGACACGGTTTACGGTTCGACGTAGGGGCACCGTGGTGAAAAATTATGACGAATTGGGGCTGGTAAATTATCGAAGTCACTCTTGAACGTTGAAAGCAGTGCCGCCACCCGGCGATGGGCAGAAAGTTCCCCTCCGTAGCCGTAGCTTTATTTCGTGCGCGTGAAAAGCGTGCACCAGAATTGGCACGTGAGTTGATTTAATAAATCGGCAAAGATCATCGCGCGGGGTAGCGTGAAACGGGTGTGTGTGTGTGAGCGAAACGAAATGTAATGTACCATCGGTAGTTTAATTAGCAATCAGAGCAACACCACCGGCGCCTCGCGCTTAACCGTTTCCTCCACGGCTAACGCGCCGGTCCCGCGGAATGAAAATGAAAGAGGCAGAAGAAAAATGACGCTTTTACTCTGTGCGTGTGTGTATGTGTGTATGTAGAGCAGACACGGAGAAGGCCCCGGCGCAAGCGAAAGCCACCGGAGCATACAGAGGAGCGCAATTGATGCTGAATGCTCGTTCGGTCGAATGCTGCTGCCTGCCGCCAAGACCGTGCGCGCCCGCGCTTAATACTACGGTGGATCTTGGTCGTAATCGGTTGGCTTTTCATATTGGTGCGGTCCCGTTTTGCTAAACTGTGCATGTGCAAAGCTGATTGAGCACGATTAATTGACGAATCAGCCGGCGCATTACGCGTCAATATTTGATTACGATTGAGCGGTTTTTCATCTTCGGAGCAATCATTTAATAAAATTCATTATCAAGCTTCATTTTTCCCATTCGCACTCTTTCCGTACATTTGGATGGGCGATTATTCAATTTTATCAAAACGAATATGTGGAACATGCAGTATAATTATGACTTGGGTGTACCATATTTTAAAATAAATGGTGGAACAAAGATTCATAATTTTGAACATATCTCTTACTTCCTTTACGTGCATTTAAACTCAATCAAACGCTTATTAACTGACTAACAATGTAGAAGTGACTTACTGTAGATTAAAAACAGATTAAAATAATTGTAATTTAAATGACATATTCTCCAGTTACGCAGAAAAACATATGGAACTATGTAAGTACGGCGGATCAAACCCTAAGTGGATCAATCTACCGGCTTTTTCAAAAAGAATGTTGAATGTATTCAAATCAACTATTAGTTTATGCAAAAACGATTAAGCCTCGAAAGCCTATAAATAGTGAAACCATGGTTGGAAAAAGAGCCAATCAAGGAGAAATATGTTTTATCGTTGAACAACAAAGGTCTAGAACATCGCCTCAGTCCCGCATAGGAATCAACATCCTTTCCCGTTCCCACGGTAAACACGACTGGCAGGGGTAAAAACGCAGGATAATACTCCCCGTAAGTAATTCTCCTCGGGGGGGTTATTACAGCGTTAAGAATTCTCCCGTCGCTCCGTCGCTGATCCGCTGCGTCTTCCGTTGCCTGCTTAATCCTTGCCCCATCTTCATTAATCGCTGCCCCTCGGGAGAGAAAAAAGGGGTACGCGGAGGGGCACGCAAAGGCGGACGCGAAGGTCACGCAGCCAAACGCAAACGCTAACAGCATTACAACATGCCTCGAATACTACACTAATCCGATTCGGTGTATTCGAATGGGGGGGTCCGTCCGTTTGGGGCAACTTGGTAGTACACCCGGTTTGGTCGCCATCAACGAAGGATAAAAAATACACCTCAGCAACACACTCAAGAGCATTAACTGTTGACAATCAAGCGACATGAAATATTCATCGAAGGGAGGCGAAACCCTTCGATAATCCCCGTTCGTTTGGGAATCGCCATGCGCCTCGTCTCCAATTCCCCCCGTCTTTCTTCGTATCGCCTAGAAAGCGCTTCTTTAAAAGGGTTCCGGGTGCTTTCAGTTTTTTCCTCGTGGGAAAAAGGATGTAAGCATCGAATGACCTCTTCTTAGCTCTTCGGGGGGGGTGGGGT
>JAOEFI010000006.1:19812542-19826980 GCA_034621735.1 Anopheles plumbeus
TGGGGGGGGGGGGGGGGTACCCTTCGATTGCAACCAGCGTTAGTCAGGGCAACCCATCCATCCATCCCCGATGGCCGCAGTAAATGTTTCACTGCTCAATTCATGTTTCTCGGAAGTCCATCACCCACACGGCCGCCAGCCTGGAAACAGGACGCCTATTTTCGGTCGGGAAGGAACAGAGGGAGGGAAGGCGGGTCTGCCCCGTCGCCTCCGGGCCACTTACCTGCGTCGACTTTTATTCTGTGAGCCGCGTAGATTTCCCACTCCAGCTCCTCCATGGCAGAGGGAGTTACTCTGGCCAGAACCTATGTTGAAGAGCGGCCGCCGCTTGAACCACGATAGCCCGAAATGGAGCCGGTACGGTTTCTTGTGTTTTCTCCGAATTTTGCACGTTTTCGTGAAAAGCAAAAAGCCGCGCGCCGCGCTCCTGCCCGGTTTCGCTTTCTTTTTTGCTTCGTCTTCCCGGCCGCGGTGACCTTTTAGGCTTAGTGTTTTGGTTTTGCCCTGCGTTCGTTTTCTCCCCTTCTTTGCAAGTTGCTGGATTGCGAAGAAAATTTTCTTGTCCGGGGCCGCCTCCCTTCCTGGCGGCGGAGAGGCGATGGCGGATGGTGGTGGTGTTGGTGGCCTGCGGGATTTTTTTCCTCCTGCAAAAGGAAAACAAACAACGAAAGATGATTAAAGTATGACTTTTTATGCTCAAAGTATAATATTTCTCTGCAAGTTTATGTGATAATGGTGTCACCGATTTTCGTGTGTTTGTAATTTTAGAAAGTTCGAAAGATATTGATTTCCGTTTTCCACTTCTTGTCATCAATATGCAAAGTGGTGTTATCTTCTTTTACTCCCTAATTTCATTAATGCACGACCTTTTGCTATTCTTTACAGACAATCTTTTCCGTTACTGAACTGAAACTGATAAAACAAAAAGACAAAACTTTTTGTTAATCAGCTGTAACCACATTTTCCAATTTCCTCCTAATGCTTAACATTCTTCAACACAAAATATCAATTTGTTTGTGTTTCATAGAAAAAAAAAGAGACGGAGTAAAACTCCACATCAATTCCATGGAACTGCCCATCATTCTGTACTCGTCAAAATCTCACCAAATTGGCAACATATTGGCCGGCACCGTAAAAGTATTTTATGCTCGTAAATAATACGATCGTGTTGCCCGTGTCAGCGTTCGTTCGGCCACAACTTCCGCACCCTTAGTTTACGACTTAAAAACACTGGGAATGTTTCATTCTAATCCCGAGCATATGTTAAAGCGGAGAGGAAAAAAAGGACACACCCAAGGAGGGCCGCCACAAAAAAAAAAAATGTGTCTCCAAAGTTCGATGAATGTTTTATTAACTGTGCCTTGCCTTGTGCTGGGGTTAGCATTTTTTCTCGGAACTGTTGTTGATGGAAGGCGCGTCAAATATTGCTTCCACTGCTGCTGTCCCCCTTTTCTTCACAGCCACAAGTATAACCCCGTGACCACCATCCTTTCGAAGCAATATTGCCGCCGCCATTGATTACATCCTGTCTGGACGAATGTCGACTCACTGCTTGATGCGCTCGAGGAAGGGCGACCTGACCGTCCATCGCGTCCTTGCCGCTGTCGGCAAGTTTTCCGCGGGCCGTAAAAGGAAACCCCTCCCCATTCGGCCGGGCGTTCGTAAACAGTTTAAAAGTTTCGAATAAAACAATAAACTGTGAAATAAGTCATCACCGGCGGATTATTGCGATCCCGTCGTTGCATCGCGTTTTTATCCACCGAATGCAGATGGCAGCGCAAGGTTCTGACCGTCATCTGATTTATGGCCGCCATGAAGAGAATGGGAAGTTACTTTATTATGGCACACCCCACCGTCGTATCCGGAAAATAAATGCCATTCTCGCATTTGTTTTTCGTTTGGATCGACATTCAGCTTCACATTCCTAATGGTGCGTTGAAGTGTTTTATTATTGCATTTGCGCAGGTTGATATGCATTGATAATATTTTTCGATTCGCTTGATCACTCGTCGCACCTTTTATAGTATAATTTCATTTTATTCTTTTGGCACCTCCACTCAACGCCCTTGACGTTTTGGGCTGCAATACATATTGTTTATTCATTGGGAAGAATAGTAGAAACCTTCTCCATCCGCCATGTTGGCTGCATCGGAAATGAATCTGGAGCGATTTTCCAATCCACAAGAATAAAACTCTTATTGAAACCCAGTGGCAACAGAAAAGGTCGACCGACAACGAATATATCAGTTCAAGGTATTGAAAATAATGCGAATCGATTCCATTTCGCTTCTGCATTTGTACTGAGATTTTTCCCCGTTTCCCATGTTTGCCCAATGCACAAACGGTCGCAGCATGGATCGTCCGCTCGTTACCAAACCGTAGCAACACAGACGACGACGGCGGAATGCAAATCGAATAGGGAAGAATAATTATGAGAAAACAATCGGGGCACCGTTCCGAATTTGTGAATTGCGGTGCTGCTACATAAACATTCAGCTTTTCTACCAGCAGCGCTTCAGAGTAGCGGGTCTTTAAATGTTGCTCGCAAAATTTGGCAAATTTGAAAGGTCTCTTCCCTTGCCGGCACTTTATATGCCGGCACCGGAAACATAAATCACGATGCTGTGTTCGTCCCTGACCTGGTCTGGATTGGATGTGGTAGAGAGCCGGTTTGTTTTTTTTTTCGGTATTCTAGTCGAGAAGAAACCATAAAGCATGGGGAAGAAAATAGCAACAAAAAAATACATTCTGCAAACTTGTGCAACATCGGCATTGGCGGACACGACGCCACCGCCATGGTGGCTGCGGTCATGTGCCTTAGTGCAGTGCAGTTACGGGTAAACTTTTTCTTCCCTATGCAGCAGTCAGTACAGAGCAGCCGTTTTGGGAGGGTTAGTGGTTCGTAAAAAAGTGCTTCGCAAAGTGTAACTTTTAAAGGATTTAAAAAAGTCATGCCACCATACAGGAACCAAATCCCTTTTCTTTTCTTTTCCTAGACCTGTAGAATTATGTTGTCTTTCTTCATTAGGTGCGACTCCAGAAGGGTTTCCACTCATCCTTGCCGTTGGTTCCATGAGTGGCAACAAACGACTCCATTCCGGTGCAACTCCTTCCGAGGAAATTGGTTTGCATACTCCGTCACAACAACAGACTCAGGAAAAGTCTCTGAAAACCCAAATCCAAATCCGCTTCTGGGTGGTTACGGGTGCATCCCTTCAAACGATTGCCGATTTCCCCTCGTTCGCTTTCGGTTTGGGGGAAGGAAAAGTGGAGAAAAAAAAAACGCAAACCGAACGCGAAAGAAAACGGCTAATTGAACGGCACATGTATTAATTATGCTCGAGGGTAGCTCGGAGAGAATACGAACAAATACCGGCTGGCTGGTGAAGCATTGATGTTGTTTGCCGGTCGAACGACCCAGTAGTAGGAGGTAGGAAAAAGGTGGGGGTGAAAAGGCACGGAAAGGCACACAACACCAACAACAACGGTTTGCGTTGCGTTGCGTTTGGTCAGTGAAGTGCGTCGAATTAGGGTGAAACGGAATCGAACGCCGGTTCGCTGGAAAAGCCGCCCACAGTCCGGGCCTGATGATGGCGTGCACCGGTCCACGGACAGCCGGTGAACGAAGCGCAAAAAAAAAAACGAAACACGCCAATGCGCGGCTGAAGCAAATGAGGAAAACGGGCCCAGAAGTCCACGGTTTTAAAACACGCAGGTTACATACTGCGTTTTTCTCTTTCATCCAGGAACACCAAAAACCCGGGCAGTGGTACGTGCGTCTTGCCAATAAGAAAAAATGCAAGAAAAGGAAGAAAGAGTTTGGAGAGGTACAGAAAGAAAGAGAGAGAGAGAGAGAGAGAGAGAGAAAGATTGTTTTATTCGGAAAATCGCTTTTTGAACCAATGCCAACGACAACAAACATGGGACATTTCTGTTTTGGTGATTTAATTCCGCCGGACGGGCCATGGCTTAGGGAGGGGTAAGAAGGCGGATAAAAAGAGAAGCGGGGGTGAGGCGGATGTCGGAAAACTGCCCAGCCAACCACCCAACCAGTAATTGGGTCACCTAGTGACGGATGGGGACGGATGAGTGAGTGGCCGGTGCGTAAAGAAAAGCTATCGGGTCTCCACAGTGTTTCTTTAGTGTTGGAGCAGACATTTGATACGGCGTTTACATTAGCTTCCAGTTTTCCACCATGTGTTAGTTTTGGATTTTGGCTGGAAAGTGAAAATAAATCATTTAACCAGTGTTTAACCATGAATGGCTAAAATGTTCCTGCATTCGGAGCGGTTTCGTTTGATGCGGTTTAAACCTCGCCTTTCAGGTGGTCAGAAAATTGGTTCTGTTTGGCCCGAGCTCAACACTTTAAAATCCTTTCCATTGTGATTTTGGTTCGGCTCGCAAAACTTGCCAAAGGATACAAAGGAACCACTATCGTTTCCAATGGGGGTCCAATATCTTCCAGGGATCTAATTTATGTGTGAGATGATGTTGGCCGAAGAAAGAACCCTTGCCTTCGAACAAAAATAAAAGATAGGAAGAGGAACAGGAGCGATATAAAGTTTCGATGAAAGCCTCCCCTTCCTCCTCCCCATGTCCGTTCCTACCTACCGAAGGAATCCCGAAGGCTCGCTTTAGTGGCGCCTCTGGCTGCGGCAGGATAAACTGTGCCAGTTTATACGGAGACGGATGTATTGAAGATTCTCTGCGTTCGTATTTAGTTTGTTCCCCTTCTCTGGGTCGCTCCTCGATAAGGGCTTACCACCAGGAAAGGGATAAGGGATGATCCCTGGAGCTTGATTTATGAAAAACTTGCCGACAAAGTGCGCTTCTCCGAGGAGTGGCCTGTCGGCACGGAAATGAAACGAACACGGAATGCGCTTCCCTAGCCGTTCCGTTCAAGTAGTAGTCAAGCATCGGTTTCAATAATGCACTTGGCTCATGAGTAGGACTTACCCTGCAATAGCACTATTTGTCGCTTCCCTTTGCTAACGGAAAAGGAGAATAACATATGTTCAGGAAAAAAGCGATCAATTATGGACACCGGAACTAAAGAAAAAAAAACGTTCAACAGGAAATCCTGCAACGTTCCTGGAACGGGCTCTGTACCCTGTACGATGGATGTTTGCACCGATTCATATCAATTCTCGACAGGAGGCGAAGAAAAATTAGTCCTGGTCAGGGATGTGACATTTCAAGATTCACTTTCGGGCCCTCGGTCACCACAACGGGACGAAGGAACATTCAGGAATTGCACACATGTCAACTAAGTGAGGATTGATTGGAAAATCCGGATGCAGTGGGTGGGTGGCCAGGGCGGGACAGGCTGGTACTAAGTACTTACACGGAAAACTGCTTCAATCCGGTTCGGAGGAACAATCCAATTTTCTGGTGGGAAAAACTCAACAAGCCACAAGAGTCACTTCGGGAAAGGATGAGGGTGGGTTTGACTTCACACGTCGTCCATAAAACTGGCCGCCTGCCTGGTGGGTCACACGAGTCACTCAGAAGCGGTCCTATGCACTTAGAGCACTCTTCTGAAGTCCATGCACACGTACTTGCCAGTGTGCTAATAAGTGTCCTGTGGCACGCAGGCTCTGCTTCTATCAGCCACTGTTAACCGATTCGCTTCTCGGTAACCCTTCCCGGGAGAAAACGTCAACGAACGACGAACTGACCATAAACTAACGCCGCAAAGTGACGAAACTCGCACAAAGTTGGGAAACACAACAACAAAAAAAACACGCACCGAAACCGCCCCGCCTCGCGATTCCTTCAGCTTCGAACAAAACGGGCTGCTTTCTTCGGCGATTTCGCGTACCGGAATCGGAAATGAAACACAGCCAGCCGGATTCGATCAAACGCGACACGAGTGCGCGGCACACACGGGCGAGAAGAACCGATCGGATCGAATAGTAAACATATACTAAAACCGCGCATCGGCCCGACGGGCCCAAGCCTTCAGCGTGTGCGACAGAAGGCGCCACGGCCACCGCTTCTTGGGCCCGGCGTCTCTGCCGTTTCTCCGCCGTGCGAAAGCGTCCGTCACGGACGAGAAGGTATCTTCCGTGCGCGCGACGCGCTTTACGAGCCAGCTTTTCCTTCTCCTTCTCTCTCTCTCTGTCTTGCTCGGTTTTCGCGACGGATCGCGACGTACGATTTTTCTCTTCGGGCGCGATCAGCGGCCGTCGATCGTGTGCTTTCGCATGTCAAACGTTGGCGAATCGGTACGCTTAGCGTGCGGTGCGCGCTGGAAGGAAACCGGCGACGAATAAGTGCCCTAGGGTACGTTGATAAGTCCGTGGAATCGGCATGGGAAAGTCCCGATCATGATAGCCAAGTTCTTGTTTCGACATATTCAATTTGTCTCATATTTAATAACTATGAAGAAAAGATAATCAATTTAAAATGAATAAATCTTTCTTTCCAATCGCTTTTCAATCCACGCCGATAGACTGACTGTGTGTTTAGCTTTTGCAATAGTTTCTGCACCGATCATACTAACAAAACCGATGCCACCGTTTTGGTTTCGGTGGTAGTGGTTCCGTTGTACAAGGTGGCCAATACATCACACCCCGGCTGGTCGTAGCTTCTTCTCTCATCCTTCCGAATGGACTCGATGAGCTTCGGCTAGAGCGATGGGACGGTGGCCAGACTGTTCGGTCGGTCGGCGAGCAGACTAGCGGACTCCAGCACACTATCATTTTTATTTTCCCTTCTATCCGCGCCCAGCGATTACTGTTACTGATGGGGGGGTTTTGGTTTTTTTTATTCAAGCACGTTGTTAAAATGCAGATTTCTGGAAGGCGTGATGTGTGATGCATCCCCCGATGGATGCTCATCGAGGATGGGCACCTTCTATGGGCCTGGGGCTGGTTTATGGCCCCGATCAGGCTTGTTGGGTTTCGAGAGTATAGCTTACCCTCCCTTCAGTTCCCTTTTTCCTACGTCGCCGTCCGGACGCGAGCATGAAGACGTTGTATAATGTTTTATTGACTTGTAAATGATCGCATCGGTGCCAGAAATCAATCCACCGTCGCCGGCACGCGGAGAAAGTCATTAAACATCACTGCAATCATCGGTCCCATCGGTTTGGTTGTGGTGCAGTATTAAGGTGTTGCGGTGGATGCGATTTTAAGTTTTATCTGTTACGATCTTTGCGCCGCAGATCAACAATTTTCAGACGGAAATGTGAGTCAGTTTTAAATTTACATGTTTTGCAACAAAACCGTTTTGTTTCGTTTAGTTTTTAACTTCACTTAAAGCTGTCTTAAAATGGTTGAAAGAATCGATCATCGCCATGTCCAGCATTCAACGTTAAGGAAACCCCTTTCCAAAAAAAAAAACAATTCGCGACTTCGGATGAAGCAAATGGTGGGTGAAATTTGGGTACTACCTAACTACCAACATTAAAATGTTAATATCATACCCCCCAAATGAACCGAACCCATTCATCCGTGCAATCTGTTGTTCGTCATTTAAGCGTTCCAATGCGCGTTTATCGTGGCTTTTGTGCAACACCAGCAGCCAGCAGTCAGCAGCTCGTGGCGCATCCCGCGGCGCCTTTTTGGCGCACGCCATACTGAGCATTAAAATCACCATCCCTGATAATGATGATGATGGCGAAAAGAGCGAAAACAATTATTTATTGTTTATTCCTCGGCGCGCGCCCAAATACACCTTCTTATCCACGCGGAGTTTGTGCAAAATGGCCGTTTCCAATAGTATGGTCGGATTTTCGTGTCTACCCGGATTTATTTTTTTTGCAAATTTCCACAACCCCCTCCAAAACGGCCGGGGGCTGTAAAATGTGCATATTTTACACCATGCAATTGCGCCTCGACACGAAAGGAAAAGCGGACGAAATCTCTCCGTTTGATCAGACTACGTTTTCAAGTTGGATGTGTTTGAACCATTTGGACAAAATGTGTTGTTGATGCTACCAAACAAAAGGGTAGAACGGTTTCTCCGGAAATATTCAGTTGATGGATAGTTTTGAGAAAAGTACTTTGCCTAAATTGAGCCCTTGAATGGGTACCGACATGTCCTTGAGATGGGCCGGAAATATGTCGATGGTAAAGGTGAAATATTATGACGCATTGCGCCGTTATTGGATTGGAGCTGGCATCGGTTCCCGCAGCGTAAGTGCGCACTTTTCCCTCCTTCAAGACATCATCAGACGGCGACGCACTTTTCTCCACACAGCGCCATCATCAACAGCAACCGCGCCCTCTCTAATGCTTCACCTCACACATCATAAGTGCTCAAACGAAAGCGCATCGCATCACCGTGGGACGAATTCCTTTCACCGTCTGTGGTCGGGGGGCTTATAGTTTTCAATCCAACCACCAGCCACCGAGCGACAATATGTTCCGTCGGGTGCCTCCCCCCTTAACCCAACCCCACCAGTTCGAGCCGCTTTCGGGTGATGTTCGTTGCGGCTTGGCTAAGATTAGGGGGGACCGCAACTTAACCTGTGACTTACTACACGCAGACACGCCGCGTCCGCAGACGGCTTCCGTCGTCGGCTTCGATCGCAAAACGGCTAAACGTGCATTAGCGAAAGTCAATCAGTGATGGTAAATTTACACAAATTTGTTGCTTGTCGTAGCGTGCGAGGTGGAACCCGGGACACAGGTTGGTTCGGAGCTTTGGTTTTGGGCTTCAATTAGTCGGAACGTTTTACAGCTGCTCCCCGAACGTTTGCCGAACCAGCCCCTTTTCCTCCGCCGACCGCCTCCGTGAGAAGTCGAGAGGTAGTCGCCTTCGACAACGGAGGGGCCAACGTGTTGAAATATTATAGAAACAAAATAATACATGGTTTTTGCGTGCGAAAGGAAAATTACCTTTAAATACCAGCTTTTAGTCCTCTACGCTATTAGGCCTTTTAAGGCTAACGGATTAGGAACTACTAATTATGTGACAACAGGAGTCGAGTTGTTTCACACTCATCTGGAACAATTCATATCAGGATCGTATTTTGGAATCCGTAAATGTGGCAAACATAACTGTCATAGTTTTCCACTAATGGAAGGCCATGTGACTATTTTTGAGTAGGCAAAAACATTTCAATTTGTGATGTTCAAACTAGTAGATGCTAGAATCCTTTCCTTTCCTTTTCCTTTCACCGTCAACTATTTGAACCAAAAACGATGCGGCGCGAGATTGACTGCCTTCAGCTTTCAGACGGTATTCCCTAAAAGGGTGATCAATCCTAATTAACAGGCCCACCACACACACACACACACACCGATACGACAAGCCACATAATAGTATCCCAAACACTCTATCAATCTAACCCGGATTAAGCCAAAGTTGAAGTGAAAATCACGACCTCTCATCCGTACTTATTTTCTTGAGAACTCTCCAACCGCCAACCACCACGTCCTCGTGGAGCAATCCGCTCCAGAATACTTTTGTCTCTCGAAAGAGGTTCTTGTGTTCTTGTGGTGTGGTTGAATTATGTTGGGAGAAAATGAGGAAATTTGCCTGTCCATCAACGACTCTCAACAACACGTCTCTTGACACGTCTTCCGTTCCGGCTTTCGTCCTTCCGCCAACCGCCTGCCGCCTTTCGAAACCGATTCAAAAGATGCCTGACGGATTGGCTGACCGGTCGGAACTGCCGGAAGGAAGCAACAACTTCCCCAGAAGCAGCTTCCGCCGGTGGTGGACCAACTTTTGGCGATTGATATGGCGGCGTTTTCATCGGCGCGTTCAGCTATTCATCATGCCTACGGGAATCGTTCCGGTACGTCATCGGTTGTCCGGGACTGGCCCGTCGTCGCGTTGGAAACAGAATCCTGCCAACACTTGGCACCAAACCGAGGCGCATCGGACACGATTTCGGGTTTGTTTTTTTTTCCTGCTGCCGTTCTTCGCCAGCAGTACAGCTGCCAGGGTAGTTGCCGCTCGTTGGAAACTTGTTAATTAGTTCCCAGCGCTGCTG
The DNA here is from genome assembly GCA_034621735.1 of Anopheles plumbeus. NCBI lineage: Eukaryota > Metazoa > Arthropoda > Insecta > Diptera > Culicidae > Anopheles > Anopheles plumbeus. Next base: position 19,822,492 of record JAOEFI010000006.1, read on the forward strand.
ATGGTACTTATGTTTTTTTTTTGTCTTGCCGTTTTTCCCGGCTGATCCTGCACGAGGAAGAAGGTTCATAAAAATCCGTTGTGATGACGACAGACAGTCGAGCAAATGCTTCCATAAAATGTTTCTTCAACTCACTTGGCAAAATGCGAGTCTTGAAAAACTAACCGACGGCGGGTTGGCCGGGTTTTCGACGAGAGTGAAAGAAGCAGCCGGAACATCAGATTTTTCCTCCCCCAGAAGCCAAAAGACGATCACCCTCCCCTCCCGGTTGTTGTCATCTTCTCAACGCAGTCATATTTGCGCACCGATGTTCACCGTCCCGAAGGAACTGGTTTCCATAAACCGTTTCGCAAAAGTAATTTCACGCCGGCCGGTCTTTATTTAATTAAAAACTATTTACCAACACAATAGGCGACGCTGCCTTCAGGAGCAATGGCAACAGAATCCGGTTTTTGGCATAGCAATGATGCTTTGGATTAATTTTGAACAACATTCACAGGGACGAATAGCTTTATTTAAATTACCATTTGAATATTACAATTTCAGTCGTTTTATGTTATAAAAATCCGACTTGAAAAAACTTGATTGTAAAAATTGCGAAATAATTGTGTTTACCTGCTATTAAAGAATACAGTCTGTCACAAAATTGAACAGCCTCTAATCTGTGATATAGTTGTTATCGTGAGTTTATCAATTAAACACTGTTGAAACGAATGTGCCCGCCGTCGGTTGAATGAAGGAAAGAACAAAGATTTCACTCGTCCTTTCATTATTTAATCAGCCCTTCCCCTTTACACCACACGACATGTTGTCGTCACTTCCGGGCACCTAAAACAACTGCCCTCGTCGAGGGATTTGTCGAGAACCGGTAACATCATCCCGTTTAACAACTGAAGCCCGGGAGCCTTCTTGACCTCCCGTTATTCTTTTAATGGTTAAAGTGTGCTATTTTCCGGTTGACTACTTTTCCTTGCTTCATTCTACTTCCCACAACCTGCTGCGTGGTTTCCACATCCGAGCTCAACTTCCTGCGGTCGTTGGATCGACCCGATAACCTGCTATCCACGCCAGGCGACCTAGTCTAGTTAGGAAGGTTCTGAATAGGAGAGAAGGACCTACGAGAAACAAAAATGAAATAAAAATAGATGTCATCCGTCGTTATGTGTCGGCGAGAAATCGGCGGAAGCGAATGACACAGGAAATCCGCCCGGGTCAGCACGTTTCACGTGGTGTCGTGGTCAGTCTGGGAAATGTGGCTTGCAATGCCCCAGGCGCGAATGAACGTTATATCGAAACCCCCTGGTGGGCCCTCCTCCGACCCACCGATAGCCGGAGGGATCGTTGGAAAGGTCCTTGCCTGGTTTTCCCCTTTTACTTTGCTAAAACAAGAAGTACTAACGTAGTAAATAGTAGGCCAATAGTACTAAAACAGCATGTACTAAAACGTCTACGGTAAATAATATTAATGGGTTCTCTTTAACAAACAGTTTGTTGCAACTGTCAGTGTAACGTTATCAGCACAGAAAATTGCACACGACACGTTAATTAGCAACTTCCATTCGGCATTCGGCTGTAACGTGGCTGGATGGCACTAACTTTTTTATTTCCCTACCCGGCTCGAACCACCAGCTTGTCTGGGTTGTTCAGCTCCCAAGGACAAGAGTAAACTAAAGTTTGCACATAGTTAACGTTGGCCACGGAAACTTTTCAAGCCCACCGCACCTCGCCGTACTCGGCCACGTCGTTGATGGTTTTCCTTTTCTGTTTTTTTTTTTTTTTGCACAACGGACCTTGGTCCGAATCGGTAGTAAGGTATATGTTACTAGTTCTACCGCCCTGACGCCTCTCCCCTACGGGTGGAAACCTAATTTCAGTTGTCATCGAAGTTTTGTGTTGATTTAAGGCTTCCTACGTACACCACCGGTATCCTGGTATCCCCGACCGGGTAAGATAGAAGCCGTAAAGTGGGCCCTTTGGCAAAGGATGCTTCAGTGGCCTTACTGCAAATTCTGGAAAATCGTTATAACGTAAGACAACTGCCGCCTGCCTGTGTGTTTTGATGATTTGGATTTGATTCTCTTTTTCTTCGAGGGCCTCTCATCTCCCTAATATGTGTTCTTTTCGCCTTCCGTGCCCCTCTGTCTCGTGCTTTTATCTTGTCCCGTTCTTCTCGATGGTTTATGTGTGTGGTCCTTTGTTGTTCACAAACACAAAGAAACCATTACCCGGCACCCAAGCAGTCGCTCATCCTGGGAAGATGAAGCTCGCTTCTTTGCCCAGGACTCCGCAAACTGTGGGTTTTCTGAAGGAGTACAAAAAAGTGCAATGCACACAACTGAACACGATAAGAGCCAACCGCCTCTTGGGGACCAGACTCTTGGAGGCCAGCCCAAGAAAGCAAACGGTAACGTCATAAACAAAAGGGAACCCAAAACAGCCCCGCTTCCCTCCCGTCGGACTCTCCATCCAGTTGGATGAATGAATGAAGGTAAGCTCAAGCTCGGCCGAGAAAGCTTCTTACAACTTTCTTCTTGTACCATAAAAGAAAACCCATACCGCGCATTCCCTTTGGGGTGGGAATAAAGGATGTCTACCAACGAAATTGGGACCGCCTATGTTTAGAAGGCAACCATTGTTTTTGTGATTGTTGTCTTCAAGACTCGTCTGTCGTCGGTATTCGTCTTTGTCAGCCGTCCCAATGTTCGGCAAGTAAGTGCGCGAGATGTACTAAATCCTTGTCCGGGACTTGCGTATTTCTTCTCAAGCGAACTTCTTCAGCTGTTAGCCCTCGGGGTAGGCAGAGGAATAGATCGCCGGTTTGTGTGCGAACCCTTTCCGAGTATTCATATTCCACGGTGCAGCTAGTTAGCTACATTTCGATTAGCCACTTCACTTCCGGCGTACGTAAGTCAGATGGATGAAAAAGGTCAAAAGGGAAATGTAGCAAATGCACTCGGATAAAGCCACTCCGCTCGAGTGGTCGCCGTTTCCCGACAAGGAAGGTTTACGCGAGAACATTTAGGAAGAAGCGGCAGGCTGTTCACAGTTCTCGAGTTACGAGTTTCTCCACGTTTCTCTTGTAATTTCGCTTTGCGAGAAGTTTATGTAAGTGTAAAATGTTGTGCTGTTAAACATTTCCTGACATGCACTCTTAACGCTCGCAAGTTGAGAACTCAATCAGTCAGGTTCTTCATGTTTGTTTTTAACCAAGATAACCGCTAATTTACTCGCTTGTTATAAATCGTCATTTTCTTCATCAAATTAATGTTTAAAGTTGTAGTTTCTGATGGGAAAATCAAATTAATGGACACACCATAGACGTAATAGCTTTCATTAGAGTAGCACCTTGAAATCAGAGCAAAAGCAACCTATTTCATGGCATATAATGTACTTCTAACACTACATATCGCTCACCAGCACTAAACTTTCCCTCCTACCGGTTCCAATAAAACTCTAATCATCGTTCTGGCCACACATCACGAATCGATATGTTGATCATTCGAATTCCCGGTGCCTATAATTTCCGGTCTCTTAGCAGGTCAGTCGGGTGCCGTCAATGGGTGTCGTTTCGTCAGGATAATTGAATGCCTACGCCATTTAATACACGCCTATTTAAATCACATTAAATCCCCAATGATGACAACACATTTGTTCTCGATTAACATAATGATCTGAACCGTTAGTAGTTGCGTTATCGTTGTGTTTCTACTACGCAGTACTACATTGGAAATAATTTGATTTGACTTTGCTCTTCGTTGCTACTAAATGTTTTTTACTAAACTTTTTATTTAAACGAATTTATTTAATATCCTTTCTACTTATCCTTATCCTTGAGAAAAATAAAACATTTCGCTTAATGCAATCGGACTGTAAATTGGAATGATATATTCAAAAGAAGAAAAGTGACTTCTCGGAACTCAATTTTCAACAAAATAAATTCATTGTTGAAACAGAAAAATGTCATCGGTACACCCACCAATTCCCCCATTCTTCCCACTTCTGCAAGTAACAATCGTTCGCTTACTGCACTTCCGGCTCGAGAAGAATCGGATGAGTTGTCTTTGCAGGCCACGAAAGACAGTTCCTCTCCGAGACTCGTAGTGATCGGACGCTTTTTTTCATTCTTTCGTGATCAAAGCAAAACAGCCTAAAAAAAAAACAGTGTCAGCATGGCCGCTTCGAGGAGCACCCTTCGGGTCGACTTCTCGAAGCTACCGAGAAGGCCACCACTGATGGAGGCGACAACCTTCGTCATGTCCAAGCTGGGTTTAAGCACCCAAACCATCCTTTCGATCCGGATGAAGCCGGCAACCTCCGTCCTGTTCATTCGTGTGAACGACCAGACCCTGGCTCTACGAACCGTAGAGCAAAACGACGGCAAGCACTCGCTAGAATGCGACGGAAAGCAATTTCCGATACCGATCACGATGGTCGATAATTCCGTGGTACTGAAAATCCACGACTTGTCCGAAGACATTACGGACAAATT
>JAOEFI010000006.1:19827080-19842072 GCA_034621735.1 Anopheles plumbeus
TTAAACGCATTCCTTTGCATCGTTTTTTTCTTCATCTCTTTCTTCCAGAAGTAATCGTACGGTACTATCGCGGACTGCCGCACGTCACCGTGCCACTGCCATCCCGGAACGAACGCTGCCAGTTCACCCTGCGACCGGTGACGCACTCCGTGGGCGACTTTCTCGAGATGCTGAAGGTGGAGGACCGCGGCATCGACCGGGCGGCCATCCTGAACCGCGATGGCGTGCGGATAGCGGCCGCCTGCTCCATCGAGAACCTGATGGACGACGAGTTTTGGTAAGTTGCGACTGCTGCATGGTAGTGGGGGTTTTATGTTCCGAGTGATAACCGCCGAATGTCCGGACGGATGGCCGGAATGAGTCGTTCGGTGGGAACTTTGTTTTTTCATCAGCATGAAAGCATCACCTCCACCACAAACCAGCGACAACTGTTCGTGTACGTTTCGATAGTGGTTTTTTTTTTTATTTGGGGGGAGAAAGTGAGCGGTCCTTTCGGGGTGGAAGATGCCGTCCGTTGATTAAATAAATGCCACGCAAGACGACAAACAACAGCGCGCACGCTGGTGCCGTGCGTTCCGTTTGCTTATCCCTTGGGCGTGTGGCCGTCTTGTTCGATTGGAAGCGAATGATAGCATAATCTCACTGGAAACATTCACCAAACCCTGTCGTGTCAGGCGGCAATTGTATAGCATTAGAAAGAACCGTCAATGTCGCTTTCTTTGCAGGTACTTTGTTCATCGGTGTGGTTCCTGTTTGTCTAAGAGTGCTAGGGAACAGGCTGTACCTTGGGAAAGTTTTTTTTCTCCAGCCGAACAAGCGGAAGTTTCGTACTTTGGGGAAAAATAGTAGCTAAAAGTTATCTTCATTCTTAAACGAACAGCACAATCATATTCGGGATGTGGAACTGGAAATGATAGACACCAGAAGGTCTTACAATTAAATTAAATAACTTCCTTCACAAACGTAACTTTCCATTCCATGAAACTGTCAAATGCGGTTGAGGAACTTTTGCGGATTGCATAATCGAGCCACCGACATGAAATCGGGAACTGAAGTAATGCTCTTCTTCTGGCCGCCAGATTGTTTTTCTATGTCGACAGTCGACATAGCTTCAGTGAAAGACCTGAATATTTAATTCGGAAATAAAAGAAAATCTGTTCGAATCTCTATCCCAATTACATGAGATTTTTTCAGGTCACCAACCCGCTGTACGCTTGATGGGGGCCTCCACGCAACCTAAAGGACGATTATCTCGGATTGTATTACGAAAAGTGCCGACCCGAAATCAAAAAACCATGACCTGTTTCACCGCAAATCGGAACGGCCGGAAAACGGCCTCGCCCGGATCGATGAAATCCAGCATTTTATCAGCCCGGAATTGGCGAATCTTTTATCACACACAATCATCATCTCGGCTCGGGTGGTGGTGACGTGACTCGGAGCTGCCTTACCTTACCTATTCCGAAACCGGTAGTCTGTGGCGACGGTTGTGTTTCCATTTCAACTGGCAGTTCTGCCATTTCCGTTGCCATATGCAAAGTTTCCGACCTGGGCCATTTCGCCCACCACCACCGGCTCGATCAGCCAGCCGCCCGGGCGGAAGCACAATCGATCCCGACGATGGTACGGTACGATGTTTGCCTTTTCTCGGCAACTTCGGTTTTGCGATTTGTGCTACAAACTTCTCTAGCCGGAAATCTCCCGGACGGTCCGGGCTAAGCAGGTTATCTTTTCATTCTCTGCCACCCCCACACAAAACAGCCTACGGTGGAATCGCCAAAAGGATACGTGGTGCCACAATCACCGCGTCAGCACACCGGCGCCGGATCGTTCGTGGGCACTCGGAAAAATCTTCATCTCATTTCACCGACGCGCAATGGGAACGGGGGTTGGATCGGCCCCGGGGAAAAGAGTGAGGTCACATCGATCGATCGATCGGCTATTTTCGCTACAATCGAAATGGGATAATTCAACCGTATCAACCCGGGGACCGGCATGGCACCGACACACACACACACACCCACACACACACTTTCCTAGCCGGGCAGATTCCACCGGCGTTTTCCCCCCGGGGAGGTGGGAGTGAAGCCCAAAATCAGATTGGTTTTTTGATTGCAACCATGGTTAGTTAGCCAGTCAGTTCCTCCGTTTGGTGGCCTATTCCGGGTTGCGTTTTCCTCGACCCGAGGTGGATTAATTTGCGAGCTTATCGCGAAAAATGTCCAAGGCGATTGGCAAGATGAGCATCAGCCGCAGCCGACGAACTGTACGGGGCAGAGTCTGGTTTCGTCTCCGGGTTTCTAACATTTTTCTTCACCCACCTTCGCGGTTTATTCGCGACCTTGCCATCCACGGGTTCTGCCCCGGGACATTTTTGTTAATTTTCCTATCCCCACGGGTTTTCCCACGGTCACCTTATCGTGCGCGTTCGATCGGGAGCGAAAATTAGGTTTCCCCTCCGGTGGGTCCTTTTACTAGCGTACGTGCATCATCACCGTGGTTGTGCCAATGGTTCGGAACGGTTGTTGCCAAACGGAAATGATCGTATGTGGCGTGCCGGTCCACGTCGCGCGGGGAGCGGGCAGGCGTAAAACTCACCCGAACGGGGGACGAGAAAGATAGGGTCAGTGGGCACGATAGCTTCAACTCATTCGGCCCTCGGTAGCCGACCGCAAATGTGTGAATCGTTTCTACCAACGCCCTAAAAAGTGCCGCGCTTTCCACGTGGATAAGCAACTAGATTTATGGTCCATTAACTTTGGCTGATATGGTTGATAAACGATTGATTAAACGTTCCAAACGATTTACACTTTTTTAATGTATTTTTTTTTTTTTCTATCCTATCGTTGGTAATCAACTGGAGTACGCTACTAAAGGTTCTGGTAGTAGAGAGGCTCGTTCTAACGGATGATTGAAACGGAGATATCAAACAAAATTAAACCTGGGATTTATCAACGTTTGTTTGTAATGAAGTAAATAACTTCACTCAATTGATGTAAATGTCCATGCATTTGCTATGAATTATAATATTATGTTTCAATCATAGTTCGTATTCTGCGAATCAGCCTTCAATCTTTTTAAAATAGAACAATTTCATTTGCAATGAGTAGCATAGACAGAAATTACATTTCTACTTCAAACTGTTCATAGATTCAAGGACCCGTTAAGATTTAAATTATTTCAGCCGATGTATGTCTCTTTTTTTTTCTTTCTATGCCCGCAAAAAACGGTTACAATGTTACAACTCAGTTCTGTCCCAACTCTATCACCACAAACCAAAGCCCCGGAGAAGCAGCCGTATTAATCACTCACAAGAGCCACTTGAACGTTCCACTACTAGACCAAGTAGACATCAGTTCCTACGGTCCGTTAGCAAACACAATCATATTCCCACACTGTAGAAACTCGTTATATTAATTAGCTGTCAACGCCGGTGCCCAGGGTTTTTCTTTACTTCTTGCCAACCCACGCCCACTAGGACACTTTTTTTTTTGCTATTAATTTGTTCGACTTGATCGAGGGTGCTTCGCCTCCCGTAGAGATGGCTGGTAGGTATTCTTCGTGGGCTTCATCGAGCTGCCCTTTTCTTTTTTTTTTTAATCGATAATCGATAATGTCTTCCATACTTAAGCACGACAGTCGAATCCTCGGCGGGGTTGCTCTTGGGAATACATGTTCTTCCTATTCCGAACGCGATGACTTAACATTTCACCATAAATCGTTCCAAGCTTCTGGTGTCCTCTTGAGCTCTTCTTCCACCTGATCGCCTGCCTGCGGACAAACCGACTTTCGCAGTCATCATGTGGTCATTTCACACACCGCGCCATCGGCACATTCCAGTAATTACGCCCGATCCCCATTCTGGCAATATCATCCTCCATCCAAAGGATAGTCCCAGAGGATTGCAGTCCTTCTTGGACATACATTTTCTCGCATGCTTTTTCACCGCCTTCACAGAAGGGCTCTGCTACTTTTGAACAGGGTAGAGTTCGATTCGTTCTTTGCAATGCCCCTCTCAAGCATGCGTCGATCTTCCTCCATCGATCGTCCCTGCCGAGTCCCTTCCGAACCTAATTGACCAACGGAAAAGTGGTTGATAATTGACGGATTCAGGTCACAACGGTCGGTGCAGCTTTCGGGATGCTCTCGCAGCTCGGATAAAATCGATCCACGAAGCTGGAGGATAGTAAATTATTATGATCTCGATGGCCAATGTTGATCCTGATGGCTTCAAACATTGACCCTCAAGTGCTGAAAACAAATAAGTCAATACGAGTAACGAAGTGTTCAATGAGTGCCAATTAAACACACGCTTACAAACAAGATTCTAGACACAAACACAAATTCCCCCCACCTCTCAGCGATGTAACGCGGAAATTCGAATCGACAAACGCTTCCTTCCGTTCGCTCCATTTCGTTACTTTCCACCGACAAAGTGATCTAGAAACAACTCTCGAAATAAAATCGTCGAATGCCTGGCTCGATTGAAAAACAAACAACAAAATCATCAGTCCACCTCCCCCCTCTTAGGGTCGTTTGAATACTTTTTGGTTTTTTACTTCTTCCGGAACTGCGGTATCGTAAAAATAAATATCTCGCTAACGAAATCGTTTCGCAGGGAATGGGATTGGGACTGCGAACGGAAGCAATTATCCGGAGAGTTTCGCTCAAAAGTGGAACCGGAACGATTGGCAAATAAAAAAGACTCACCTGTGTCTATGTGGAATGATTTTTTTGTTTTTTACGAGACATGGGAAATAAAAACAGTAGTAAAGAAGAAGAAAAAAACCACTTTCCGATAACAGGCGCTGAATCTGTTTGTTTGCTTTGAAAGCCATCAGATGGAGACGCCTGGTGGCTCACGCCGTGAAGATGGAGGAAACATTTCAAAATAAATTAGTGACGCGTGTTTCACTGCGATGACTTCGGAACGTCGCCACTCTCAGCACGTGTGAACAGATCTTGTAGCACGCGGGATTCGATGTTTGTTCATTTCGCCGGATTCCGTTGAAGAAACCGAAATAGTGCAATTGATCCTGTGCAGCATTTTCAGCATTCAGACAAAGAATTCCATTGGTACATCCTGTGCTGATACTTGATGAAAAAGAATTTACCACCGTACATCGACGCAGATAAGGATAAGGTACATTTATCGCATGTACAATTTGAAAACGAATGCAAGTATAAGTTTTCTAAAAGAACATATCCGTCATCCCTTCAGTAGCCTTTATTTCTAGAAATGCCACCATTCATTACATAACCCAACCATCTGTTTCTTTCTTTCTACACTCTACTTCCAGGCTGCATCTGAACGACAGACAATACTACGTTAAGCCACCGAAACGTGAAAAAATTACCTCAGAAGAAATCACTAGACTAGGGGACGTCCAGGCGCTCGTGTCGCAGGTAAAGCTCTCTGTGTTGTTCGCCATTCATCCACGTCCTTTATTGTGCTAAACAAAAAAACGCCAATTATGTGACATAAACGAATGTGAAATCCATTTCATAACTGCAACCCAACGCCGCTAGTAGCGCACGGCCAGGTGGACGGAAGTTTTCGGTTTTCTTTTTTCCGTTTCACCGAACAGTGCACTCACATTCGGTTTCCGGTGTTTGTTCCGCGTATCAAATTGATTCTTTGTCCCGTTCTTTCTTTCCACCCCACACGGGGAGGGATAAAGGAACCGGTCGTGGATTACGGAGAAGAGTGGTTTTCCGCTTCTGGACGCGGGTGAATTGGTGGACGAATCGTGACAGCGAGTGTACGGCGGAAAGTTAAGCCTCCCGCTCTCGAGTCATTGCAGTCCTTCTGCATATTACATGATGCTTGAGAACCCGTTATTGTAATGCTGTGTGTGGACAGCGAATACACCAGTGCATTCGTCCGTTCCGGTCCGGGGTTTTAAAGCATGAACTTTAAGCTTCATGTTTGGTAAATGCATTGGATTGTTTTAAATTTAGACGGATTGTTCGTCGTATTTTCTGTGTGTTTTTATCGATTTTATTCCTCTACGATATCCCTTCCATCGGAGGATTTGTAATGAGCAGCTCAGGAATTTATATTTTCACCAATACGGCGTCACTGCTCGTAAACTGAAATGATGCATCCCGTGTCAGAAGTACACCTCAATAAAAAGCAACCCATCAAAGTCACACACCTTTATCCCAGATAAACTTTGTGCCCTTTAGTTTCCAACCCATCGCAGTCGAAAATTTTCCAAAACCTTGGGTAGATCCTTGAAGAAGGCTGAAACAGACCCGGTTCCAATTTGTACCCGTTACTGTGCAAACACCGGATCCGTCCGATAGGGACGGAAGGCGTAGACATATACCGGATTGTAAAATCCTTCTCATCACGCAGGCTCGCCCGGGTGGCGCCACTTCCTGCCAAAAGGGGGGGCTTTCCCGGCGTGCCAGTGAAATATGGGATCGTGTGAAACGAGCCACATCTTTTGTTCAATCCCTCAGAGGGATCAAACGTATCCCAAGATACCGGAAGGGGTTAAACGTTGATAGCGCAGGTGTAGCTTTAATCTGTTTCTAATTAATCGTTCCCTATCGAATAAACTAAACTCCCTTGGGATGGAAATGGGTAGCCTTTTATTGATGGTGTGTGCTTTTCACGTAAATTGTGCACTGTGCGAGGCTTTTATGGTCCCAAAAATATATCTTCGGTTTTAACATTTCTTACTCTTCACCCGACAGCTTTACGAGGCCCTGCACGTGGGCGAACATCAGGTTCACAAGGAGCGTGAGCTGCACGGCAAGCTGGAGGAGTTGAGCGTGAAGCTAGGACCATTGGAAGAGGTATGGAAGAAGCCAGGACTTACGCCCCCGCGGGTAGATTCACGAGAAGCTCGAATGGCGGGTGCGTTTCTTGACGGTAATTTTCCGATATCTTTTGCAGAAAAAGAATGAACTGGACCAGAAGGCGACACGGAAAACGAACGTCCTGACCTGGGTCGGGCTGGGCCTAATGTCGGTACAGTTCGGTGTGCTCGCGCGGCTAACGTGGTGGGAATACTCCTGGGACATCATGGAACCGGTGACGTACTTCGTCACGTACGGCACGGCCATGGCCGCGTACGCGTACTTCGTCCTCACGAAGCAGGTAACGCACTGCGGACATTATCCCCCGTGTGCCAGACGTGCTGCTACGATCCGTCAGTTCATTCGGCCTTTCGTTCTTTCTTCCAGGAGTACCTTCTGCCGGACGTGAAGGACCGCCAGCATCTGATCACGTTGCACAAGGCGGCAAAGAAGGCCGGCATCAATCTGGCCGAGTACAACGACATCAAGCGGCAGATCGCGGAAATCGAGCACGACCTGCGCCGGCTTCGGGACCCACTGTACATGCATCTGCCGGCGCCGCCACCGAAGAGCAAAACGTTCAGCGCGACCGAGATCGCACTCTCGAAGAAAGTGAAGAAGGCGGCCCTCGAGGCGTCGCAAAACGTAACCGGTGGCACGGCGGCGAACAGCAGAAACTAGACCGTACACACGTACGATCTGCCAACGTTCGGCGATCGGTGGGGAATCGGCTGGATGAATTTTAGTTAGACGACGCGTGCTGGCGGGGCACGCTGATGAATACCGACCATTGAGATATGTTCGTTCCAGTGGAGTGGAAACGTCCTGCGCACAACGGTGGAGCTAGCTTACATTAGAATAGCGAAAGGGGCAGGGCGAACTGCGAACGCAACAGATAATGATAACAGATAGCGATCGAGCTGAGGGAAGGAAGAAACGAAAAAAGATTCTCCTTGCCATGGAGAGAAACGGTTGTAACACAGGGCTCGATTTTTGCACAATCCAACACAATCAATGCCAAGTCCTTCCGATATGGGATGAAGGAATCCGACAAACAGTCAAAACAGGCAAATATTACTCGATTGTGCGCTATATGCAACATCGACATCGTAGACGTAGACATCGAATGCTTGGAGAGAAGTTAAAGTATAAGCCGGGCACTCCGATGGAAATATTCAATCATAGGCTGGTAAAAGCTTCTAGCAAACATTCATGCTGACTAGTCGTCGGAAAAAGAGCTAGCGTGATTGAAAGGAGAGGGTGCTTCCGCGCTGTCCAGAATAGAAAACATACCCAAAAACTTAAAAACATCACTCCCTAACATTTGTTGCCCAGAAAAAAAGGGCATTGTCTCGTGCGCAATGTTTCGGCCGTTCTGCTACTTGTTACTACTTATTGAGCCCTGTACTTATAGCACAGCAAACGTGTGCGGCCTTTGGTACCGTTAAGGTTCGGCAGTGCAACAACATGCTAGCTCTCGCAGCACGTTCACGTTCTGTTCACGTCACCTTTTTTTTTTTTACCAATCCCCATTCATCTATGTCCCTAAATATTGAGTTTACAGTTCTCAATGATGTGTTGTTGTTATCGTTTAAAACGCTTTTGCTTTTTAAAGGCACGTGTGCATCTTTTTTTACCGTTTCCGTTACGAGTGTTTCAAATGTGCAAGAGTTAGGTTTTGAAAAGTAATCTCATATCCCCCCGGAACGTCATCGTGTACGTGTGAATGATTTTTGTTTTTCGAGTTATTTTGATTTCCTGTTTAAGTTAAGGCGAACGCACATCAAGTTTTTCTGATACCGGAAACATCACATCAGCGTGTTTGATTTGCTAGTGAAGTGAATGGTATAACGAATTTGTAGCTTTGTGTTTATGTAAAACTATATTAATTGTATGTTTTCATTTTTAGTGCTTTCGAATAAAATTATACACAAGCATTTTTTTTTACGTTTCATAAATACTATTGTACTTTTGTATAATCTTTGTGTTTTTTTTTTCTTTTTTTGTCAAGGTACTCCTATCATATTTAGGTCGGTTTTCTTTTTCAAACGTTATCTGATTTAAATTATGTTTCGTTTACCACAACCATTTATTGTTGAATGTCATGCGAACGAGCAGCAGGCTTAACATTAACCGTAACTAAGTTACCCTTCTGGAAACGGCTCAACTTTGTGTATGAGTGGACTTACAAATTGCGCTCGTGAACCTAATAACAGTTAACGTGAAACTTTTGAAATAACAAAAAAAGAAATAATAATAAAAACACATTGTTATATGAGAACGCGTAATCAAACGCGAGAATCGTGAAAAGTGGAGAAACAAACTACCATTTACTAGGCAAGTAGAATTAGGCGTACATATGTATCGACAGTGGAAACGGTACAACCTTTCAACATTTTCGAAACCAATTCCTTACCCCACTCTCTTTCAAGATGATGATGATGATGGAAGCTAAGAAGAGTAACAAAAGTGCACTAACTTGATGGATGACAAAACTGCATACTGTTTTCCTTCACCATTAAACTGACGCTAAACTTGTCTCTTGTTCTCGTTTTAGGCAGCAGTGGGTTTGAAAATTGCTAAAAGTCGCATACAAAATCCTCTCCCGATCGTCCTGGCATGCTTTAAAAAAAAAACAAAAATCGAGCTTCTCTTCAAATGCGCCGAGGATGTCGAGAAAGGGCAAATATCTTAGCGTGCGATATCGTCTATAAAATTCAGCGTGTCCAAGAAGCTTCACGAGAGCTCCTTTTCTATTTGTAATCGTTGATTTTTGTTTCAAAACCATGCACTTTATCCTAATCTTGAATCTCGAGCAAACAACCAACGGATAACTATAGCATTAGTATAAACCTCTGTATTTTAACTCTTCAAACCAAGCACAAGAATAATGACAAATCCCATTGCGAGTGAAGAATCCTTCCTACAGAGTAAGCTGCAAGTAAAAAAATGGAAGGAGCGCGGTGGAGCGTTCGCATTGTCGTCGTAGACAGGAACAAAATATAACCGAATAGAGTGAAATCGAGTTACAAAAACACAAACAACAAAAATGTAATACTATCGTTAACTATGACCAACCAACTATGGCCGCCGGAGGGAACGGAATCGTACCGTAGTCTCCCGCGGTTCACATCCAGACAAGCAATTTGATAAACCGTTTGGGAATCCTTTTTAGAAGCATTTTTAAATCTACTTAAAATAAATCGCAGTTATCAGACGTTTGACAAAACATAACGGGCGCGTAGAACTAGCACTGCTTGTGCTGAGAGCACACTAGAATTGTCCCGGTTTCCATCCCTCCCGTCTTACTGCTCTGCCCGCAGAGCTTATTTCCGCGTTCCGTGCTCATTTTCTGCGACAACATGTTCATGCGACATTGGACGTTCGTATCGGAAGGATATAGTTAACCGTCGCAATAGTATGCCGCTTTCAACACTTTAAACTTATCGCTACAGCTCTAGGAGTTTCCTCACTTTGCTGCATCTCCTGATAGTCACTTGGATAGTTCTTCAATCGCCATTTGCCTAGAATTTAACCCACACTCTCTAGCTACATATCTATCCATTGCCTATATTGTTGATTGGTTAGAAACGTTTCGATTTCCCGGATCACTGATTCTTAACGGTTTGCCTTCCCTCTACCATTAGCTAGCGAAAGAACTGATATTGTATGATACTTTACTTCCCCAACCTATAAGCTCTACTAGTATCTTTCGTAAACGTATTCAAGAAGCCGTACGCTGCAAGCGAGTATTTAACGAATACTGATGATAAAAAACCTATATCAAGTGCCAACTTAAAACTGCAACTAATACACGAACAACATTAAACAATCGACTACCAACCGTTCCGTGGAACGAGGACACCCCGTTCAGCACAAGGTCGTTCTGTGAGCGAAACACGCTGGATAACTATATTGTAAATCGCACACTCCTATGCATAGAAAACTAATCCTTTTCAGTCTAAAATTTACTAAACGAATCTCATTGTAGGGTAACACAAACATGCTACTTACCTTTCGATCAAACTTCTTGCTAGAGAACAGTTGTGAAAATTATGGATAAAAGATAATGGTTGCAAAACAAATAGAACCCCTCGTATCTAAAGCAAACAATGGAATCGAAAATCTACCTGTCTTCAAATAGCGAATATCACCATTTATCGAAATAGAAAGACGTCTAACGGAGCAAATGGAACGCAAATAAACGAAAAGAGAATTATTTATTTTACTACAATTGTAAACGTTACCGGTCCGGCAACAGCTGTGGAAAAATAAGACGTAATTCTGCACAAACAAACAAACCATCGGAGTGATGATCGTTGGCGATGGAAGCGAAAGAAGGATCCATAATAGCAGTGTTGGGGCCCAGCAATCCTAACCCCTAGTGTAAAACAAATATATATATACATATAAAAATGTAGGTTATCTTAAACTTTGAACAAGCCGTAACAAACGTTAATAATGACCGAAGCGGAAGGAAAATGAAGGGCCGAACCCGGCAGACGAAACAAGACACCACAGTATGATAGAACACATGAAAGATATCCAGCGGCACGATTTATGATATCTGCAAAAGTATTATGGTCAAACCGGAACCTAATAACACAAATCAAGTAGGTAAATTATAAGGCGCGCTTTGCGTATGGCACAAAACCGTTTGACAACAAGGATAAATAGGGGGCAGCGTCGTAGCGAGCGAACTAGACTAATTAACAAATTATCAAGCGTAATATAAAAACCCCCAATTTACTACCAACTCCACATGTATAATTTCCAGGGTGATGGTGCAAAGAATGTAGCTCGAAAACTTGTCCCAAAAACAAGACTAGAACGGACGGAATGGAAGAAGTATTTGCGGGCATTTTGAGACATACTCGCAGCTTGCCACACTGAGGTTGTCGCAGAAGCATTCAGTATTCCTGTTTGGTTGTTCCATGTCGGATGTTTGTTGAAATACGAAGAAAAACACATTTGTTTGTACATATAACAGGTAGTGTATCTATTGTTGGCCACAGCCAGAAAAAACGAACTGGTAGATGGAATAGAGTAGAGAACCGGACTAAGGTCCTAGGGAAGAACCCAGCTGAAGACACATCGAAGACGTCGTTTTCTCTTCCTCTGTAGGCTAGCTGTACGATGAATGATCCAACTAAACGCAACGAAAGCGTTGCCACACAAAAACCACTCATTAACCTAAACGATCTATGATGATATTAAAACTAATACTAACGCTGCTATACTTTCAACAGCCGGTAAAACAACTACAAACCATGGAAACAGCTAAAAAACGGGGGATAATTGCAATTTTAACGATATGCAACCAATCGCGCAAGCAGATACCAACGAATTTTTTAAATATAAACATGCTGTTGTGAAGCTGTGATTTCTCCGCACTTTGCGCCTCTGGCTTTCGTCAGCCATCACGGGGCACGTTTTTTGAACTTATGTGCCTACGGTTTGGTTGGAATTGATCTTGCTTGCGTGTACTGCACTTGTTGAATATGTTTTACCCCTGTTCACATGGACATGTGGAACGAGTTGTAATGTGATTGTGTATCCACCATTCGGTTTTAGGGCGTTTACTTCCACGCGTAATATTGTTGGCTCCTACCTGCAAATTTCCTTCAAGCTAGAGTTTAACTGGAAACACGTTTTAATGTTTTACGATGAAGTTTGGATTTGAAACAGTTGTAAAGTTTGGTTATGTACTATTGTAAATCAAATGCTATCTAAATGAAAATAAAAACATGAATACAATAGATGGTCTTTTTGTAATTGACGAAAGAAAGAATAATGCATTTATGTTGGGGTAGGCAATATCCGAACTGTCAAAAACGTTGGAATGGCTCAACCTGACAATCTGTCAGGTATACCGTTTCCGGTAGTCAATCGTTTCCTGAGTGTAAAACGATATTCATCTGCTGTTGAAATCAAGACGTTCCGTTGTTAAATTGATTGTACTTACTGCTGGATTTACTGTTTTATGACTGCAAATTTAATATCCCACAAATACACACTTCGAAAAAACACGAACGCAGCTTCTGAAAAACGATTTTATGAACTGCCAACTTAAAATACCGCCCGCGATTACCAAACGTCATTCCATAAACACCTCTAAACTACCTCTATGAACCTTACGCATAGCATACCTGCATGCACGGTCGGACTTTTCAACGCTAGTACTACAGCAGACACAGGAGTGGCAAGAAGTGGATTGAGATCGTGCATACGAAAGATGACGACCATTCGCCGTGCGGTGAAATAATGGTGGACAAGTGCTGAGATAAAGTAATTTTATTGCTCGTGTAAATTTACAGCCATCGGGAACGACGGGCCTCCTTCCTACGGATACCAGTGCGCTTAAATATTTTGTGATTCTGTGCTTGTGTTCTTTTCGGCATCCGTTGTCTAGGCAGCCGATACTCTGGCTCCGAATGCCCAACGTCGACAAAAGCTAATATTGGGATTGAATCAACTCCATGAGTGTGCGATTAGTGCAAAAAGTTCCAGGATGGCTTGTGTGCCTTGTTTTTTATCCTTGCAGTTACTGCGGTTTTTTCCGTTTTCCTATTTTTCACATCTTTTATCCACCCCACCCTCCTCTGGGTGGAGGCAGTGGAAGCAAAGGCTTCGGCAATGTGTATCCAATCCAGCGAGATTGTTAAGTGCAAATGTACCCACTTGTGCGAGTGTGTGCGTATGTGTTGCATTCGCGTACTTTAGTTCATTAAAAACCACTTCGTCCCCGACAGGTCATTGGGAGCCATTTGTTATTAGAAGATTAATAGAACTTCGGTTCTTGAGGAACGCTGATCTGTTCCGACTTTTTTCCTGGTGATTATTCCTGTGTTTTGCTATGCTTTTCCTTCCGAGTAGCCTGCAGTGCTGAAAACGAGAATCGCTTTAGAGGAGGTGAGACAGGAAGCTTTCCGTCTCGTCGTCATCGTCTCTGGCAAATCTAACCAGAGTGGCAGTGTTTATGCGTGTTAGAGCGAGACAGAAGCTGATGGCGTTTGCAAGCACGTATTGGTTCAATCAGATTTGTGCGCTGATCCCGCCACCAGGGATGCCAGATCTGAAGACATGACTTCATATTGAAGACATTTAAACGGCTTAAAAGGCAGCTACATTTTGTGTGCTGCTCCAGTATTTAGCACAACATAATTTGTGTGTAGCCATTGGAAGACATTTGTTCGTGGCGTTAATATATTTGAAAAAATCACCTGGCATCCCTGCTCGCCACACTGCGCGCTATCTACCAAACGCACACATGCACGATCGGCAGGAAAAGTAGACACACACATTCGAACGCGCGTTCTCGATTATGTGCGATCCAGCCTATTATGCTAGCCAGTTTATGCTGCTGTGTTGCTGGTACTCTGCACGGCAAGTTGAAAAACAATACACGAATCTCCGTCCCGGTGCTGGAACTGACAGATGACTGTCGACGTTCGATGTTTGCCGTGATTCATTCCCCTCCCTTCGAATGGCTGCCATCGAAAACATAATTTGCGGTTGGCAGGTCCTTCCATGATGGTGTGGGAGTTGTTCAGCAAATGCATTCCCCAGAGGGAAGAATGCAGCTTTTTCTGTTTCCACAAAATTTGAAGTCATCGCTGTCCTATATGTTGCCGTTGGTTGGAAAGAGTCCTGATGAGGAATGGTGTGCACAAAGCATAGACCCTTGTAGCAGTATGGGTAGGTGATGCTTGTGTGCATCTGATTTGTCCATCGCAAGTATCGTTCTTCGTGTCAAAATAGGGGAGAGAAATACGGAAGTTCGCCCGGAAGAAAGAACATTTTACTTTATCGATTGGTGTTGGCGACGTACAATGTCGTACCGGCAAAGTGTGTTTTCCTGATCGATGTTTCGCCGGTCAAGTGAGGAGTTTTCATACTTTGACCAAAAGAAAACCTTCTTCCAACAGTAACTTGTATCGCGACTTGGCGACTTTAGTGATTCACCGGAAATAGGTTTTTTTTTCAATCCATTTTCAATTGCTTCCGTCATCCAATCTGCAGTGCCAATGGGAATGATGTTGAGTTGCTGCGATCAAGTAAATAGTTCGGTTTGAAGTGAAAGGCATAAGGAGGAGAAAGATTATTGGGCATAGGCTTAGGATGACAAAATGTTAGTGCCCGTCCTCGTTTGACTAGTAATTTATTGCCTGTTTATTGTAAT
>JAOEFI010000006.1:19842172-19856302 GCA_034621735.1 Anopheles plumbeus
TGGGCATAGGCTTAGGATGACAAAATGTTAGTGCCCGTCCTCGTTTGACTAGTAATTTATTGCCTGTTTATTGTAATGTGCAGTGTTTTTTGTGTGTGTCCAAAACGGTGTGACAATCTTACGATAGGATTTTGTATGATTTTTCTCCGGTGATTTTGTTTCTGTTCCAACCGGAAGATGACTAACTGCGTGAGTGCAAGTGTCTTTTGTTGTTGAACTACTGCAGCAAAGTGGAAGCGAATCTCAGGTGCATTCTTCCGCCGCATAATTGGAGCCGCCGTCGCATTTACACAAACACACATTGCGCTGCCAAGTGCTGAAAAAGGGTTAAAGAGGGGCGTGTTCTAAGCGTGTGGTGTGTTCAACTTAAGTGCACATAATGTTTACTTCTCGGATCGGTGGCGTGCTAGATCGGTCAAATTGTGTGCGTATAAATTAGTGCTACGTTGGTGTGCTGTCGGAAGTGTGTGCACGATCGTGTTGAATCATTTTTTTTTTTTATCTCGTTTGTTCCCGGATTCACACACGATTGTTTCCCCAACACAAACACGTAAACGTCAGTGGTGGTTTGAAAGTGTCTAATCATAATCAAACGCCGATGTTGGTAAATTAAATCTACTCCACAGCGAAAAAAACACAACACAAAGTGAGTCTCTCTCGGCAAGCAGGAAGAAGTGGTAGCCGCAGCAGCAGCGGCAAAGCAAGCAGTCGAACATACACCCAGTGGTATACAAGTGCAAGCAAGTGAACTCGCTCAGTACTGCGTGGGGGAGCGAATACCGGAACGTCAAAATGGCGCACCAAATGTTGGCCCCATCGGTGAACTGTTCGCTGGATGATATCGATCTGAACGCGCTCAAGGTAAGTGCCGGAGCCGGCGAAATTATGTAGCTTCCCTTGTTCCGTCCGCAGTGCGTAGAACCAGCGACACACCATTGCCCAACTTCCTGGCGGCACCTGCTCGAGTGTGTGTTGTCTACACCCCATGTTACGAATTTAAGGTGTGGTTGTTGTGTCTCTGTGTCAACAGTGGCCGTTCAGTTCCGTTGACACTCGGGCGCTGTCAGAATGTGACAGCTTTCTCTCCCCTTCGGCTTCTGCGGCGTGTATAGTCTAGAGCGGCCTTTTCGCAACTTTTACTAGTAATAAGGGCGCCACATATGCCGCCCCACTATCTGTTGGGTACGCAGATTTCGTTGGACATTGAAATTCCTTTCCCCACCGGGGGGTTACGAATTCGCTACAGCTTCCGCAGCGGAACCGCTGAACCGTGTCGTTTTCGGCACGTCCTCCCTCGAAACCGGAACTCTGGTTGCTTTTTAACGACCTTGAAGCGTGTCGCTGCTGGTCGGACTTTAGGTTTCCTTGTTAAACGGGGCCAATGCTCCTGGTTTTTTTCTTCGATCCATTGTGTATGTGTGTCGAATGACAAATTGGATTTTTTTCTGGTTTTGGCTTCATTTTGAACCGTTTGAGCTTCGTGCGCGACGTTCCACACCAAGGGGTTGGCGTCAACATGTCTCAATCTGACGAGACGTTTTATCATTCATTTCTCAACCATTCGAGACATTCAAATCTTACATATAGTTTAACAAAATGTAGCATCAAGTTTTTGCTCCCCACCAATCTCTTGAAATTAAAAAAAAAGCAGTAGTCCCTATGTTGACCTACACTGGATATCAGACAACATGATCCTTGATACACAACATGTGGCAATACGATCGTATCCTTAGAAAAGAAAAATATAAACGTACATGTTTATATTTGGCCATGTTCCTTTGCTCAACCCTTCTATGTCTACTGTGCACGTGGTGCTGTTCTTTCCAAATGTGCACCCAGTACACAGTCACCAGCATTACGCATCCTTTGTTTCATGCTTTTCATATAAGGTGCGCTGGAGGCGCACGTTACCGAGGAGAAAACCAACAAAACAAAAACCAAAACGGGATAGCATATTTGTCGCTCAACGGCGGACGTTATTTATGTTTACCGGTGAGGCGGAAGCTTCGCAAGAAAAGGGGGAAAAACAACGAAACGAAGATCGGTCGAGCGCCCAGCATCATCGCCTCAGGCGAGCGAAGAGAACTGAGGAAGGTGGGAGGGAGAAAAAACGCAAAACGCACGTAAACCCGGGTCGCGCACGCAATATGCAGGACGAGCGGAAAAAAGGGCGTTTGCGCAAGCGTGTATGTCTCACGCATCAACAGCTGGTCCAGGGTGTGCGTGTGAGTGCGTAAGTGCGGTATGGGTCTTGTGCCACACGAGCCACACGAGAAAAGGAAACGAGGAGATGATGGATTTATGGGACAGAGGTTTTTTTTTTGTCTTACATTTCGGTTTATTTATGCTGCGCCAAATAATTTATCCCTAACACGACACGACGACGTGGGCTTAATGTTTGTTTGGGTCATGTTAAGACGGTCGTAAGATGGCGGAAAAGGGTTAATATGATCCGATCACACGGAAGGTCTGTGGGAGGATATTGAGATCGGTTAACAATGGTCCGACCGCAAAAAAAAACGAACGATTTGAAATGAAAAAGTACTACATTATCTCTTCATTACAAATTGTTTTCTATTTCTTCTGTTTCAAAAGCTAATCCCAGTCCAACAAACGATGTCGTTGACCGTTTGATAACTTTTCACCTCTGTTTTGATGATGGTCACAGATTTGTTCTTCAGTTTGTGCCTGTCAAACAGCGCCGAAAGGGTTCAAGTTTCATAATTTGTCTTGTGCACTGAAAGTGATGAATAATACGAGATCATGTTTTTGTGTTCGGCTGTTCGGCGCCGAGATAGGTCTCGATGTGTGGCTGCTACTCAAGTATCGCTTCTCATCGAAAGGTAGAAAGCGGAAAATTTCTCACCGGAAATGAGACCACGCGCTCGCGCACGCGCCTCCATTTCGCGATATAGAAGAAGAACCCCTCCATCATGGACAGCCTTTCGAAGGCACCTGGGGCGAGAGTGCGCGGTAGCTAACAGACTGTTCCCCGGGGGGGTTTCCTGAAGTGGAGTGCCTATAGTTTTCTCGGTAGGTGAATGGTGTACTTTTTCTTTTTTTTTTGCGCCACTTCAGCAGGCGAACGCTAAAGAGCTAATTATTACGAAACTATTCGCCTCGGAGTGAAGGTTTCGGTGTTGCGCCGCGGCGTGCGATCATTTTCTCGGCGCACAGAAAAGAAAACCTGACCCGCGCTAGTGAAACAGCGATCTATCTTTCCTTCGGGAGTTTACTCAACGTTTGAAACAGAGCGCAGCACAGAGCCGGAAAAGTCGACAACGGGGCGCGGGAATTGATGGCCGATCAGCGGGAGGGGAGGGTTGGCGGGTGTGGTATGTTGCGGCTCTGGCGGGATAAGAAACAATTTCCCAAAACTTTCCCACCGCGAGCGGCGGCCGAGAGATCGCATGAAGCAATGGACGGGCGGCTGGTCGGTTCCCAGCAGGGGCGTTTCTCAGTGCATCGATTAAGGGTTAACCTAAGATGCGGAGTATCAAGAAGAATGTGATTACGTTTTGAGCAAATTCCGTCCATCCGTACTCCCCCGAAGGATGAGACAGCGGACAGGTTGAATTGTGCCATTGAAGGTGACTTTTCTCGGGTGTTTTATTTTGGTTTTTTGTTTTGTTCTGTGGAACTGACTTTGACGGACGAGCGAATTTTTAATTTTCTTTAATTTTTATCTACATTTCGGTCTCTTGATAATCTCCGCCAGAGGCAATTGTTGCGATTTAAATCGACCGACACATTTGCCGCAACACAAGCTCCGTGAAGCATCCCTTCGAAGAATCACATGGGCTGCGGACAAAGCGACATTTTCAATTCAATGTTCCGGAACGTCGCTTTTCGTTGGCTTAAATTGTTCCCTTCTCAGTCTCTTCGCGTCCCGGGGAATGTCGTAACAGAGTTTACGGTTAAACAGTGAAAGATATGTTTAGTAGCATGAAAACAAACCCTACTTCGATGCTGCTATGCTGGGAAACATGGGCTAATCATTATCACCGTCCATTCGGAGATGCGGAACAATTACCGGATGCATTTTTTATCTTTAAAAAGTGACTAGACGAAGTATGATTCAAAACCCAAACTTAAATGTTGAATGCAATGCAATCAGTATTTCCTTGGCTTCCTCGAACCTTCTTGGATGACTCGAACGGTTCGTTTAAGAGGCTCTGCGGAGTGACGCGCTAATTAACGCGAAACGGAGCAAGGCAAAGCGTCGCTGTTCCAATCGATCAAAAGTGTTATCGTCCGGTGGGCGCTAAGTGGAGTAGTAAACAGTCGCGAAGTGGGATTATGTCCGCAGGTGCACTGATTGATTCAATGAACTTAAGGATTCTCAGTTGGGCTGTCGTACTAGACTAGCTCCACGGTCGGTGTCGGTGTCGGTTTAGTGTGTCCCTTTGTAATAGATGTTGTTGGCAATCGGTCGTCGAACTGCTCCGGCAGGCCAGGGGGTTTTCTCGGACAAAACAGCAGAAAGATGTCACCGTTGTCGCCGAAGTAGAGCCAACGAACTCCCCCTTTAGACTGAGTGGGCCCCCCAGGGCGGGTTCTAACTCCGCCGTTGGTACGTCGTCGCGTCGTTGGACGTGTGGGGACTAATTTTAACCATGACACTAGCGTGTGACATAAACACAGCAGCCGCCACGGTCCGAGATGTGTGTTTCTTGTTTTCTCTCGCGTGCCATACACACATTGCATTTTTTATTCTTCTTCAGTGCATGTTCAAGATTAATGGAAAAAGGGATGGACCATCCGTACCGTCCACGCTACATCAAATTCTTCTAACGCCCGTCCCCATACGTTTTGGGTGTTTTGTTTTGTTTGTATTTTGATTTTTGCCTGCGTATCGTCTGGTGTCGGTTTAGGTAAAACGAATGTATGTTCCTGTTATTGTTGTTTGGAGTTTATCTTGTTCAAAACTGTCCTTCTATGCCATGTCGCTGAAAGTATGTTTTTTTTTGCAACAAGCATCCATGAACCATTCCATGTTTCCAAATACCATTTGAAGAACGAATATATGATATATCCACATGACTGTTTTTATATGATATATCTTCCCAAAAGTTCCCAAGTAAATATTACATAATGGTTTTCTAAACAAAAAGTACCCAACTTCAATAAAATCAACGAAAACGAAGCGTAAGTTTTATTTTCAGTTTTCGGCGTATTTTTGAGCAACCCCGTTTTTACGATGTCCGAGTAAAATGTGTGCTTTTATTCCATGCGCCATATTTAGTTGCAGACAGTTAGTTTATTGCTTGCAATTTTCGATTGCAACTGTCGATGTTATGAAATGAGAATGATAAAAAATCATTCGTTATTGCACTGTGTGAAGGTAACTCGTTTCGTAATGCGCTTGCGGGGATTGGTTATCGGTCATAAAAAATCATACAATATCCCACATTCCGTTGCGATGGTAGAAAAAGACACATGTGACGATTGTCTTTCTTACACGTTGACTTATCCGTTTTTTACTTCTGTCCCCAGGGAACAAAGTATTGCAGTGCTTCTGTTTGCGAGAGGGACCTTTTAACTCTTCCGTTCCACTTTGAATGTAAAACTTCTTCGAAATCAACTACGCACGATTATTTTCAAGATGTTGCCAAGGCAAAAATAACCACCGGGAAATTTGGTTTTTTTGTTTTCACCCTGCGTGTCAATCGCTCAATTGACTCAATTTCAGTCGCAAGCGTAAACATTTCGGTGTACATTTCATGACTGTGTGCTGTTTGTCAAGCCATCGTTTATCTAGTCCGCCCCGCGAGGTTGTTGCCGGAAGAAATGTAAATGCGGTGATTGCTCAGCGCCAGATTTCGGCCCATTTAGCTTTATGCCCGCACTGGGGCGGGATGCCGCGGTATGTAACATTGCTCCCGCAGTTTCCGCGCCACTCTGATTTTAGTGATTCACGCGTTTGGTAAATAAACTGCGCCATCAAATGGAGGGCGATTGTAATATGACTGCCCCTCGTCTCGCGCCCTCTTTCTCCCTCCCACTCGGTGGTTGTTTGTGAACGCCAGAAATGTAGATATAATGATGTGGTGAGGGCTTATCAGCGCACGCTTGCCGGGCTCCGAAGCCACGGAACCTTAAAACACCCCGGAACACTTTTTCCTTCCTACGACGACACACTCCAGACCGCGTTCCGCGCGGGGCTTTACGTAAGGCGGGCGCATTCTCTGATAACGAGGAATCGCTCCGATGCTCTGATTCAGCGACTCAGCCCCGCTGGTTCAGCCAGCATACCACCCACCGGCTGCCGCGAGTTTCGCGGGTTGTTGCGTCGCATTTATCATCCAAGGCCGATCGCGCACTCGATCGGGGTGAGTTCTCCAGGGACATATTTGTACCCCTCCGATCGGTTGTTCGTTTGTTGGCGAACTTGCGAACGAGCGAGATGTCTCACGGCCAAACCTCGTTGTTTCTCGACGTCTTGGCAGGATCCCTTTGATTTTTCAAATCGTTGACTCCTCGCGCGCACCCTACGAGAAGGTGATTGCCTTGCACGGGTTTGTGCCGATATGTCGTTTACCTTTAACGGGAGCTGCTGGCATGTGTGATACCAGCATGCCCCCCCCCCCCCCACCCGAATGCACTCGTTGCGGTTTAGAGGTGGAAGTTCGAAGCTTGTTATTTGGATCCCCTCGACTCCCGAAATGGGAGAAACGAGAAAGGTGTGCGGGAGCCAGACCACGCACGCATGTGTGCCCTTGTTTACGTGTGTGTGTGTGTGTTTGAAGCAGGAACTGACCGGTAACTTACAGTTTATATTTTTGAGCATTATCGAGAAAAAATATGGAACATGTTTTTTGTGACATGAAAACGATTCACAAAATGTTTTTCCTGGAATGGTGCGTGCTTTCAAGTGTGTCGTTGGGGCCGCTTTTTTGTTAACATTTTGAAGCTTACAAAACCTCAACGAAACAAACACGTGTCCACAGCATGTGGAGGTCGGTCCCTATCTCGATGCCGTCGTCGATCGTCGTCTGTATGTCACCAATGCACCAATGGCACCGTGTTTAAGCCGGACCCAAACTGTCAACACCGGAAGGCCGGATTTTATTGCATGCATAGTAATTTTGAAATTGCAAAATGCCGAAACGTGTGCATAGTTTTTTTTTTTTTTTTTATGGTCACCACAGTCTGATTAGCGTTAGAGCATGTTTATGAGTGAGTTGAGTTGGAGCCGCTTGCAATGCTGAACATTTTTGATTATGATCGAGGAGGGAGCAAAGAAAAGAGTTAAGAAAACCGATTTACGTGAAGATTTTCTCTCGCATATGGCGTGCGGTCCGAAGCAACATGAATCTGAAATGATTTACTACTCGGCGGCATGAAGTTGGCTAATCCTTCTTCTCATTCTATTTTGGATTGATGTGGCGTTCTGGTGGTGCAGTGGCTGAAGAATGTGAAATATGACCAATAAATCATTCTCAATTGATAGTATATTTCACGCGCCCGAAAATACCGACGGGAGGGACGAGCGAATCGTACCTTTGGTAAAAATCGAGGCGACCTTTGAGCTTCATTTTCCAAGAACTCAACCGTCTGCCACGAGCAAACAGTTGATTTCTTCTAATCTCGCTCGCAGCGCTTTCCGACAGGTTCCCTTCATTTGACTTTTCGCTCGCGTTTATCTTGAGTTCAAGTGGAAACAAAGGGAGAACGGAAAAAAAGCCTTTCTCCTGTCGTTCTGCTTCTCTCTGTGCAGGGCTCCACGACGGCAACACAGGCATAATCAGCTGGGCCCCTCGCTTTCCATGATAAGACGCGACAGCGTGCAGCATGAGGAGAAAAAAAAAAGGAACGGACTGATAAGATTGCCCTACTGGGTTGCATCCTTCCCTGGTCGTAAGCGAGAAAACGTGTGAACGCAGCAAACGTTCCGCTGGCACGTCTTTTGTTCGTTTTTCCGTCACTCGCACTGCCAGGGCGAGATAAATTACCGGCCGCGGGTTTGGTTTGAGTGAAGGACGGAGAGAACTTTTGACTTTGGGGGCGAAACCGCGAAAGCAGGGAAAAAATGTGAATATTTTCGAAGGGGTTTTTGTGTTCCCAAAGATCGTTTGCTTTGTAACACGCTTAGGTCAGCTGAGTCAAACACTTCCTTCACTTCCAAAGGATGCAAACATCAATGCGAGGCGATATAATCCTTTCCTTTCCTACCTTCTGCTGTTCTAGCACTGCCGGCAATAAACCTTCCTATGACTCACTCCCGTTCGTAGGGCGGCCCGTTTTGATGCGCACTCGGCTCAAGAATAGGAATGCATCTGCAAACGAATAAACAACTCTTTTCTCTTACTTTATGCTCATCTCTCTAGCACACAGAATCGCGACGCAGACACCGCGTCAAAGGGTGGTGAATCATTACGTACATTGACCTCTGGAACCTGTGTCTCCGCTTTGGGGGAGATGTTTCTATTATGACTGGACGATCGCACCTACTCACGCAAATAAGATCGTACGGTTAGAAGACGTTGAATCATCTTTCACCGAATGGTCTGGGTCGCAAGTTTTGCAACTGTTAAGGGAGGCGATAATTAGCCTACTTTCTACAACCCCCGTCAACGTGTTGCATGTGTGTACGCACACTGTTCCACTAAGTTCGTTCGACGGAAGCAACGACCCTTGACTCACTCAGAGGAAAGAAGTAAAGAAAAAAAAAACCCACAAGATACGGGCTGTTTATTCGTAAACGATAGTTGATGATGGAGAAGCTCTCGAGTTCGCTCCCTTAGACCCTCAAGAAAAGAGGGCCCAAAGAACGCTTAGAAAGTTGATTGAAAATTCAAAACCCCACCCCGCGGCTTCACCCCCCGTGATACGATATGGTTCCGATTTCGGGACCATTTGTGTGTGTGCTTGCCTGCTGCGGGCTCGTATTAATCTCTTTATCTTCCTTCCCCCTCGTTCGTGGTTGTTGATTTATTGTCCAATGTAATAAGATTAAAATTGCGGCTGCCTCAAGCTCGAGGTGGTGATACTCTCGAGGGTCGGGGTCGACGGTAGTAGTAGTTGGAATATTTTAATTCGATGCCACTTCTGGTTAATCGATATCTATTGGCCCATTATTGTTCGTTGACATGTTGATTAGAAAACCCCTAGCCGGAAGCCTAGTTCCATCCCTTTGTCGTTGGGTGTGTTTTTGAGCACTGCGATAGGTATGCTTTTTATTTAACTTCATTTGTTTGGCTGAACGGAACCGGACAACGTTCCGGGACACCTGCTTACCCCTTCGAGCGAAGAAAAGTGAAATCACCTCTTACTGATATGTTGGTTTCGTCATCGAAGCGATGTAAATTTTCAGTGAATTTTATTATCGGAACATTACTAGTAAATAGAACGTTTATAAAACAGGACCCATTGTTACAGTTAGCCACCCAAGCGATGTACATTCAATTCATTCCATTTTCTTCTGACCTTTAGCTGATGCTAAGCGAGTAGCAAAAGAATGTACACATACGAGTCCAAAAAAGGCCTCTCAGAGGTCAACCTGTGCACCTACTACTGCCCCTACACCCTTTTCCGGTATCCTCCCTGCCGCTCCCCGTGTTTGCATTTGTTGGCCGATGGAATTTATGGGGTCAACTTTTTGTTTCCCGGTTAAGGTTGCATCGAGGTGTGATGATTGTACCTTGAGTTGACCCGTCTGGCTGCTGCACCCTGCACAACTTACCCACCCACCCACCAATCTCGCATGCCACAACTCATCCGCGAAAACAATCGCCAAAGGGTGTGGGCGATCAAGAGAAGATTTTTTTGGATAATTGACCCCCTGGTACAAAGATAGATGCGAGTTTGCCAATGGGCTTGGAGAAAATGGAGAAGGTTCAGAAGCACCCATATGGTCATTCCGTGGGGTTCTGCTTTAGTGCGTGTGTGTGTGTGTGTGTAGTTGACATTGGGTCAGTGGTTTTATTTCCCCGCACGACGAATTTTGGAGTTTGGTGGCGGCCAAACTTCGTTCAGTGGAGTATCCTTCGGCAGTGCGTTATTTCACGTTTTTCCCTTTTTTGGGGTCATCCGAAGGGGACCGTGGGAGGATGCAACAATGGGGCGAGCGCAGGAGTCCAGAAATCTGTTGTTTTTGGTATTTGCACTATTTGATTTTTTTATTATTTTTACAAGGCTGTAAATTGTATTATTTACTGCCAAAAGTTATACCACGCGCAATTGGTTATATGATCCTGGATCCCCGTTTCGGGTGGGTGACTATGAGTAGTGAAGTGGTTGAGAAAAATAAATCTAAAATAATAATGCTGCCACACTCTACTACGACCCGGACGGACGGACGGACGGACGGACAGGTGATCTTGAGCCGATCTTCGAAAGGTCGGCTTGAGTCGCTCGTTATGGTAATAACGGATTGAAGCTGTTCATTCAAGCAGCACCAACCGATCAGTTTTGTTTTGAGTGAATGGAGCACCTCTTTTAAAATTGGAAAGTTATTTTTTTGTTAATGCAACTAATTTATGGTAGAACGTTGGCTTGCAACGGTGGCTCGAAAATTAGACTTCTCCGTAATTTGGGTGTTAAATTTAATTTACCCCTCTTTTTTCAACCCATGATTGAATAAAAATAAACTCCCGTAATGCATACCTTCCACTGTACATAACTGACATCCCGCTTCTATCAACCTTGTCAATCGAACATTGAGGCTAAGGTTCTTTGGGTCGGGCCCTCCTCACCGGCAGCACCGTTGGAGGACGTTTTCGATTGTTTCTTCGGTGTAGCTGTTGCTTGCAGTTTGAGCAGCCACACACTAATCGATGTTTCGCGATGATGCCAATGAAGCATAGTTTTTCAGCTGCTGTTTGTAGCCTCACACCTCATTTCGGGGGGATTGAAAGCGCACCCCACCAGCTGTGAAAATTTTTGCTCCACCAAACCAATCGCGTCGGAAGGTGCGCCACCCTGGGCTGGCTGGGTACTCGGGCGAAAATCCGCACATCCGGGGTGTTGAATGTTCGCCTGTTTGCGTGGGGGGAGAAGCAACGAGGCGGGCACCGTAGTATGCCACCGAATATCGACCGCCGGCTGGCTGGGATTGGAATTGGTTGGAAAATTTAATGTTTCCTTCGATTTGCCCTCTGGCACTGGAGCGCAACAGCAACAGCATCCGATCGGCGGGAATATGTAGGGCCACCGGTTTCGATGGTGGGGTGCCATCCGTCGCCTGCTCTACCATGCACCGCTCGAAAATAGAACCCGAACTAGGTTACTAAAACATCATTACCACAAAAGTTAAATAGAGATAGAGAGAGAGAGAGAGAGAGAAGGATGGTGTCGCTGCAGTGATAGTGAAGCTCTGCACGCCAATATGTAACAGCGCGAGTTCTACACCCTGAAACCACATTCCTCCCAGTAGGGAGGGAGTTTTTCTTTCCCCACATGTCCGTGCCCTCCGAGCAGCCAGTCAGCCCAGCCCCCGCATGATGAGGTGTTGTACATATACTGCCGTACACCGGGAAATTGATCGAAATGTGGTTGCGAAAACTGGCCGCAGGGGAGTTGGCGATCAACCGTGCTTCCGATTGAGGCTGGCGGGTGCCGACGTCGATGGGTTCATACCTTCCAAGTCCCCCCAAGATTGGAGATTCAAATTCTAATCCACTTCTGCGGGATGGGAAGGAAATTGCGATGGAAATTGTGGTCTTCTTCATCTTCTTTTGCGTCGAAGTTGTGAATCTAACTTTCGATGCGCAGTTTGGTCAGGCAGTGATGGTTGTTTCCTTTCGAATGGAAACTCGTGGTTTGACTCTTAGATTTTCGACGCCAATAAAGATTTATTGTTTCAGTACTGAAAGTATGCAACATAAAACTTGTTTTTAAATTTTGTTTTTAAAAATGCTTTCAATATTCGGAAATATGAAGCGATAGTGAAAGTTTTATTCATGAAAATAATGGTGTTATTACATACTTTATAAAGATAAATTCTCGAAATTATAAATTGATTTCTCGCCACTTTTTTTTGCCGAATTTTATAACCTACTAACATTTATTCTATTCCTATGTTTACAGGATCCGGCTGGAATCTTTGAGCTGATCGAAGTCGTCGGAAATGGAACGTACGGACAAGTGTACAAGGTATGTCTAATGCTTATTAGAGACGATAGCGATATTTTCAGGGGGAAAACTGTAATTGAAAAACAAATTCACTGTTTGTTTAGAAACTCAAGTAACTTGTAAACGGACCCAAATTACGGATGTTTCCAAAACACTCCCTCGCCCTTCGCTTGGAGTCTGCCACGAGGGGCGGCCGGCCTGTTAAGACGAAGAAGCTGTCGATGGTGCGGATCGGTTGTTTAGATTTTGGAAGCATACTTAGTACCTGAAGTTTACGATTCGTCAGCGATTCTTCTCCCGTTCGCCGATCTCCTTTCTACAACACAGCCATCATACCCGCGTGATGGTGGCACGTGCACCACCGAGATGGGATCGTTAAGCATCCAGAGAGAAAGAGAGAGAGAGAGAGAGAGAGAGAGAGAGAGAGAGAGAGAGAGAGATGTTCAGACGCGCTAAATATAAACTCCCGTTGCGGAACGTGTTGTTCCATCGGGCGGATATGTGGGGAAAGATTTTCCAGCGCTTATCCGTCCGTTCGATCGTTGCGCCGCGCGTGCCCTTTGTGGTGCGTTCTGGCGGTGATGCTAAGGTGGGTAGCCCCTTGGTGGTGACGTGATGATTTGTTGTGCTTTTTTGTTCTTCTTTTCTCTCCATACCTACACACTGCGTTCGGTTGACATTTGATCGTGAAGTTTTCTCGGCCGCGCTGCTGGTCGATGACGAAGTCGAACCGATAATATATGTGGCAGCATCTATCTTGTATGCGCAACATTCGATGCTCTCTCAGCGAGAGACGCACAGCACGGGACATTCCCATACCGTGGGCCTTCCCCCGAAATGACCACCGCGATACTCCAAAGGTCCGATCGTGTCCGGTGCAGTCCGATGAAGATCGTTCCCGTGTGATGCGGCTGCACATCGTGACTCACGCTAGTGCGTTGTTTGTTTATGCGTTCCGCTGTGTGTAATGTTGAAGTAGGGTTTTGTGATGATTCATTATTGGGAGTTTTCTCTAGCCTCGTTTTCGCGTCGATGTGCTAATGATGCTGCTTGGTCGGCCAATGAGGCAAACGAGGTGAGGGATGGCCGTGCAAAAAAACGAAAAAAAAAAAGGAAGAAGAAAACATCTCGTCTCGTATCGTTGTTTACTTCGCAACAATAGACGGCACGTTAGGTCACAAACAACAGTTCGACGATGGCACCGTTTCATGTGTACTTTACTCGCACTTTTGAGGTTTGATAGCTTTATCCCATAAGATGGTTTAGGAATTAGCGGGGGATGAATTTGCTCAATGTTGCCCCAGTCGAGTGTGTAGGCAATGAATGGGAGTAAAACAAACGACGACGACGACGATGACGACGATGACGACGATCGCCTCAGAATCGCCATGGAGCCGTAGCACGTAGCACTTTAACCGTCAAAACAACAAAACACAATTTACGTCTCGACCGGTCCGGAGGAGTCAAGCGGGAGTGCCCCGATGCGGCAAGATCGCGCTGTGTATGGACCGGGGAGCTGTGGGAGGGCTTGTGGCTTGTGGCTAGCCGAAGTCGCGTCTAGTTTGCTCCCGTTGCTGCTGCTGCTGTTGGCGCATGTGGAGGTTTCCGCGGACAATGAACCGCCCGCGGGCGCCGTCTCGCTCCCTCTCTTTCTCTTTCTTTCTCTGTCTCGTTGTCGTTCGCACTCTTCCATTCCGTCGGCTGGCCGGAGTGTTGTGGAGGCAGATGCCAGCATAAGTAACCACCGGTACCATCGTCACTACTACTGCCGCCGCGTTCTTGCTCGCTGTGCGTGTTGTTGCGCGTGGCTTCTCTTCTGCACTGATCTGACAGCTTCCGGCACTATGTTGTGTGTTTGTGTGTGCGTGGTATGTTGTGACGGAGATCAGTGCGATAGTCGCGCCCGTGTGTTAAAACGCGATGGAGTCGCATCTCTGTCCGCAGCACAACGCAGTGAATCGGCACTTGAAAGCGATGGAGTGCGTTCCCTTCGGCTCTTTCTGTTTTTTCTCTCTGCCGTAACATAGCTTCCACCCCCCCCCCCCCTTCCCCCCC
>JAOEFI010000006.1:19860500-19877270 GCA_034621735.1 Anopheles plumbeus
TGTATTTATGAGGGCAATCGCCATGGAAATCCCCAAAAAATATGGTCTTCCGCACTCGTCATGGCAATTAGCGTGAAAGCGCGAACAAAGTGTTCTACCGATCGATGCAATCCGTTCGGTCGTTAGCGAGCAGGAAAGGAAGCTGCCCTACAAAGAACACATTGTGAGGGAACGGGAAATGCCAGCTTCATTCTGGCGGGAAATTTAATTCTATTGATATTTGGAATTTTAAGGGAATACAAAGGAAAGATTGCGTAAAAGGAGAGGTTATTACCGTGAGTCACCATGCGTCTTCGCACTTCGGAGATGACAAGCGTGCCCATTAGCTAACCATAATTGGAATTTCGTAATGTCCTTTTAGCTATTGGCTTTCAGTTTCCTTTAGCAATTATAGAATGAAAATTCATCGAGAGAATTCGATAAAGTTCTTGGTCATTGCACTCAAATATCATTGCATGCTCATCATCATTATAGTGCATCACGCGTGAGGAGTTCCAAGCCCCAGTTGGTAAAGAAGTATGGTTTCAGCACCCGATACGATGGAATGATGGAGCATTCACTTTTACCAATGCTAATTTCACTGTTTCATTACGAATTCAGTAGCACCCTTCGCCATGGCCGGATCCAATAAATTATATCTGCTACCGTAGGCTAGGCGTAAAGATGCATCCGTAAATCCAATCATCATTTCTTTCCTTCTGCATGTTTTTAGATCACAATCGGCACACAACACTCTCTTTCCCATCCTTGCGGTGTCGATTTAGCTAGCGGCCAAGCCTTTGGCGCGAAGATGTGGCCGTCATTGACTTTTACTTTTCAATGTCAGTCGTTATTATGGCCACGGCCCGGCCGTAGCATTGAATGGTGGAGTTGAAGGTGGTGGTTGGTGCAGATGAAAAACGCCGCGTAAATGAATTGTGGCATCTTCATCCGCTTCGCCTGGGCCGCAACCATGGAGCCATTGTTCCGTGGAGACGCGTGCGCCCGCGGGAGGGAAAATGGAAAATTTTCACTTTTCCACCACAATAACAGCTACCCTTCGCCGTGTTGTGCCTTGTCCGAAAGGCGGGGGGTGGGTTCCACGCTGGGTGCGTGCATCCGTGCATCTGTTGATAAAATTATACCCCAAACCCTGGTGAGCATGGGACTGTGGGAAGAGAGTTGGTGAAGTGGTGTGGTGGCGCCCACGATTGAGTGTTTCTGTATTAAGAGGACGCCGCGATCACGACCTTAGGGACATTAAACCCCTATTAAAATATTATCTAAATGGTTTATTAGAAGAGCGACTGTAAAACACACACAACGGAACTTCCAGCCTCATTTGCTACTGCGTTTTCGGTCGGCGGATCGAGGAGCCACAAAGAGGTCATTAAAATAGCGTACTCGCACTCTCTCCCTCGCCGCCCCCCCCCCCGCCCCCCCTCTCCATGTCGTGATTTGATGTGCACGTGGATTTCTGCCCTCTTTACTTGAAAACTATTGTTTGTGATGAAATCGTACCAAAACAAAAGTGCACACTTTTAATGTGCAGTGAAAGTTAGGAAAGTGTTTAATCAGGAAACGGAATGAATGAACGAAAAACGCTACCGAATCATTATCTTCATTCGGGCCTGTTTCTGCCGAGACATTTCCGAGGCAGACTTAAATTTGAATTGCGATGAAATTTGCATTCCTTTCGTTGCTTTTTTCCTAATTCATTCGTGAGTTTTCAGCCATGCCCTTCAACGTTATCTAAAATTAGAAGTATTCTACACCGGGACCATGTTTCGCGTTCTTTCCGTTCGGGTCTAGTTTATTTTTCACCTGTTTTTTTCGGTTTATTTTGCGCTGGCTTTCCATGCTTTCCACTTGCTTCGGATGCGCTATGTTGTTATGTTGCTAGTTGGCGTCTGTTCCGTTTGCTTTCTTCTTTTCACCCCTTCCTTTTCGGGGTGGTAAATTTCAAACCCATCAGGGCATCAGGGTGTTGCGTGCGAGCTGCACGAATGTCTGCCGCACGGGTCTGTCGGAGTATGAATGAATGAACTAATCCGCTTCACGGTGCAGGTAAAAGGGAACGATGCCTGCTACTTTGCGCCAGTGGCTGGCGGGTTGCTTGTTGCTTTTTATAGGATATAGCGCTGGGTGGGGGGTTTTCCTTTTTCTTGTACCTTTGCTGCTCGCTCTCTGTCCGGCTTTGTTTGGGGTGTCTTGTAGTAGACCGCGTGACGTGACCTGGTTTCTTCCAACCTGATGCTGCCGTAGCCGTTGCCAAATGTAGCGGTTTCCGTGGTGTAGTGGTTATCACATCCGCCTAACACGCGGAAGGCCCCCGGTTCGATCCCGGGCGGAAACATGCGCAAACCTTTTTTTTATATCAAAATATCAATTATCAAAATCAATATCAAAAATATCCAAAGATGTCGCCATGCAAAACAAATATAACAACAGAAATCAGTTCCAATCAACTTTTAAAACTGTACAAAAAACAACCCCTTGCCCTGTGCCAACCTACTATATCCACCTACGTCTAATCTCCCACGG
Source organism: Anopheles plumbeus (assembly GCA_034621735.1). NCBI lineage: Eukaryota > Metazoa > Arthropoda > Insecta > Diptera > Culicidae > Anopheles > Anopheles plumbeus. The sequence goes on from JAOEFI010000006.1 coordinate 19,863,024, forward strand.
TTATGCAAATTATCACACTTTTCTTGCTGCGTAGGTAGGGACACTACCAAAACACCCACCACGGTTCACCGTGTGTGGGGCGGTTCGTCGTACAAACATGTGCGTGGGTTAAGTACGGATTGGTACCGCTTTTGATCGAGCATCGCGTATATCCTTCTGAGCGTTTCTTCTGGAAAGGCAGTGTCAAGGGAGCTGAATTTCGAAAAGCTGGCCTTTTACAGAATTGAACGAATCAATTCGTGGTTAACGTGGACTTCATGTTTTTACCCGTAAGGATTGCCTCAGTATTTTCACTTTAAAGTTATAATTTAAGTGGGATTTATTTTGTATAAAAAAATTAGAGGGATAGATCCTTTTTTTTGTGCAACAAAGTTCTCGTGTGTCAGGAAAGCGCACTAAGCCGCGTCAAAGAAGAAACGATCGAGCGATGCCGGAACATTGTAAGTGTGATCTGATGCAGCGAAAAATTGCAGTAAAGTGCTAAAGTGCTTTACGCGAACTGTTTGCACTGGCTCGTCCATCCACCGCTTACTGCCGCTGCCCCCGGAGGTGTTTGCCCAGGCGTACCTCTTGCCATTGCTTCCCTAACGAGTAGAACTTCTAGACTCTGGCGCTCCGTGCCCAGCTCCCCGCGGGCGCCAACTGCATTTCCCTTCTAAACACGTGCTTGTACTGCATGCAAGGTCTGCCTCCATGGACACAGGAACAGTAGTCATCCGAGAGCGCGAAAATTGATATTGAAGTAAATTGAATTAAGGCCGCGCTGTGTGGTGGTGTGCTCTCGAGCGCGCATAATTAAATGTTTCCTCTTTAAAGCGAACAGGATGGAATTTTTGTTGCCCACTGGCGCTGCATCCAGCCAGCGGAGCCCCCAGTCCTGCCTTTGCCGGGACATGCGTCGAAGGGAGGAGGCTGCGGGACACATATCTCTCTCACTCACCTTCGTGTGAGTTGTTCTTTCGCTGCATGTACCAGCGTCGTCGTCATCGTCATGCACTCTGCGCACTCCACGTCTCTGCACTTCGCTCCCTTTAAGGTACATGCCCTTTTTTGGCATCATTCGCGAATCAACGGCAAAAAGTGCCTAGAGATAGAACGAAGCCACCACAAGGTGGAAGCGATGTGACGAGATTTAGAAACAGTTTTCCTAACTGGCATTGGCGATGGGATGATGAGATGGTATAGAACTCCTATGGTGCTGGATAAGAGCTCACTTCTCCAAGTCCAATGTGTGATTATGGGAATTAAGTTGAAGTTGAATGTTCAATAGTATCAATTTGGTTCCATTCCCAAGAGACCTCGTTGCAGAAGTAATGGAATACTATCAAGGGACTTAATACTAACAAATTGCACTTTGACAAAACTCATTTCTCCAACCACACTCGGTTATTGAATGCATCGCCTTCCCCAGTTTTCCGACGATTTTATCTTATCCGTTTCATATTTCACCGAAAAAACGAAACGCAGTGAGCCACGACAAGGCGATGCTTCTAAGAAACCTGCCGTCCATGGCGTTATCATCATCAACCCGTACAGTCCCGTCGGGCATCGAAGAAATAGCACTACGACCGACAGCATGTGGGCGTTTCTTCGTAAATCGATTCAATGCGCATTAATCGGCCAACCTCGTCTCGAACATCCAACCTCATCAGCCAGCCAGCGGGCACATTAATATGGCACATTTTTCGTCTATCGATAATAATAATTATGCGTGGGTGTAAAATGTGGCCCTTGCTCGACGTCGTCGCCCGGTGTCGTGACGACAGGGAGGACATTTTGGGAGGTATGGTGCGAGGGAGCGCTAATGAGACGTAAGGATCGATGCGGGCCCACGATAAGCTCTCCATCTCGAACGGATTCGTGAGCATGTGAACATGGGAAAAAATCTGGCCTCTATGATCGACCTCTCAGCTGTCGTCTTAACGGCGCCGCCCACCCACGCATCTCTGTCTCAAAAAACCCTACTAAACTGGGAAACCGAACTAGGAATGCCTTATAAGGTGTGAGTGCGTGTTTATTTTTTCATTCAACACAATCTGATCACGATTAGTGAAACAAACTGGCCTGAAATTGTTGAAATTTGTTCGGATAGTTTAAAGCTCCTAAATAACTCTTTCAATTGTTTTTCTAATTCTGTTTTTTGTTTGTTTCTCGAACAAACAGGGTCGCCACACAAAGACTGGACAACTCGCTGCCATTAAGGTGATGGACGTCACCGAGGAAGAGGAGGAGGAGATCAAGCTCGAGATCAACGTATTAAAGAAATATTCCAACCATCGCAACATTGCCACATACTATGGTGCATTTATCAAAAAGACGCCCGCCGGCAAGGATGACCAGCTGTGGCTGGTGATGGAGTACTGCGGTGCCGGCTCCGTCACCGACCTGGTCAAGTCGACCAAGGGCCAGAGCCTGAAGGAGGAGTGGATCGCGTACATCTGTCGCGAGATCCTGCGTGGGCTGAGCTACCTGCACACGAACAAGGTGATACACCGGGACATCAAGGGCCAGAACGTGCTGCTGACGGACAACGCCGAGGTGAAGCTGGTCGACTTTGGTGTGTCGGCGCAACTGGACAAAACCATCGGTCGGCGGAACACGTTTATCGGTACGTGGTCCATCGATGTGCCGCACCAGTGGCAGCCGCCTCTGTTCTGGTCTAACCTCGCCCGTCCTCTTTTCATCCTCTTCCAGGTACGCCCTACTGGATGGCACCGGAAGTCATAGCTTGTGATGAAAACCGGGACGCAACGTACGACAACCGGTCCGATCTCTGGTCACTAGGTATTACCGCGCTGGAAATGGCCGAATCGCAGCCGCCACTGTGCGATCTCCATCCGATGCGGGCGCTCTTTCTTATCCCGCGTAATCCGCCACCCCGCATGAAATCGAAGAAATGGTCCAAGAAGTTCCACAGTTTCATCGACACGGTGCTGGGTAAGGAACGCCACCAGGAGTACGAGTGGTGCTGTTGTGCTTACTACAATGTTTCTTTCCTTTTTTTACACGCACAGTGAAAGACTACCATCAACGGCCTTACACGGAGCAGTTACTGAAGCACCCTTTCATCAAAGAACAACCAACAGAAAGACAAGTTAGAATACAACTTAAAGACCATATCGATAGGTACGGGAGAAAAAGATTCCAGAGTTAGAGGGCACCGCAATCTGCGACGAATCTAATGCACGCACACATTTTCAGGTGTAAGAAGCGTAAGCAGGAGAAGGAACGCGACGACTATCGCTACTCGGGCTCGGAGAACGACGACGATGACGGCCAAACGGCCGGCGAACCGTCGTCCATCATCCAGGCGCCGGGCAACGATACGCTGCGGCGTACGTTCCACCAGATTCAGGAGGGCCGGATGCAGAACGCCGAACAGCAGCAGCCACCGAATCGGAACCAGAAACCCCAACCTGTAAGAAGAGGAGCGCGTGATCCCCACGGACCGTCGAACAACAAACTGATCGTAAATGCATATTGAATATTACAGCGTGATGAAAGAAGTAAACCGCCTCCAGTGGAAGAACCGGGTCCGCCGTCGCGGCCTCAACTGCCCCAACGGTTGATAGTGGTGCCGGATCCGCCGGCTAACAGCAATGCTAACCGACCGCTGCCACCAACACCCCGCAGTAGCAGCGGTTCCTCTTCTCAGCCGCAACAGCCATCGTCTCAGACGCCGCAGCAACCAGCACGCAATCAGCAGAACTTCTTCAAGCCGGTGGTAAGTAATGGGCCCCGTTTGGGTCTTCGCCATGCTCTGACCGCGCACAAATGACCACTCTTTTCGGACACGCAGTAAGCTGTGCGCTTCCGATCGTACTGAATGGAACGAAAACGTGAAACGGACGAAATTGACAAGAAAAAGGACTCTTCAGGACGTGATCTATTCCCTCACGATGTTACATTATCTAGTGTTAGCTGTTGCTGTTGTTCTATGTAGTTTCGTTTGATGTTTCTCGCTTCACTGTTGAATGGTTACTCTTGTTTGTATACTATCGATATACTTATTTCAATTAATAGTTGTTCTTCTATCCTACACCTTCATGTTTTATTTCTCACTTTACACTTTATGAATCTTCGATTTTCTGTCGTTGCACGTTTACATATATTTCATTAGTAAGATGAAAGACTGCGCAAGATACTTTTAATGTTATTTTATCTTTTAATTTTTACTTTTATTCTTGATTTTGATTTATTACTCTATACTTTCAATATGTCTGGATGTGTGTTAACCGAACGCATTACACTTTTGCGATTGGAACACCCTGTAACACATTTATATACTCACAAACTTTTGTACAAACACGGTTAAAACACCACTCTGCACATGCACTGCTCGAAATCATGCACCGATATGTAACACTGTGGACACATACTACATACGCCGTACGAGAAACAAAAACCTACAACTATCGTTTTGTTTGTACTGACTGTTGCCATGCGTAATCTTATATGTTTGTTAATGTTGTCGCTAAACATCGTTTGTTCGTTCGTTTACTTAAACATATATGCTGACAAAAACTGTAAATATGATGAATTTGGCGATGGAAATGCGCCGCCCTCCCTCGCTGAAACGCTGCTGCATTCGTTAACTCACGCTCTCGCGATCACCACCGATCGTGGCCACATAATTTTACCGACTGGCTGCGTACACGATGATCGATGTTCTCTGTGATGGGTCGCTCAACGATCGCCGTCTATGCCCTCACTTCCTCACGCAATACGCACACACGCCTACCCGTCTGCAGCTGCCACCGAGACGACCAGAGGTAAGCTGTCCCGCAATTTGCTGGCATTCGCAATTTGCTTCTAATCTACCTCCCTGTTTATGTCAGACTTAAGCTGCTTTCCTCCTTTTCCTGCACTGTTGTATCGTCTGTTGTCTGTTGTCTGCTATCTGTTTGCTATAAAGCTTCCCGCTTCTGTGTACGTTGTTTCACACCTTGCTGTTCATTTCCCACTCTAGTTGTTTTTTCTTTGTTTTTCGTTTTTTCCTTGGTGAAACAATATAGCCTGCTCTTACTTGTGGCGTACCATTTGTTTCATATAAATATTGACTGTTTCGTAACTTTCGACATTCTTCTAGAAGGAAATTAAAAAAGAATATGAAAATTGTAAGACCACTTCCACCACTTTAAATTTGGACAACAAACTTATGACAACAAGTCATGACGAAAACGACCATATCTGACGAATACTTGCATAGACTCAAAGAGTGAAACAGGGTGACATGTCAGAAAGACAGAAGACATGTCATACTGTGAATTAAACTCTTACACCATCCCATCATCTTTCGAACTGTGGACATGTGCTTTCGAGTGGATAAAATTGTTCCAAAATATCTTTATCTTCCTCTCCTAGAGTCACCCTTTACCTCTATCACCTATGTACGTTTACTTTCCCGCGAACTAATAATGATTCAGATTTCCTGGTACCTTTTTTGGTACTGTCTCTCTTTCTCTCCCTCTTGGCAAAGTGGATCAAATTTGCTTGCAATCAACGATTCACTAATTCCTTATTGTTTTGAAACGCTTCAAATGTATAACCTTACAGTACGTGTTTTAATGCTAACTCTCCGTTAGAACTGTGTCCAATTAACTAGAAACCAGTAATTAAACATCTACCTACGACCTGCATCCGTTTGAACTAATAATGTAATAATGAATGTGTAGTTATTTGTGTATCCCATCTACGGAACGACTAGTTTGGGATTACACAGCTGTTTCTGGCTAATAATTGTATTCGCAGCGGTAAGCTTTTCTAAACTGAGCTTACACGTGTAGGATGGATGTGCTTTGATTTTTTAAATATCTGAGCTACAATTTTCTATAATTTTCAAATACTATGAGTACTTCATTTCCAAACTAAGATTTATGTACGCTTAATTTGTGATGAAGAAAGTGCTGAGGTTTAATTTGCTTGTTTTTGGTGTTTCCATCTAACCGACGTCGCTGAAAATGGCTAAAACATCGCTTTCAGTACTGGTTAGCTTAGGAATACGCTAACGAAACAATGCCCAATGCGCATAATGCCAAATACCACACAGCCAATGATCACGAGTGCAATATTAATCGGTCGTTTTTCTCTACCAACGTTTTTCATTTTTTTCTTCCATCCCACTGTCCCGCCCTTATATCCTTTATCACCACCACCACCGAATAAATGCCGGTCCATGGCTCGAACGGAACTCAATCACTACTTCACTCTGCGACGGTATTCGCGTGCTCGAAAACGAATGATGATGATGATGATGATGATCATGATGACAACGATGACGACGAACAAAACTTCCTTCACCCAATCTCAAACGTCTGCCCGTTTTATTTGTGTATTTATTTTTTGGACTACTTTTCCGACAACGCAAAAATCCATCCTTCCCCCAATGATATGGATTCGCATTTCTCCCTAAATTTGCAAAAAACTCGACCAACCCTCTTACGGCCGCCCTTCCTCTGGCCGGACCAAAGGATTTGGACATGCTGGCCGCACAACTAAATGAACTGGGCGTCTCATCAACCTCCTCCTCCTCCTCCCCGCAGCAGTCGCAGCAAGCGCAACCGGAAGCGCCCCCGCGGAACAATCGACCACAGCCCGGACCGCCGGTGCCCGGTCAGCAACAACAGCAGGTCAGTGGAGCCGGCGGTGGCGGTGGCGGCGGTGCCGGCGGAGGAGTGGGTAAATCGCCCGCCATCGCCCCCAATGGTAACAATAATAGCAGCAATGGCGGCGGTGGCAGTGGCAGTGGCGGCAACCTCAATAACAATAACCATCATCCGCAACCGATCAATCCGCTCGATCCGATCGAGAGCTCCGACTCGGACTCGGAACCGGAGGAACCGAACGGCCGAACACGAAACGACGGCACGCTTCTCGCCAGCGATCCACCGATGCCACTGTAAGTATGCGCTCGAGCTGAGCCTTCCGCGGGGATGCTCGAGACAGGGGTGGGTCACTTGGAAGGAAACACTTTTTAATGGCCCTTGTTAATCGACTTCAAAAATGCTAAACCTGTTAACAATGGATGCACGCACACGTTAAACCCTTCCAAATGTCCTTGCTCTGTCTCTGCGTCAGTTTTAGCCGTTGGTTAAACTTAGAAAACAAAAGTCTTTGGTACGAGTTTGTTTGGAGAGAAGGCGAAAAGCAATGAGGGTTCCAAACATTTCGTGCGACAAGTCATTCGCTAAACAGCATACATTCAAATCATTGCGCTTGGTATAGAGGTATTGAGACTTTCCATAATTTCCATAATTTCTTTCCATTGAACACAGAATATATTATAGTATTAAACAATTGACAGTTGGCAACTAGGAAGCTGTTCTGAAAAATTGTCAACTTGCGAAGAATCCTAGTGTTGTTAGATTATTGAAATTAGATTTCATTTTTGTTTTTCGAAACAGACTAACCTATCGTCGCCTCAATATTCAATTAGCACCTCCCAGGAGCAATGATTTGATGTATCACCAAAACGGTCAAATAAGGTTCTTCTCATAGCTACATTAATATTAAAAGAAAAAAAAACCGTTGCGACCATCGCTCATCACTAACCAGGTATCATTGTTGTGTCTATCTTTCCCTTTCTGTCTTCAATCTCATTTTCGCATCCCTCTTTATTATGATTTCACTTCTAAACATCCACCCAACCCCATCAAATCATTTGCCTCCCGTTCGGCTACCTTTCTTTCATATCCCAACCGTGATCCTTAAATTTGTTCACTTCATTTCTCACTGTTTCGCACTTTGACCTTTTAATTTTTTTCAAATTTCAACACGCCACCCACATACGCATACACACACCACACCGACTTTCCCTATTCTTCCTTTTTCCAATGTCCGCTGTCCCTTTGGTTTTCGCCTTTCTGTCCTCTGTTTTGTTTTTGTTTTTGTTTTTTGTTTTGGTTTGGATTTCCGTTATGTTCAGTCCCGAATTTTCCTATAGGGCGGGCGGTTTGGGAGTGCTCGCCGAGTCCGACCAGAACAATCAGTCCTCGTCGAGCACGCCGGGCGGCGGCGTTAGCGTTAGCGGTGCCGGTGTCGTCCTGCCGCCGCCGAGCGCGGTCAGTGGTGGTGGTGGACCCCCGAACCGACCGCTGCCACCCACACCGGACGACGATGACGCGCAGGGCGACGGAACGCTCATCAAACGGGTAAGTGTTTACCGGACGTGCGATTCCGCGCCGCACAAAGTACTCTGCGCTACCTGGCAGAGGAAGTTGGCTGGTTTTCTCCTTCTGCTACGTTTCACAGTTGTGTTCTGCCATTTCTCGTGTTTGGTTTTAATTACTCTTCTTGCTCTTTCATCTTCGTTATCATATTGTTTTTTTTTCACACTACACATCGAACGGTGCTGCTAAGAACAAAGTCTTGTTTCTCCAAAGTATACAGTTGAAAACGTCTTCCTTTTTGTTATCAAGATTGATTGACAATTGCTAAGTTGTATGCGAAATTGTCCCTTGATTGATTTTCTGGCTCATTGATTTTTCTATTCCATCAGTCACACTTATCTGACATTTCTCTTACGTTTTATTCATTTCATTTTCATCATTTTTATTCATATCATTCATTCATTCCAACGGCTAGCATTCGATATGTTCTATAAGTTCTAACGAAATCAGACTAAACGGTTGTTAATATTTTACATAATAACTTTCGTTTGATACCCTGTTCGCTCACTACCTTTTACATGTTTGCAAGTGGTTCAGTTTGTTCGTTATCGAGTTTCATTCTTTCACTGCCTAGAGGACAACTTTTGGTTTTGGAAACGTTAAATGATACGTTCACCGTGTATCTCGTTCATGATACGTTCCTTTCTCTTTCTCTTTTTCTCTTTTTTACCTGTCTTACCACCCACCCACATCGCGGGGTTTAGATTTTCAATCTAAAGTGGAAAAATTTCGAACTGCAAACCGTGAACTGTTTAGTAAATTGAACTTTTATCATTTCACTTTCTGGTCGCAAATGCATTTAATTCGAGCAATGTTTTTTTTGCCAACTACCCTTTCTACGCACATTAGTTTTGGTTTCGAAATAGTACTATTTTACTTTTTCTTGGTTTCGTTCGTTTCTTCTCGTTCATCCGTCCGCTGCCTTTTTTTTTCTAGCCTGTTATAGACTGTAGTTTCCTCTCGGTTTGTTCGGTAACATGTAGAAAGTTTCAGTTGGTTTCTGGTTTCTTCTAAACTGCATATGTTCCCTACCTGGTTTCCCTTTTCTGTACAAACGAATCGACATAGGTTTTTAGAACCTTCGGTAACATTTCCCACGAATGGTAATTTTTCCGTTCGTTTTTTTTTTTACAAAAGTAGTTGCTGGTTGGTTTGGTTATGGTTACATAAAGTAACATCATTACTCTTTTCAAAGAACTATGGTATATTTTCCGTTTCACCTCATTCTTTCTTGATGCTCCTGAATCTTTTTTTGTATGTGTTCATTTTCCATTTCTAGCCTAATTGGTGGAACTAAAAACGGAAATGACAAATACTTGTCTACTCCTAATGAGACATGCACGCTTCGCTCTAATCGTGGAAAAGAATAATTGGAGTGTTTCTTTAAACAAAAACTATAATTCAATGAATCACACGTATTCTGCCCAACCCCAGCGGTTGTCACTACTGCTAAAGCATAACATCACTGCAGAAAACAAAAGCATATTAAAACTGCGGTTGGATTGCGGATTTTCACCGAGGACGAACAGTCCGCAGTCAGCTTCACTTCAGAGACGCAAACTGGCCAACGCTTCTGCTTACATTCTTGTGTCTCACAAACGCGATTACACGCCATATCCCCCCACCATACTGCTACTGCTTTTCTTCTAGCTGCCACCAGTTGGCTCGCCCTGCAAAGGACCACAGGCCATAAAACAAACGGACTCGCAGCAGTGGCAGTGTGTCCTCGATTGGTGTGTGTAGCTTTTGCTTTGCTGCGCCCCGCCTCTTATCCCTGTTCCGAAAGTCAGAAAGGGTTGTCGGTTTGCGCACGTTTTAGTTGCCTGGACAGTTTGTTTCCGTTTACCTTTTTTTTTTTTAATATTTCGTTCGAAAGTGTTCTAGTCTGTGTTGCTTTCGCCTGGCGGTCACGCGTCGCCTCGGTCCAGCCCTCCCCGGTTCCGCGAAGGTCGTAGCTTCAAGATCGCTGGCGGGATCGTATTCCACCCATTGGTATCCTTACGTAGTAGATTTTTGGTGTTATCAACTCACACTTTCACCATTGCCATTGACTTTCTGCTGCAAACATTCCATGTGCATTGCAAGCGCATTATTCGAAACAATTTCACAAGAAAAGACACATGTAGCTAAAATGTGTCTTGGCTAGTGGAACGTATTGTGTCTGTAGACCAGGCCCCCCTTGATTCTAGCGTTGACTAATTGGATTGCAAATTGGATTACTACTGCACTTTAGATATTGAATGTGTTTTGTTACGGTAAAAGCATACATACTATAGTTCCCATCGTTCATCCGTTGATGTTGATTGATGTAATCGTAATTTTATTCTGTTCAGCTCCACATTCTCCCTCTCGTCATGTCATGGCAATGCTTTGTAAATCATATAGATCACGTTTTACGTATGCAACAGAGTTTCTCCAAACTGCATCTGCTCCGTAATGTAACAGCAACAACTTGCGGTACGACGGGTTGTGTTTGGATCATGGTTCTCCGCTGGTATCCGTCATTAATTTTTGTTCTGTGTTCTCAGAAACATCATCCATCAACAACACAAGATAAAAAACCATGCCACACATTTACCTAAAGCACTTTCCCCCGCTGAAATAGAGGCAGAGCCATCGTCTAGCACTGTTTCAGGTCGTAGTTTTTAAGAAACAATTGCGTTAGCTAGTAGTACCAAACAATTTCGCAAAGAGAAAACAAAACGTTCGCCCTTTTATGTCGCTGGCATCTTAGAGCAACGGCAGTAAGTCATCCCCGTCCATCGGCACGGCCACCACAACGTCCTCCACCTCGACCGGGTCGACGACGCAATCCGAGAGCGACGAAGCGATCCTGCGCGATTGGGACTTTGAGCGGTTCTTCCCGGCCAACGAGCGACCGCGGCCATCCCAGCGCCACTCGATGTCGGATAAAACGTCCTCCTCCTGCTCGCCGGCCGCCGATCTGAGCGGACGCCTGCGTAACGGTGGCGGGCTGATGGGGGACAACGTCAAGTCCCGCAAGGAGCTGGCGAATTCGGCTTCCTCGGCCAACCTGAACCTGGCGTTCGCCGAGAAGCGCAAGGTGGAGGAGATGAACAACAAGATCCGGTTGGAGGAGCGAGTGAAGAGCGAAATATTCGCCCGGCAAATGACCAAGGCCTCGGCAGCGCCCAACATCCTCGGCCAGAAGGGTGTGGGTGGGCCCGTCGCCTATCAGCAACAATTGCAACAGCTGCAGGCCCACAAGCGCCAGGAGTCGGAATCACGATCGCCGCTCAACTTTGCCCGGGCGTTCCGGCGTGAGAACTCGGACTTCTTCCCGCTGCTGAAGCGCCACTCGGCCATCATGGGCGAGCAGCTGGCCGTGGTCGGCGGATCATCTGGCGACGGGAAAGCGATGCCCCCGGGAGGAGGGCTCGTGCAGCAGGCGCAGCAGCAGCGCTCCAGTGCCATCTTCTCGCGCGGTAGCCGCAACAAGTTCGAGCCGATCCTAACCAACTTCTCCCTGAATAATCCGTCCGGCAGCGACGACGAGCGGCGTTCCTCTCAGTCCACTCCACCACGCCCGGGGCAAGCCACGGGAGCAGGCGTCCGGCGAGATGCAGGAGGATCTCCGGTGGCTGGCACGGAAGGAGGCAACAGCAGCAGCAGTAGCAGCAGCGGTAGCGGCAGCGGAACCGGTAGCAACCGTCCCCACCTGCGACAGCAAAGCCCACTAGCGTCCTCGCAGTCCGCGACCGGGCGGAACATGGACTTCTTGCGGCCGCGCCGCGAAAAAACCGAATCCGTTATCTTCGTACGCAGTTCGCCCAACCGGCAGCAACCGTCTTTGCTGTTCGATGGTCAACAGGTAAACACACAACCGACTGACAGGGACCAAAATCACACACACGCGGGCGCATACTGCCCTACACGAAGTGCCTTTCTTCCGGCAGCGATCTGCGCACGCGGTCCACATGGGAACATGATCCAGGGATGCTGAATCAATGGAAGAGGGTAGTCGGGCAATTTTGGGAAGGAACAAGAATCGTTTTGATCTATGGCTTCCAATTTAGTGCACGATTCATACGGACAGTTCCAAAGGAGGTTGTTTTTCAATTCATATATTGTGTGAGCAGATTGTTTCAGAAAATGTTATATTGTGTTGTCATCAGTTGTACTAGTCCTCCATTCAGAGTAAGGGAATATCGCACCAAAACTTCTATAATTCATTAATACGACACACGCCTTATTATAGATTCCGCTCCTTCCATTGGTTTGCTCCCGGTGGAACAAACTCGCTCCAGTGAATCCCAGGGGGCGCGCGTGCGTGCGTGTGCTGCTGCGCGTGGGTGTCCGTGTGCGCCAACCCCTAAACCCACCCTCCGCCCAACTCAAAGCGACACAAATTGGAACGAAAACTTCCTGCCCACCCGTTCCCACCCGCACACGCAACCAAACACTCGTTTCCCAATAGAAAATTGTGCCAGCGCGCTGTGTCCGTCCGTAACAACAACTTGTGCGTGTGTGTTTCTAACTCTCTTTTTCCCCGAAAAATTACTTCCCAGCTCTCTCCGTGCCCAATCAATCACCAGTGAATAATAATACTAGCGGAAAAATTATCATCATCATCATTTTAGCCGCATGACGAGATGTGTTTCAGCTGTGCTGTTGGTATTGCGTTACTTTAGGAAGAGGATTCATTAAATCTTTTTAATTTTTTGTTTATCAAACATTCAAGAATCGTGTTCGTCTCCTTTGACTAGCACAAATCATCTACAAATCAAATCGATTTATGCATTTTCGTTTCTCAATAGATTGATTCAGGGTTCGTTTGCTTTACACACAAAATTAGTGAAAGCTCAGCGATGCATTTGCATTCAGTTTCAAAGATAGCTTCGTACGCTGCAGCTTGACGTTTCACACTATTTTGTTGCAGACCAATGCAACTATTACAATCTTTGCAGCAGCTGGAGAGTTTTCTAGTTTCATTTTCTCTCTTTATCATATATCAATGCACGTGATCTCATTCAAATGTGTACTGTTAATACACCTGTAAATAACTGCATGTATGTTACTGCCATGGCACATTGAATGTTTGTCTAATGTTAAAAAAGAAAATAGTTCTCACCTAAGTTTAAGCCACTTTGTTACGTTTGTGCTCACTGTGTTACCATTGTTATTGTATGTTTGCTGTTGTTTGTTCACTAACTCCGATGTATACGTGTATTTGTGTCTATTCTGCTCACGGTGTGTACAACTACTAACCATCCTTACGAATATAGTCGCCACTGTAGACTAAGAAGGCAATTTCGAATAGTAAACAATTCATATGTACGAAAGGGCGTGCGGGAAAGAACAAACCCTAAACCAATTCTTGTGTCGTTTCAGCGGATTAGTAAACACGAATATCCTTCCAATTTCTCCTATTTGCATTGGCAGGTTTTGCTGCGAGTAGTGTATCACCGGTTCGTTAGAGACGTTTTGACCATTTTCTTTGGGCGTTTCGCTAGGTCACAATCTCTCCGTCCACATCGCCGAACCGCTGTTCGGAATCCGTTTCGTAACCTTTTTCTTTGATGCATACATAGTCACTTCCTTCGATCGAGACCCGACAGCGAGCACCGATTAGTTAGTAGAATACGTACCTCGATGTCCTAAGCCGAGGGCGATCTATCTCCTTCTTGTCCGTCCGGGAACGTCTTCTAACTCATAAATGTCACGATTGTAGTCTGCGTGCTGAATGTCGCCAAGTGAATTGGCAGTGACCGGTGCGTCAAATAACCACCACCGTGTGCGCACAGCTTCGTGGACAGTCTCTTCTTACACGGAACGAATTCCGAATAACCTTGCTACTGCTTTTCTGTGCAATCAATCAGTTAGTGGCACCGTAAAATTTGAGATTGAAATGTTTGGAAAAAAATTCCCAACTATTACCAAACGAATGACCGAAGCGTTCATTTCATGTCTCACCTATGTAAAGCATAACTTACCCAATTAATTGACATCGCATTTTTGTACTCTTCCGCTTCCGTTTGTTTGTATCGTTTCTATTCCTTTTTGTCTAATTTTACGCTTCTACTTACAACTCTACCGCCTTTAACGATCTACTAATTAC
>JAOEFI010000006.1:19890544-19901882 GCA_034621735.1 Anopheles plumbeus
AGTCCTCTCCGGAAAGCAGGACGAGTCTCAAGTTCTGCGCTGTTCTGCGTGTAGTCATTTCATCCAACTAATGTGCCACACATCTCGCGAGGAACATTTCTGTCAAACGAGCTGGCTCTTGAACCACAATAGGTCGATGCAAAGAGTAAAGGCATTGGGATCTCTGTCAATAAAGTCGAATACAATCGATTTCGTTACTGAAAAAGTCTTGCAGGGAAATTAATCCATAGCCGTAACACATTGTGTGGTCCGGTGGTAGCTTTCCCCCACAAATGGTAGAAAAAAACAATGTCTCATCGGCCTATGTTAATTGTTAAAAGCATGTCAATCAATAGTTCTAGTTCTGCAAAAGTGTATGGAAAATTTTGATCGCCGGTGAAAAGACACCCAAATCTGGCATTCTTGTTGTCCTTGATTAACAACATTCTGTCTATCACAACACAATTTATAAATCTTTCATCATCATCCATCGATAGTGGTTAGTACAATCATGTTCTTGCCTACACGGACTAAACACATTATGCTACAGGTCCGGACTACACACTACTGAATACCTTCTAACAAAAAAGAATTTCTTTCTTTAAACCCTACAGTTACAACAAATGAGCTGTGTTCCTTTCTAATAGATTTATTTATTAAACTCTCAACCAATTTCAACATGGAATAAATTTGTAAATATCGACGAAAAGTTTGCTGAATGTTTGAGCATACATTTCTTTATCATTCATCTTTTATCTTTATAGCTTTCTATCATTTTATTGTCAGCATATTTTGGAAACGTGTCGTTTTATATGGAAACATGTATTATTGTCTTCAAATTTCGATCGCAGCGCAGTTAGGCCAACGAATTGTTCGTTTAACGAGTATTTGCTATCGAAATGGTATTGTTATATTTAATGTTTAACTAGCCCAAAAATGGAAAAAATCTTAACACCGTTCCGTCGAATGGTTTCTTTGAGCGCACTCCTTAGCACGAAAAGGATTATAATCCTTATTAGCTCAACTCCTCCTACCAGAGTCCACATTAACTCTATTATTATCATGGTTTCATTCACTCACTTGTCGTCAGTTTGTTGCGGGTTTAGTTAAGCTTTTTAGCGGGACTTGGTCGTGGTTTGGTCGCCGTTGAAGGGAAGATTATGAAAAGGGACAGCTGCACGGCCCCCAGAGCGAGCGCCATTAGATTTTGTACCTTGGAGAAGCAAACACGTGAATGACAAAAGTAATGTTTAGTGTATCGGTGGAGGACGATCTTTGGTATCTACATACCACTAGGAAGTTACTGCGAAGAATGATTCCGTACAGCAGCCAGAAAAAGGACACGACGGCACCGAGGAAGATAATTGGAAAGGGAAGCCCTTCGGTGCTTTTCTTCTTCAGAATTTCACCCTGGGGAGCGGAGAAGGCGATAGATGGATGTTTGAGGGGTGCAATCAAAAACGGTGTGCATACTTACGAGGCCTAGCAGGGGCATTCCGACCAACGTCCACAGGATCGCCGTCAGGATGACACCGAATCGGAACTGGACCAGCTTCGGGTCTTCGTACTGCACGTACGCAAGCACACCGACAGTGAACGCCCCGGCTAGACCGATCTGACCCCAGACGGCGGTTTTCTTCGGCCCTGCCGTGTACACATAGAACGCGCACACATACACCAGGTGCAGGGCCAGCCCGATGAAGTTCACTCGAATCATGCCGTCATCGCCCAGCATCTGGCCGAACTGCACGTTCAGCAGGCAAAATACGGTGCAGATGAGAAAGGGCAGCACCGAGAAGCCGTCCGTGCTCCGGCGCCGTCGGATCTGGTTGACGGCCAACACTCCGCTGAAAAACTGTACCACCGTCACGATGGCCGCCGTCAGCCCGACGGTGTCCTTGTGCGGCTGCAGTGCGACGGCGATCGATTCCATTGCGATCGGATGCGATTGGTTGCCGTTCTGCGGCCGTTCGTATCAAACAAGAAACACTTCCTTACGTAACACGATCACAATGGTCGCATCCGACCGAGGGAATCACACGTCGCGCCACACACGCACACTCGGCCCGCTCTTTCATCCACGGATCGCCAGCAGACTATCGATACGCGTCGCCGTTTAGCAAAAACCCGTCAACTGATAAGCGACGCGATATTGGATTGGAATGATCAGCGACGAGCTAAGCGATTGGTCGCACCGCGACGGGGTTTGTTTCCTCGGTGAAGTGTTGACCGTCAACCGTCGTCTATCGGGACGCTACAGAGGGATGAAGAAAAGGCAACGGCTGGAAACGGGTATGGTAATCACCAGAACTACTTCTAGGCCTCGGAATTCCACCGTACAACCACCGATTCAGCTGGATTTTAGAGCCGTGTCGCCGTTGGTTTGTTTATGTTTTGATATTTGTTCGTTGACTTGACGTTTTGAACAGGCGAACGAAAAGGCCTTTTGATAAATGAGCAACACCAGCTGTTGCTTGAATTAGCCGTTGTTTGAAAAGGGGAGCAGTAAGGAGACTGCAGCAGAATAATGCTGCAAGTCGAAATCAATGTTTACTACAACTATTTCAGGTAAAAACATTCGGCCAAAACCAAAAGACTCACCATGACTCACCTTTGCTGGTTGTTTATTGTCTCAACTGCTCGACCATGAACAAGTACAGTATAGGCAACCGTCTAAAATCTACAATCAGCCAGCAATGAAGCTGGTAAAATTGAAAGTGTCTCGACAGGTCTCGTGAAATAGAAATCTTTCTTTCCTATTGCAAATGCTCCAAAGTATAGGTAATACAGTTTGTATCTTTATTTCATCTGCTATCTTTCTTCCCACCGTTTCTCTTTCTTCATTCCCCGCCCGAACAAAAAATAATGAAAAACAGAAAATCTAATAATAAATATGCTCCCACTTTCTCTAAACGACCTCTACACGGTGCACTACCTACGCCTGTCTTTCCCAGTATCTATCATTGTATATATATGTATTTATGTTCCGCGGGGTTTCCTCACTTTTCGATGAACGGGTTTCCTAACCAGTTGGATGTCCTATTTTAAGTTATCTTACTGAGGTGCGGAGAAATTGTGTACTGTCCACAATCCACACATTGATGGATAAACGAAAGGCAACAAATTTCGATACGCAATGAAAGGATCAACAACGGCAACTTTTATGCGAGAATCTTTCTCCTAATGACAGTCTTCAAGTGAACTTCTATTTTCTAACACGGGACAGGAATTAGCGTATATTCCTATTCCTCAGTGTAAAGAAACTAGAAAAAACGCTTTGATTTGACATTGCTTAAACTTGACTTTACGACGGTGCTGAAAATCGTTCGCTTTCTCTGCATATATCCAATCGCAAAGACACTCCACCGGTTTGGGATTTCGTTCAATCACGAACAGATTTCCCTTTTGCCTACCTAAACACATTCACAATAACACTGTGCAGCAACAAATGGCCCGTTACGCTCTCAATCGCACAAACTTTCACTCATTGGATTACTCGATCGCTCGCTCCGGTGCGTCCTTCTCGTGCATTTAACATTATTATCCTGTTTTTAATTGTTTCGCTCTATTATACATATCCGAACAGTCATGTGGTATGTATCAGAACTCCTTTGTTCAAACAAACAAACAAAAAGAGAGTTTTAATAACAACCGACCGTCAACGTACTGTCGAGAATAGGTGAAGTTTTCAAATAAAACTCACTATCTCTAGTAAATAGATGAACGGACACATGCACGTGTGCTCGCTCGTAGCATGAAACAGATTCCCTGATTAGTAGAAGTTTATCTATCAACTATCAATCTTAGCCTAACGTATGTTGATGTCTGTGTTGTTGCGTCTGGTAGAGTAGTTATATTTACACGCCTTCCTTATAGTTTTCAATTCTTTCCCTCATATCAAAAAGCACAACGTGACATCCTAAATTTTATATCATCCAATCGCATGCGAAACGAACGGTGGTGTCTAGTTTTCTGGGGGTTTACTTTTTGTGTTTTATTCCTTTTTCTGCTTCTCCTTTCCCTGGTCGGACGCGTTTCTCTGTACGGTATGCTTTTTCCTACGTAACGCCGTACTTATCCATCCTAATGCTACTGAAAGTGATGTGATGGGTCGCCGAAATTGCGAATGTGGGTTTGCATGGCTTGCACCGCGTACCTGATGGAACGGGGACGGACCACCCAAATAGTTCCTATGTACTACTATGCTTCGGCATACTCCCTAGTGCTCCAAGGCTTGAGGAGCGTCTGTAGTTCAGTTCTGTTTGTGTCTCCTTGGTATCTTTAAACCTACATATCGTGCACAGGTGGACGAGGGTTGGACCGAAGAATCTTTGTTTGACGATCGACCAACCATCGCCCGTTTTTGTTCCAAAATGCAAACGTCATCACGCTTCGGTCGACTACTGAGACGACGCAGGAGAACCGAACGCCCCAAAATTGAGGCTAAACTGTTGGACATTGTTCCGGTCTTTTCCGGTTCTTCTGCATCTCTCTGTCTCTCTTCATTTCGCTTCATTGCGGTGAGCTTGGTAACGTTTCTTCCATGTCGGAAACGGAGCCTTCCAGCCGGCGAGCGGAGGCACTGTTCGATTGATTAGCTGTGGAGAAGAGGCAAAGAAAGGGCGTAATAACAGGAACATTAATATTCACCTTCGAGTTGCTTAAACGGTATGCTGTTACAAGACAAATTATTGAAAAAAGCAATGAACAGCCTAGACAAAAACTAGAAAACATGAACAAACAACCAGAACACAATCACGTACAGATTCAGCCAAACAAGCGTACTATCGCAATCTACTAAACAAACAAAAAACGATCGAAGAAGACATGAAACAAAAAAAAACAAGGCGCAATAAACATTCGCAACCAAATTGCTCATACTACTGACCATACACGAAAAGGACGGACGAAACATAAAACAGCAACAAACAACTCTTAACTAAACGATTCAAAATTAAACACTGGACAGAAGAACACAAAACCACACAATAAGAAAGGCATCTTGTTGGACGGAACTGACCTAAAGCTAGCATACTAGTAGAAGGGTCTAACCATGGCGTCGAACTCGGAGTGTGATCGAAAACTATTCTCAACCACGACATTCTGACTACCTTTGATTCGTAACGCTTTCGACCGAGGGGTTATAGTTTGTTCTTTGACTATGGTAGGAAGGAAGTGAGATTCACAATGGACAATGGATGAGGTGGATCACAGATCAGTTTAACGATTGCCGGGGTGAGGAACGATCGGGCTTCATGTCGTGGAAAGCGTTACGAACCAAAGGACACCACCAATTAGATCACTTCACTCGGCTGCTGGCGCCGTTAGGAGGCCGCAACGGTACCTGCGGTCCTCGTCCGCAGAGGACCGACGCCGTGCGGTCGTTGTCCATCGTCCGTACCATTGCCGTCGGATCCGGAACTTTCGCTTAGCTCTAGCTGGCAGCCTGCACACCGGAGACATGGGAAAACATGGACACATGAATCGAATGATGCGATGAGTGAAGATGGTGCGGACGGGCACCGCATTGTTAGCAACGATCCCGACGAGAAGCACAAGGATGGGAACGAAATCGAAACAAGAGGTGAAGAGAAGAGCAGAAAAAACGTTGCAGCGGAAGTTGTGGCAGTAAGCGAAGTACAAGATCGTTCTTATGCTTCCAAGCGGATTGTGAAAACTAGCAAAAGAATTTTGAGACTAATCGCTCCGGGTGGATCCGGTTCGATGCTTACCACTGATGGCTGCGTCGACGCGCGCCTTATCCCGCACGATGTAGATGGCCGTCAGCAAGAAGAACACTCCACCGAGGATCTCCACGAAACAGGTGGAGAATAGCGCGTACTGAAGCGCACGGAACTTCACCAGCGGCGAGTCCTCGTCGGGATCCGGCAGGACCCGGGCCATCGCTGGTGGCGGTAACGTTGTCGTTGCGGTGGAATTGATTAATTCCAGCGTAGTGACGGTAACATTTCCGGTCAGCTGTGACAAGCTCCGGATGCTAACCGTCGGTCGAACCGCTTCGAAGCCAGCATATGCAACGGCGGAAACCCGGATAACTCGTTTGATTGCCTCCGACATCTGTGGGAGGATTGGATGAAGAAGAACAGTTAGAAAGGCGAAGGGAGGAATATGCACTTTTAGTGAAAACTTACCAAACCAACGAAGTAAGGACTGCCGGCGTCACCGAATGCATGTGAGATCAAAATCTGGAACGCCTCGGCAGTTGAACGTCTCGTCGGCACAACGACGTACTGTTTTCGTTCGCACCAAGAAGAAGGAATGTTGGAAATAGTAAATTATTTGTGTTTTTTAGATTATGTATGAAAGGATGAAGGGTGAAAGCTACTTCTAGGATATCGGTCGACGGTCAGCACAGTATTAGATTGCACTACTAAACAAAAGATGGCGCTACATGCAGTCGGGGGATATATCGCGAAAAAACAACGCAGAACAGAAATACCGCACAGCGCGGGTAGCTTCGACCTTTGCGTTTAAACCAAAGCGACGCACTGTCAATCGGCGAATTATTTATTCAACGTGACAGTTGTAACAAAGAAAACAAAAACAAAGCAAAACAAAACGTACACCAGCATCCAATAAAAGGCGATAAACATGAATCACATGGTCGCTCGTTGGTGGCGTAGGGAAAAATAGCTTCATTTTCAACAGTTTGTGACAATCTATGCATCGGCTTCGGTTTGGTTTCACCTATCGTTCACGCGGTATCGTAGCGTATCAGCGGGCTATCAATCGGCCAGGTGTAATTGCCGACCACGACGATAACACTTTGACCATCATGCACAAATCACAATTGGGGTTTGCCGAAGCAGATATTTTACGGTAGTGTTCTGCGTTGTCGTCTGCGTTAGTCTGACTGGTATCCTTTTTGCCGTTTTTAAAAAAAAATGTGACCTTCTGTACACACATTAATCTTATGCCAAAAGGTGCATTTTGATCTGAAGAAGCCGTATATGACCGTCGACAATTTTGAAATTTGCAAAACATTTAGCACAGCTTAATGATTTTTTTAATCGTAACACATATGAACACACAAACACGCTCACACATCTAGGAAAGGAAGAATTAAATTTGTTGGGGTTTATCTAACAACATTAAAAGGAAGTGTGTTGGGTTAAGCGTTATGGTGAGGAAATATGTTCGGGAATATGTATGAATTTATTCTTCCAGACAGTGGTAATGTTTTTTTTTTACTGGGAAGACTTCCGGAAATTGAAACTTCTTTCCGGAAGTCTCATTTGTTCTATCCACAGAAGAAGGCTTTTCTCATTTCGAGTTCCAGACCCCATTCGAGGCAGAAGGAAATTACCCGGAAGTAACAAAACTAGTTCCCCCCGACTGTCTGGCAACGTGTGTCGACAGTAAGCGTTGGCGGATCCTGATTGCTTGCAGTCACGAAAGGACTTGCACCCTGCAAACTGAACGTTGGCAAAAAAGGGGGTGGATTTAATGGACGTTACAATTACCATAACTGAACAAAAATATGCCATGGTTCGAAAAAAATTAGTATTGCAGCATGTTGTTCTACGATGGATCAAATTGAACTCCTTTAATTGGATTCATTTTAATTTCGGAAACTAGTTTCCCTTGTTGGAAGATGTCTTTAACTTGAAGCCGAACTATATTGAATTAAATGCGCTATTTTGCTATAGACAGTAAGTATATTAAATAAAGGATACAAAAAAATGAAATTCACTTGGAGCAACATGGGAAATCATGGGACACAGGTACTTCACAGGAACACGTTTAATGACAATCCATCACCATTTCCATCACCATCTCCGAAAGCGGCAAAAGACATACATAATGTGCGCAAAACAAAAGAGCATTGGAATGAGAAATGATAGGGCAATGGATACGGGAAAACAGACGCGGAAAGGGTAAGGACGGACGGTGCTGTGTGAGCGTGAGCCTGTGTGCTCAAAAAGGACGAATTCAAAGGCAACACCAGCGAAAGCTAATAGTGGTAGTGGTGGTAGTAGTAGTAATAGTAGTAGTAGAAGTAGCAGAAGCAGCAGTTTTTACGCCAGAAACAACATGACGGAGGGTATAACATAGATATGTCGGTATTTTTTTTTCGTTTGTCTCTTACCAGTAAAATATCCGCTACGATTGCCCAATTGAGATTCAGTGCTAGTTCGCCGAAAAAGATAAGCGCGTAGGCGGCGTGAATGTTAACCCGGACCATGAACATTGCAGCGATCAGCAGTGGCGAGCTCAGGATCAGTCCGACCGCGCAAATGTACGGATCAGCCTTCAGATGCTTGGTGTTGAGGCGCTGCGACAGGTACGAGCCGAGTGGTACGCCGATAATGCCGGTCGTCATCGTAATGGCACCGAATATGAACGACACTCTGAACGGAAAATCGAGTGAACACAGCGCGCCGCCGCGGAATGCATAGATTGTCACAAAGCGAAGCGAAGGAAGGATCGCAATTCATTTATATAATCAGAGGGCGACAGGATGCAAGAAAGACAGAGAATGGAGCGATAGAAAAGAGAAAGAGAAAAAACAAACAAAGAATTGATTAACTTTGTGTAACATAGTAACTATTGACTACATCGAAAACCGGAAAAAGGGAATGATAAAGTTTGTCAGAAATAAACCACGAAAGCACAGGAGCAGAAGGGTCCCGACTCCGAGAATGCTATGTGCGCCTGCGATATATCCATCTCCGTGGCGGTTGATCTACTGCGACCGTGCTGCTGCCGTCGGTGTATCCTTCTCTTCTTCTCGCTTACCAGTAGCATATCTGCGACGATTGGCCACGAAAGGTTCAGGGCTATCATGGCGAAGAACACCAGCGTGAAGCACCAGCCGCCGCTGTACTTGATTACAACCAGGGCCAGATAGACGAACGGTGAACTTGTGATCAGTCCTGCGGCACAGATCAGTGGATCGCAGTTGGCGTAGTAAGGCCGCAGCCGTCTGGCTAGAATGGAGCCGAGCGGTACGCCGATCAGTCCGGCCATCATCGCTACGATGCCGAATCGATAGGACACACTTGAAGGGACGCGGCGCAAATGGAGGAGGTACGTTATTAGAAATTGATCCATCGTTTAATGTTGGTTGATGGCAGAGCTGCTAAAGTCAAACACCTAGAAGGAGGAAATAGCAAGAACCATCTCGGGTCGAACAAGGACCTGATGGCCTTCGAGTGATCCTCTTTCGGAGCACCCGGTGCAACATCGCGACGACGAACGAGTGCTCGACCGACCGGGAGATACTTACTCGTTCAGTGTGATGTGTTCGTTGCCCGGCTGGGACGTCAGGCCAAGGTGGATGAACTTCGGGCCCCACCAGGCCAACGCGCCGGCCACGAAGGCGACGCAGGTGAACCCGGCCGTCGAGAGCATGAACGAGGGATTGCGGGCGATCGCCTTGATGTCCTCGCCGTACGAGGTGGCCTGCATGTGATGGGAGCCTTCGCTCTGGCCCCGCTCCGGATCGCGCAGCATGACGATAAGCACGACGGCGATGGCGCCGAGCACGGGCGTCACCCGGAGTGCCCAGACCCAGGAGTTCATAAAGCTCGCCATTTGTGCGCCAACGATGTACCTAAAAGCAAAAGTGTCCGACGTTATTCAGATACCGAATGGGCGATACTCCACCAGGCTGGCGCGGTCATTTACCCGAAGCCGGATCCCACCGGGATGGCGAAGTAGAACATGGCCAGCATTTTCGAGCGCATTTCGCCGACGAACAGGTCCGAGATGATCGTGGGCGCGATTGTGCTGTAGGACGCCTCGCCGATGCCGACCAGCGCCCGAAAGGTGATGAACCAGCCGAACTGGTGCATGAACGAGCCGAGCAGGGTGGTGGTGCTCCACAGCGACACGCCGAGCACCATGATCCACTTGCGCGAGTAGCGATCGCCCAGGTAGCCGAACAGGGGCGCGCAGATCATGTACGACAGGACGAAGGCCGTCTGCAGGAGGCCGCCCTCGTCGTCCCCTATCCCGAAGTGGTCCTGTATTTCTGTCAACACACCTAAGAAAGAAGAAAAAAACAAAGCAAACAAACAACAAAGGTGTTAATCAAAGCTGACTGAGCGGAGACGGTGCCCCGATTCACCCGGCCATTAGATGGTGCGCGTGAAAAGCCACCCCTAACACCGTTGATCAACCACATCTAATTGCACGGCCTGTGGAACGATAATGGAAGCGCACGTACTCGAGCGTCATACATAAGATCCCGGCTGTACGTCACACGCGACCTCACGCGGAAGGAAGGTTGTAGCGAATCGTATTTTGAGGAATTTTTCCGACCCGTTTCATTGACGTAAACAAGTTTCGTTCCGGATCTATAATACCAGGTACTCGAGAAGTGGTTCGAGTAAAATTACCAAAGGTTTTCCTCCGTGTTCATGTTCATCATGAAATTACCTCCCCGTTCTCGTTGCCTGCGATACCGTGCACCTCGAAGTAACAATCATATTATCAGTTGGAAACCGTACTATCGCACCGGAGATAAGATTTCATTTCGTTTCATTTGACCACTTTTCGAGTGATGCAATATTTGCACAAGATATGCCTTTCCAAACATTCGATGTACCATTTTGTGGTGCCCTTTTATCGCATGATCGCCACTGTGACTGCACATTTTCTGCAAGTCAATTGACGAAATGGCCACATTCATTGCGATCGCGTCGCGTCGGTAGTAAAGGGAGTTCAATGAAATTATAAACATTCGGAATTAAAAAACATCACCCCCCCCCCCCCGGGGGCCGAAAAGGGTCAATCGTTTATCCGTTCCGATACCGATGCATAATGAATGAGGGGTTCCAATTGGAAAAGCTCGGCCTGAACTGGTGCACTACTAATTTATTGATCAACGCTCGTTAAATCGAGCTGATAGTAATTGGAAGTCACCAGGCGCGCCCTTACCACACCCCACCGAAGGGCAGGGGAGACGGCTCAAAATATGCTTATGTAGTGTTCAATTTGAGTGTGTCCTTCCGGTCGAACTTTCTTCCACTTTTGTTACGGTTGCACCAAATGTCTCTGAGAGGCCATACACAGCGCCTCCTGGTCGGACGATTAGTTCCCGTAGTGACGTAGGAAGGACACACGCGTCGAAAGATCTCGACGCTCGCTGAGGGCTTCGAACCGCGCGGACGTTGGACGAGGAAAGGTCACGCCGGTTTGTGATTTTGTTTTCCGTTTTTCGGTTTCGGTGGTTGTTGTTCCGTTTGCACGAAGCGCCACCGAAAGACGTATGGGAAAGCGACAACAAGCGCAAAGAAAAAAAAAAACCATTCACATTGTTTCAGAAATAGTTTATTTTTATTTCCGCTCGGTCGTTAAGGCGCAGTTAAAGTGACGACCAACGAGGCACCAC
>JAOEFI010000006.1:19911354-19925192 GCA_034621735.1 Anopheles plumbeus
CCCCGGCAAGAGGCCTCTTGTTTGGGTGGAGATGTGTTACATTCTAAATTGCCCATAAAACGAGTCTAATTGTCGGTCCGGGCGTCGGGATTTGTTTGTTCCACCTGACGTTCAATGGTTCAATGAAAATGGCCAATGGGAAATGGTTTGGAAATCATTCCGCTCTCCACCAATAGGAATGAAAACAACCTTAACGGACCCTCTTTCCGTACGCTTCCATTTGCAAACAGTGGTGAATTGGAAATGGAATTCAGGAAAGTTAGAAACCATTCCAAACGTAAAGAATATTATTATCTAACACAGAAGGATTGCTATTCAGTAAACGGTTTCACCACTTCGCAGCAACGATCATGGACCCCTGTCTGTTAATCAAGGGACCGAAAACGTTTTCATTAACTTCTACCATGAAATGGAATTTCGCTCGAACTTCACGAGTGGCGCGCTCGTCGGAAATTACCGGAAACATGAAAATAATTGTTACACCCGTTTGTTTATCAAGTGACTACGGGGAAAGTTTATCATCGTTCGGTGTGCCGTCGTTTTCCGGGCGTATCCGGTAGCAGATCATGGATGGAAGCTTCCGGAAGCTTCCACATAGCAGGAAGGACCGGCAGATGGCAACGGGAACGCACGGTGGGACAACGATGTTGTCCATGTTGTTATCCCTCTTCCGGCCGTACGTTACTCTAATGATGCCTCCCATTGCCTTTGGGGGGGGCGTGCGGCCAAGTCCTGCCCACAGCCGCACTAACCGCAAGCTGTCGGCCAGATTGGCAGATGCTGGGGAAACTCCCCCCGGAAGGACCGTCGGCGATGGCTAGAACCAGGGCCGAGTTCTGAAACGCCAGGTCAACCGAACCCCGACTCAATTGCGGTGGCACGAAGTAGCTTAGCCCATCGTGTCTTGTCTTCTTCTGAACCAAAGTACGCCCGCTTTCTACTGCCACTGCCCTTACTACATTCCCTGCCCACACACTTAGGCTTCCTTCTGCGGAAACATCGTCTCCATCTTCGGTGCGATTCCATTACACAGCACTGGTTTGAGGGGGAGTGTTTTGGGTGTACGATATTCTAGATTTTATCGACTGTCGACTTCCGGGTCTGCCGGGGTAGTTCGAAACTGTGTGTACCTCTTTAGCCACAGATGGCAAGTGCTCTCACCGATGACAGGTCCTCGGGAAAAGCTAGGTACCATAAGGCGCATGTTGTGATTGTCGTATATTCCCGGGCTTTCAACGAGTGTCCACAGCATGTTCGGCGGTACGGTGGCCGTAGCATAAATACGATTGAATTATTATTGCACCATGCGGCCGACTGGCAAGAGTCAGCAGCCCGCCCCCACTTGCTACACCGGAAAGACCGGTGGGGATTATCGTTGATCGGAAAATTTTGTTATGAATTCCTGGTCCGTACTGAATGGAAGAAAAGCGACATTGGATAGCCTAAGAAACGGGTCGAGAAATGTAGGACATGGGAGAATATTTTAATACAGGGAACAATTTTATGTTAGTTTCGTGTCGATTTTATCCACAAGAAACTCTTTCACTTTCGTATCCATGGAAACTCCGGCGACGATGCGAAAAACTGTCCCCCACATCTAGTAGGGGGTGTTGAGAGGACAGAAAGAAAAAAACGTAATCTGCTCTTAATTCCGATACGACAAATGGAAGCAGCAGCAAAGGGTGGACAGGGAAAGAAAACCCCCCGAGGGGATGCTTTATATTCTCCACCAGACCGCAGAGCGACACTCATCCGAGATGAAAGGGAAAAGTTATACCCGTAAGAAGGTCCGAAAAACAGGTCAGCTGTGGCACGTGCCGCATCCAACGAGCGACATGTCGCAGTAGATTGGGAAAGTGGACCGTTTTTCGTCCGTCACTCTCGCTCCAGAAGCGGGTGTGTTTTTTTTTTTCATCCGGTTTTCATCACCCAAAAAGGGTGTCCAATGGGGAAAGTTTTTCGAAAGGGATAAAAGAATGTCGGGAATCGTGTCGACGCTACGCGTTACGTACGATTGATGCGGTAAGTAGCCTGCGCCGTTTTATTGAGGATAGATAAAATGTTTACGCATTCGAATGGGACAACATCAACATTGTCCCACTTTAGGCTGGCTCTTCCATGCCAACGAAATAGCAACCCCCCATGAAATGAAGAAGCAAGTCCAGTGTACGATAAAGACCACGCCAACAGCTGGCAATGGATATCGATGCCGCAAGGCCTCCCAGGAGGCCGCTTCCGGAAGGTGTTCCCGAAGGAAGGATTCCCCGTGTAATAAATTCAGTAAACCTGGAATATCGGAACATCCAGATGGAAAGGGAGAACGAGGGTTTTGCTTATCCTTTCCGTTTACGTATCCTAACATCGTTTCTCGAGGGCGACGTCGGAATCTGGGGCGGGGCGCATTGCAGTGGGTTTCAGGATAATAGGAAAATGGCACCGTCTGCCGAGGTCAGCTGGGGGGGGGCTCCCGCTAACTCGAACGTCAGGTGTCACTCCAGCGTACATTCAGGGCAGGAAGGAAGCAGACCTTCCCTGTCAATTGATCCAATCAAACAAACGCACGTCAGATGTACCGCTCGGTGATGTTTGCACTTGGAACGCTCGTTCACTTGTTATTGCAAATGCTTCCGCTTCGAAGCGGTATTTACATTCTGGGTACGTTGACAACATTGAGACCGCTTGTGTGTGTGTCTGTGTTTGGGCAGGTGCCGTTGCGAAGGTAGTTCCGCCGTTCCCTCGTGGAAGCTAGAAGTCAATGGTGGCCATCAAGTGCCGGTGTGATTTCCATGCACCATCGCCACGCACGATCTTGTGCCAACAAACGAATATGGCTTCAATGTTGCACTCGGATCCAGCTTTCTCCCGACCAGGATACTCGACTGCTATCCTGTGTCCTGTTCTCTTTCCCCACGCCCACATCCAAGAGGGTTGATGTGATGTTTAACAGAACGGGATTCTGCTGTCAGAAAATGATTGAATATTGGCTTGTTTCACATCAATCGCTATTGTCATAAGGGGAAAGGGGAGGTACTTTGCATCATGTATGCACGAAATAGAACCTGCCCTAAGTAACGGTACAGGAAAGTAAATCCCCTTTCTCTGCAATATTTGAAATTGTAGCTCATGCATCGGCGAACCATGGAAGAAACTTGAGCAAGGTCCTGAAAATAAATAAACAGTGCACCTGCAAGGAGAAAGACGATCCTCCGATTCAACTCTCACCTTTTCGGGTTCCTTGTGAGGTTCCAGCACGCTTTCGGGGTCCGAAATGGAATACAGTTTTTCGGTTTAAATCTACGAAATATCGATAGCACCGAGAAGGTTTTCCATTTCATTTGCATCAAACACAATCCCCGCCCACCCGCCCATCCACCGGTCGGTAATCAATCCTTTTTAGGTGGAAAAGTTTACTGGAGATACCTGCAGCTCCTTTACTGTTCTCTTTGCCTCACTCCACTCCACACGGTCACCTCTTGATAGACGCCTTCGAGTGATATTTCTTCGACCATTTTCACGCCCGAACCGTTCGCTCTCCAAGGGGACCTACGCGCGCGTACCGTGCACCGACCCCGGGATAATACCTTCCAGTCAGGTTTCGAACACGTTATCGTAATGCCTGCACGTGGTGCATCATGGCTGGAATATGAACACGAACACGAATCGATTCGGTGCCCTGCACGATGAGGCCACGTGCGCGTGCGGTGTGTACCGAAATGTGAAAGGGAATGGAAAAATGCCATCAGCACGGCAGCCTGCAGGGCTCCACCATCCCAGTGCAGCCCTAAAGGTTCACTTTTCGTTTCGTCTTCTTCTTCGTTCCATTTATTTTTGGACATGAAAGGAAGGCGAAGGCGGTTTTTAGGTATTGGAAAGGATTAAGTTTCAACGACCCGGTACACTGATCCGGTAATGGTTTGGCGATGTGCTTTTCCACCCTCGAAGCGGCCGTGTAATGTTGAAGAAGGGCGCATTTACTGTGAAAGGACTCATAAGTTGTGCTCGAATTTGTGTTTTGAAATTCGAACTTGGCACTTTCGAATATAACTGACACATTCCAATATAACATACACCAATTGTCTTCTAAATATGTTTGATACTATATATTCTCTACTTTCTAGAACATGCGTCCGTGAGGCGAAAAGCATGGGTTCGAAATCCTAACTCTGTCTTGATCTGTATTGATCTGTCCGACACGATGAATGGGAGAGAAATCTACGAATACGATGTGGAAAAAAAACACTTTTATGGAACGGAAAAGTTACATTTTCATAGGGTTTAATTACGGTGCGGTCCCTAAACCGAACGGAATATGAAGACATTAGGCCAATATCATAGGATGGTTTGCTTAGTTTTCTCTACTTGCTTGCCTACTACAGTGGCATCGAAACCGACCCGAACGGAACACATATAAACACACAGTCACGATAAGACGTGCAACAACATTAACACATGTCCACGTCCCGGCTAGAAAAACGTCCATGAGTGGCAACTTCTAAAGGGGCGAGGCAAGGAGCGTGGGCACGGGGCAGATAAAAGATGCAAACGGAATAGCCGGAAGTTATCAAGTTAAATTGGGAAAACACTGGCAAGAACAAAGGACAATGGCAGGAGATGTACCGGACAAACGATACCATCTAAGGGTCGGTGGTGACTGGCCAGTTTTTTTTCGTATGTGTTTTGTTTTGCCGTTTGTTCAATTTTTAACGCCTTCGGTGTTTTGGTTTTCATGGTGTTTTATTTCGCCGTTCGCTAAATTCTAATCCAATCCGGAAAGGACTATCGGCGGGCACTATAAAGCCACTATTGGTACTCGTCGCTGCGGTAGCTAAACTTTCCATCGGCGAGATGTAGAGGGAGGGTAGGGTGAACGGAACAAAAAAAATCCTATGGCACCCCGGGTGGAAAGGAGGAAGGAGGAGAGCAAGCGCATGTAAACACACAACACACAGGAAACAACAGTAACACACTGACATTGGGGGAAGACAAAAGAGGGGATCAGAGAAACGGGGCGTATAGAGAGACAGAGAGTGAGAATGAAAGGTAGACTAGTAGTGGGGGAGATAAACAGCGAGCTATCACAGACAGTCAGACAGATAAGAACAAAGCTACCGCCAACGGCCTGCAAGCAGCAGAGCGAGAGAACAACACTTTTCACAGGACTCACTATCGAATGGTTTTGATGATTTTTTCTGTCGAAGGCAATGATGAGCGTGATGATGGTGGTGTTGGTGGTGTTCGTGTTGGTGGTGGTGGTGTTAGTGGAGCGGAAGTGATGATTGCTGTTGTTGATGTTGCTTGGTTGGCATTCCGTGGCCGGCAGCTCGATAGCGCGTTTGGGGTTGGGAAAGCTTAAATGATTATTTGGGCCACCAGGCGCCTCCATCCGATAAGCCTCCGGTGTGTTACATTTTGTAGGGGCTTTAACCTTTTTTTTTTTTATTTGCGCCCGTTCCGTTCGGCCCTTTCTTTTCCGTTTTACCTCGGTCTCGGGCTGAGGGGAGGAGCTTACTCGCGGGGGTGAGCCATTGGATCCGCTTCCGCTCGGCTGCGGTGCCGATACTATCGATCGCGGACAGAAGCGCGTACGGATGCTGTCCTTTGTCACCGTTTGGCAGGTTAAAAATGGTACTGGATTGGAGATTTTTTTTTTGTCTCCCCCAAACCGTAGTTCAGCCCGTTTCCGTGACAGGTCCACCGGTGGGCCTATCTGTGGGCTTATCGAACACGGCTGAGGGAAGCGTAGCATGGCGTGACGCGCCATCGAGTGTTTGTGACACATGTGGATGTTCCATTTGGGATCCGTACTTTTTTTTCTCCCTCTCTTTCTCGGCTGCACTCTCCTTCCCGTGCAGCGGCTGCAGTTTCCCGTGTGCACGACGCAAGGGTCAAAGATCATCCGATTATTCAAATTTTTCCCAAACGGTTCGATTGGAGCAGAAGCGGACCGTACGTTCGATCCGTTTCCCGGTTCCGGGTATGTACCACGTAGCTTCGGCACCGTATGTAGCATTTAGTTTTTCCGCTTTTCTGACCGACCCGTCCATTCGATCGCACGATCCTTGTTTTGAGCGAATGAGGCAAAACTTGGTAGTGTAAACGTGAGTCGGGGCGGGCTTGTTGTTCGTGTGCAATTTTGGTTTCAGGTTGTTTTTTTTGTTCCTTTTCCCTAGGTTAGATTGAAATGACGAAAGCTACAACGAGGCCCAGAGATTGGGTTCAGCCCAAGTGGCACGACCCCACTCTACGGGCCAGGCACTCGGCCGGCTGTCGGCGTCACTGTCGTGGTCGTTGGCGGCACTGTTAGAGCGAGGTGGACGAACTGTAATCGTCGTACGATGGAGCTGCGTTGCAGGAGGAATTAAAAATAAACCAGTTTGCAGGTGGTTGGTTTGCAGGAGACACGTTTTGGGGATATTTTTATTTTTGTTTTTTTTTATTTATTTTTATATATATATATTTTTTTTTAATTGTGTTTCGTATCCCGAAACCGAAACCATTCGAGTTGGAGTGATTATTGAAACGAAGTCGCGTGAAACAAATAAGTCGCGCGAAGTAGAGAGAAAAAAGAGGGAGATAAAGAGAGAGAGAGAGAGAGAGTGAGAGTAAAAGAGAATGAAACAGATAGCAAGAGATCAATTAGAGCACGATTTGTCACGGTGGGGGTGGGCTGGGTGGCAACGTTACCCGTTCGTCACACGATCATGTCATCCATCATCGGGCACGAGATTGGGGACGATGCGAGCAATGCACACAACAGAGAGGGAACAGGATGAAAGAGGACGAACACGTGACAGCGAACGAAAACACCAGGAGTTGTTTTTTTTCTTCCTCCTAAACCGAATGGCAGGCGGATGAGAAGTAGAGGAACAGAAAAGACTTGGATTGGAAAATGGAGGATTTTTGCGAAAAAAAAAAAAGGTTTGCAGCAATCCGGAACCGGATTTCGGGAAGGATAGGGGAGTTTAAGTGATCGTTTTTAGAACGTCGGCCCATTTAGGGGGATTTTTAGTTTTTTTTAAATGTGTGGTGTTTATTCGACAGCATTCTGCGCTTATTCCAGACCAGATGGAATGGAACGATTTAAGGGATCCTGTAGCTTCCAGTATTAAGCAGAGATTGTTTATCGTAAACCATGAAAAACTGAACCCATTTTAAATCAAACATCTATAACAAAAAAAAAATTCATATTACTGATAACTTCGGGGGAAAATCAACACCCATAACATTCCGTTGGTTCTTTAAATTATATATGAAACCATTACCGTTAACCTGAACATGTTTTCGGGCAATTTTGTGGAAATGTATGTACACGTCCGCAAAGAAAAATTCGCATTATGCAGCATTTGAATGGAGGTGAAGATAAGTTTTGAAGTACAAATGAAAGACGATGCACGTTGAACCTAAATGTTTGGCTATTTACAGTATTGGCAAACGTGGATGGACTAATGCAAGGAGGACATTGGCAGGATGGTACTTTAGAATAGACAGAAAAGGGGTTGTTTGCAAAAAATGCACACCCCGTTTTAATGCACGCCTTAGATGTGCAGTTTCCTAGTTAGGGGGTGTGGGAGCGCGTTGGCCCGTTCCCGTTTGCGCACATCTATGTTCTGTACAGTGTTGCCAACGGTGTGTCCGTTGAGCGAGTGTAGGATTTCGGTAATATGTATAGACTGCAACGAGCGTACACACACACACACACGTCCGTTCTCAGTGGCTGGGAACGTTGTTCTACTACGTTCGGTTCCTATCAACTACAGCTTTTCGTTTTACTTTTTTTTTTTTTTTGTAGCTTACACTAGAGCACATTGCAGAGCGTTGTGTGTGGTATGGTGTGTAATGATGTTTCTTTCTCACCGGTAGCAGTAGTGGTGGGCCATCCGCAAAAAAAAGGATGCGCAAGCCTACACACAAGTCTGTATGCGAGATCCTCGTCGAGTGGGGTACTCAGCAAAGCAAAAGTTTTCTAAATCTGATACTGACACAATGGAAGTCGGTTTTTTTTTTGGCGAACGATGGCGAGAAAGAAAAGAATTGGAAGGTTAGAGTCCGCTGGAAAAAAAAGGGGGGAAAGCGCACACGGTTCGAAGGGTGGGGCTGTGTTCGAGAACCGGTAGTGATGTGTTTCTTCCGCAGGAACTCGCCGGATGAACTGTATAGTTGTTGGTCGAAGAATGCGTGCCGCAGATAAATATGTTAAAGTAGTGGTGCCGTCAAAAAAAACAACAACGCCTTCAAATTGCTACCCACCGGCGGAGTACGGAACTGAATAAAATTAGTTTCATTTACGTCAACAAAATCGTGCGTGACACCAACCGGTGGTGAAACCGGAAAATGGGGAAAACTTAAGCTCGAAATCAGGATACAATTTGTCGTCATAAAACCATTCGATTTTCGACCATCAGTTCACTTCACGCTAGGGAACTCTGGGGAATGGGGAACAGTTGATGGGTGTGTGGAAAACAGGAACACATAAAACTCGAAGTAAGCTTTATCGGCAACAAAATGCGCAGCAGTGTGCAACTGAAGAAATGTGTTTGCCCTACCATATTGACCTAAAAGCCTGGTCAGGAAAGAAAAAAACATAAAGGAAAACGTTTCCTTTCGCTTGTTACATCACCAGGTATGCTTGAGGAGAAGGATACTGAAAGATTACTTCTATAAACTTTTAAGTGAAAAGATTAAAGTTGGAGAGAGCTCCAGCAGTCAAAAAAGGAACGTTTATTAACATGTTTGTTTTCTTTAAACGGAAAAATTATAGCAATTAAAGTTATGTCAAGAAACAATGCAAAAATTTGAACCAATTAATAAAAAAAAAAGGTTATTAAATTGTTTCTTTTAATTCATTGTGGGACTTTTATGTCTCGAGTGAAGGTTTATTTACAGTGACGTTTAAATGTGTCTTAAAGGCAACATTAGCAGCATGGTTTTTAAACGCAAAAGCGGCGAACACAATTCCCCCTCGCAAAGTGTCAAACGAGAGAGAGAGAGAAAGAGAGATGTTTTTCTTTTCGAGCTAGCCTGCGCGGACTCTTTTGTTTATTGGGCATTAAATGTGTCCTGCATGGCACAAGAATGGGTGGCACTTACTTGAACTTTCCGTGATGGTCTTGGGGCTGCCCGGCTCGATCTCGATCTCGGTGTCGATGCAGACGGAGGCGAGGTCCTCGATGCCGACCGGCTCCAGGTGCTCGGAGTCCATGCTCGGCACTACGATCACGACGTCGCCGCGTTCCGCCGGCTGCCCCGTGCTGTTGCCAACGTACTGTGGAGGTATCGAACTGGAAAAGCGGCAGGGTCAGTTGAGTGTGAAACACTTGCAGTGAGTTGGGAACTGGGAACGTTGGTTTACCTCAGTGTAACACGTTTTTTGATTCTATGGCCCAGATCGGAGAAGCCGCGCTGCATTGGTGGACGTTTCTGCTGTATCGGTTGTTCCTCGAACGTTTTTGCGATTGGCGAATTCGGTTCCGAAAATTGTTTATCTATTAAAATAGGCTTTGGCTGTGGCGCGAAGAAAGAGAGATAATATGTGTCATCTATTAGGCGCACCTAAAACATTAAGTCTTTTAAGGTTCAGCACTTACTTTCAATGAACCACTAGAACTAGTTGTCACAGATGTGATTACAGCCGCTGCTCCACCGCCTTTCGGTGGCAATGATGGAAGGTTTGGATTGTTGGAATGTGATGAGTCAGGATGTAGTGGAAGTGATAAAAGACGCATCCGATCCTGCATGTATAAATCTATAAACGAATCTACCTTTGTCTCTATGTCGTCAACCTGTGGAGGGGGGAAGAAGCGGGTTGCGTTACTTTTTCGAATGGAATGGAAATGGTGTGCCAAGATTCGGGTGAAGGTGACCTTCACTTCCATCTTTCCCTCCGCGTATGGCGAATGCCAAACATCAATGCCCAAAGTTCGGTTCACTTACTTGTCTTTCAATTTTCACTACACGCGAAGCTAAACTAATTTTCGATGCATACACATCTTTTGATTTGGATCCTTGCTTGCCAAGAATTTGGTCTAACCTAGAGGAGCCGGAACCGGTGGTGGGGGCGGGCGGTGCAGGTGTGCGGGGGGAGAAAATGGAAAAGAATACTCATTAGAACACTTGACTGGGCGATCGGAACCCCAGCCGAACGGGGGCACAGCCAGCCAGCCGGCAGCGCTGGAATCTGCTGATGCAGATGCACATTCGGTGCACATTCGTTACACGAAATGGTTAGTCAACAATAAGCGACACGACAGCGAAACGAAAACAAGATAAAAGGAAGCTGAAATGGAAAAGCACAAAACACCCCCCAACTCCCAAATGGAATTGAAATGTTGGCAGCAGACAAATGAACGGAAAGCTTCAAACAAATGTCGTGCCCGGCGGCGGGCGACGAGTTTCGAAAGTTGCGATACTCTGGCGTTCGGTTTCCTCCCTCCTCCCATCCGGGCCACTGTCACATGGGAGTGGAAAAAGTGGTTGGATGCCATTTTGCATTCCACATTCGTAGCGCATTGTGGAGCAGATGCAACCGAGTGCTACGGAGTGACGCGGACCAAGGTGCCGCGTTTCGGCGTTTGTAGAGGACTGGAACTGAGAACCGATTGAGTATAAATGATTTAGCAAAGGGGCAAACCGAACAAAAAAATTATATTGAAAGTTATCTACTGGCGAATGTCCTGCGAAAGTATCAACCTTACCATGGGGGGTGGCATCATTCTCACCGGGTGGAAAACCCGATGCGCTGTCGGGTGCGGATAGAAAACCTTCCCCCCCCCCCCCCGCCCCCTCTTCCAAGAGCCACGAATCGAACAAGGGAAAACAAAAAAAAAAACATTCGCACACATTTTCCACGAATGTCACTCCAAACAGTAAAGGAGAGAAAAAAAAGCAGATACTGCAATTCTAGAGCCAACAATGCATGGTTCTTTATTTTGAAGTTTGGCACGAACTTTCACGCTCCGCACAGCTTTATGCTCCATTTCAGCCGGGGGCCAGTTGATTGGTTTGGCGAAAATTTACTTTTCTCACGAAACCACCCCCTTTTTTGGAAGCAGTTATGACGATGACGGGGGAAAAAACCAGCTATTGTTTGTTATTGTTAACTATTTTTCATCCCGTTTAGGGAAACGATTGGTGGGGGAAAATCTGCACTGTTCGCGTGGCAGTTACAAAATTGAACCGGTTTCTTTCTTTTTTTTTTTTTTTGTTGGAAGCTTTCCGCGTTGTTTGTCGTGTGCGCCCGTTCTACTTCCCAACTTAAAATAATTGTTAGATGTTAGTTGGTTGTTGTTCTTTTTTTCTCCAGGTTAGCCACCGAAACCCACCAAATGGAAATAAAAGCCCGAAGCATAAAAAAGGAAGCAAAACAAAAAAATAACATGCAAAAAGCTGTAGCGAACGGTTGCTATAGTTTCATAATCGTTTGACACGACGTTTTATTGTGGCACAACTAAATAGGGGGGCAAACTATGCGGAAGCATAATATTGCGCTGGCATGCACAGGAACGTGAGACATGCAACACAGAGAGAGAAAGAGAGAGGGAGGGAAAAAAATGCAAACGGTGTGATGATTATGGGTTTTAAATCGGTCTAGGAGAAGTAAAAGGAAACGCTTTCGATAGAAAATGAGGCATCGACAGGGCAGGGACAGGCGTAGGGGTAGCGTGAAAGGACCTTTCCGGTTCCCGTGAGGTGCATGTAGTAGACCTTGCAGTGTGCCCCGTGAGGTTGCTATTTGTGTTTTCATTCTGCGGCTTCACCGACGACAGCAGCATGCAGCATGGAAAATCGGAAAAGTTCCGCTTCCGCGCGACGCGCCACGCCAAAGCGATGCAGCTATCAACCGTATAGCTTCCGACCGCACGGGTGGGCCCACCCATATCGCTGGGAAAACTTTTCTACGGAAATGCTAAACTACTTTCGCGAAAGCTGTCATTACGTGAGCAACTAGCAAACAGCCGACAGGAAGCAGGGTTTAAATACACATAGGAAAGGAAGAAAAACAATCGTCCGCAGCCAGAGTGGGTGAGTGAGCCGGGAAAAGTTCGCTACGGGAGATACGGGTTCGTTACCGGCAGTGAAAAGCTAATTCATTCCTACAACTAATTCCATTCCGTCAGTTTCCGGCAGCGAGCTACGGCTACGGCCGGGGAGGAAAATGGAACGCCAGGCGCTACCGGTGCTTTCATTTAACGTTCGAACTCGCTCGAAACTGATGCAAGGATCTTGTTTCGTGTAAAGCTCCTTTTCCGCGAACGGAATGTATTTATAATCACGACAGGGAACTAAGGACCGTTTTCCACTCGCCCGAGGGCTGCATTCAGAGCAGAGTTTAATTGAATCGCAATGCGGAAGAAATCATATTTTCCACTAATGCCGTGCCGGACACTCCGTGGGTCACGTGATGGCGAAAGAAATGAGCGATAGATAATAGCTCTAGCGTAAAGGAAGGATTTAGTCATCTTTAGCGAAGGTAAAAGTCTTTAGAATGGACAGGCCCAACATCTGTGAAAACGAAAACACAAACTGGGCCAAACCGGGTTCAAGCCCGGAAGCTCGGAACAAACTGAGAGCTCCAAGGAACACAAACATTTAAGTTGTTTAATGCTCTTAACGAAGAACGAGGGAAAGAAAATGCTCTACTGACGACTGGGAATTTCTGAAGTTGGAGTCGTGTCTAACCACATCGAAAGGTATATTTTCAATTGCTGACCGATAGTGGTCGAATACAGGCGAGCAATAATCCGATTAGGGTCGATATATTATTGAATGTTTCGTCGAATCCAAATGCATCATTATATTTGGACATTTGTCCTGGTTAGTGGACCGTGTTCTTATCGTCAGGGGATGCTTTATTTTGTATTGACCATCACTAGTCTGGGGGTACTTATTTTATCAACCCAAGGGCAGAACGAGTAAAGCACATGGAGTATCTTTAAACCTTCTAAGTCGGTTGTCTCGTTGATCCCGAATGCCAATTAACACCGCCATTCGAGGGCAATTGCTCGGAAAATGGCTGTTTGCCACACTGTGCCTGTTGCACTTCGGTGTTGAAGGGATTTGTGCATGCATCCTGTCACACTGAAGGACACCATAGGTACATAAATACATACTACTCCGTCGTGGGGTGGGCTGGATAGACTCGGAAGCAAACACTAACAAACTACACACCGCGAGGCGAGGCACCTTTGGCCGCGGTGCGGAGAACGTACATATTGACTCAAAACTATTTGCAACTACAAACACACACACCCACACGCACACACGCACACATACACACACAAACATAGCATGCACGGGGCCGTGGTGCTGGCTCACGGTGCCAACGACGACGCCGGTCGGATGGCAGGATTTTATTTGCTTTCCTACGTGACACAACAGGTGAGACGATGCCGCCATCGGTACAGATACAGAGGGGGAAAATAACCGGCAAAGCAATGCCAACCGGGGCAGGTTTTCCCGGCAGGACGAGTTCGGGCCTCGAGTGCCTAATAAGGAACAGAATAAAGCTATTGACTGATGAAGGAGAGGAAAACCCCACTCTACACGAGTCGTCGGGTGGAACGGGATCTAGCAGAAGGATCGGTTGAGCGCTGGATGCTTGGAACATGGCGGTGTACACATATTTATTGGGGAAAAACAAACTCACCAGGGGAGTTTAGTGAGGAAAATGCGGGGAGAAAATTTATCCTTCGAAAGCATAATCCGGAGGCGCGAGTTTATTTCGGGCTTTTGGAACTGTTTTTCTTTGGATCGCTCTACCGTACTTTATTGAAATGGTCTTAGATTATTGGGGGGGGGGGGGGGGGGGGGGGGGGGGGGGGGGGGGGGGGGGGGGGGGGGGG
>JAOEFI010000006.1:19931146-19949169 GCA_034621735.1 Anopheles plumbeus
CAAGCGCTCGGCTGAAATTAATTTAATTGTACGTTGCCAAATCGGACAGTTTACGGTTCCGGGCGAGTGGAAGCCCCTGTCCTAAACCCCTTCCCCGCCGCAAGGGGGTGGTGGTAGGTTGCAGTTTGTTTAATTTTAATTCGTGCCATCGGTTGCGTCGAAGCGGAACGAATCGTTTGACGGCATGGTGCGGCGTGCTAAAACTGTAATTTACAAGCCGCACGGAATAAATCTGTGTACTTGCGCTGTAGCTTCCCTTCTTTGCTTCCATTTGCTCCTTTGCTCTCCAACGTTTCCCGGCCAGCGGTGAAGGGAAAACAATTGTAACCCCGTTTCTTTTTTGGTTTCGTTGTGCCGGAGAGAAAAACTAGATTCCAACCACAGCAGCAGGAAGCTTTTCCGTTGATTATGGTGTTGCACAGATTAACGGAAAGGTGGGATGAAAACAAACTTTAATTAAATCTGCATTCCGTGCTGGCAGTAAACTCAGATCAGGGCTTTGTTTATCCGTGAAACTCCGGAAAAGGATACATGTTGGAAAAATGTATTCTTCCCAATGCTTGCGCCAGACTTGCTTGTATCAATTTTCACTCATAAGTTTTGGATTAAGCGTTTTATTTTTCTCCAGGAACTATTGCAACGAAAGTTGCACAACAATTGAACCCCAATGGTTAAAAAGTGTCCTTTTCGAGCGTTGAGTAAGAAGTTGGTTTCGTTTCTTGAGTCACAGGTTTGGGTATTATTTGAAAGCTGTTGGAAAGGGTTGTACGAATGAATCAAAACTTCCCGAATTGGGAGACTGTTTGTGTGTTTGTGACAAAAGAAATCGCCTCAAATTCCCGGCAACAACCAGTGCATGGTTTTGATTCTGAAGACCGGTCGCTGTCACAACGGCGAAACAGGAAACGAACGGGAGAGAAGGGAGTTGTGGTGCTTGGTGATGGGCGGGGCGTGATGGGCAGAATACATGAGCACGATGTGTACCGCTAGGAACGCGAGGGTACGCGAGGGCCGCTCCGTGCAGCGAGGCTTTCTTGGTATAGAGACAGAAGGATTATTACATTGCATTGTGTTGAGCTGGACTGAGTCGAAGGGCGATGCTACTGCGGAGAGATAGAAATCAGTGATGGTATACACAAACACAAATATACACGCACATACAGAGACACGCACGCACATACACGTATACAGCAAGCATGACGATAATGTGAACGACAATTACACAGCACAACACCGAGATAACGTCTAGTTGGGAATCGAGCCCCTAGAAGGGAGTGTTCGGGTTATAATTGGCTAGAAGGGGTTGAGGGAGATTAACATAATTCCAGGAGAAAGAAGAAAAAAACATAGCAATATACATCGGATGCATTTTGTTATAATACATTCATTTAAACAGAACCAAAAGTGTGGTACATGATACCATCATATCGTTTGTACAGATATTCAATACAGTGAACATCTTATCTAACATTTCCAACGGACAGACAACGATGGAACGATGATTAATTGGGTGTCAATAAGGACGATCCTGTCGTCCGACAACACTGCAATCGACAACACTAGTAACCGGGTCTGTAGTTTACGATTTTTGCTCCAATTTTAATTCAATGTGTTTTATTCTATTTTGAGATAGCAATATACCGGTCATGATTAACACACATCCACAGTAGAAAGGATAAATATTCATGAGGCAGGGTGGAATCGATTTCCCTATTCTGCACATGTTTTACGATCTTTCAAAGGTCCGTGGACGATAAATCACTGGTCTGTAATACTGTGACACATACATTTAACATCGATTTCGTTGCAATACGAATATCCATAAATTAGATCAACTTCGAGTGCGCTTTATATAGATTTAATCTTCGATTTCACACACAATAGCACATGTGTTTTTAGTACCCATGGTACACCTTTCTACTGATCAACTGATATTTTACTACGCGTGGTAAAATTTGACGCCCAGCGGGAATGTTTTGAAAAAGTACTCCTCTTTTTGTGTTATGTGAGGGGTCCACTGTTTTTACGAAGGTGCAAACTGGCTCTCACTCCCATTGGTTTACGAACTCGAGTCCCCAGCTTTGAAATGTCCTTTGTTTTACGAGCGCATTGCTTGCACACCCACACACACGCGACAGCCGGCGGTCGTTTTGGAAAATGCTCTGTAAATCCTACATTTTTCACAATTGTACAACATTCAAAACCCCTTCCAACCGATACCCGGGGAACCTCCTTTTACTCTAGTGAGGCAAAGATTAAAAACAGTAAAAATGCGACCGCTCGCGCAGCTACAACTCAACATGGATTGCTTCGATAGCTTTACGATCGTGCGAGGATCTGTCCCCACCGGTTAATCCCTGAGGTTGTCTTGATCCTTGTACGCACGCAACAACAAAAGTAATTCCGTTGCTCGATGGAGTGTAAGTTACATAAATTACGCACTTAAAACGAGTTCACCGAAACGGTGCCTCCGTATAAAACTTCAATTGTGGCACTACCGCACTATAAACCTTATGGTAGGAAAAATTATTGAGTTAATCTGCGCACTGAAACCGACTAATTGGAAAAAGGGTTCGGTAGGAAACAGAGCTCATTAAAATTGGCTTTGCTTCACGACTTGCCAACGTCCAACGTGTGACGATATGTTAAATTTAATAAGCCGAACCAGTTTTAAGGTTACTCGATTGTTTCTTTTTCTCCCAAATAACTTTTCCTTAAGGGTTAATGTCTCCCCGCACGCCACCACCTTCACTCTGTAATCTGTGATGATCTTTTCCTTTGTTTTTCCACCGTTCGTTTTTTCCACCGTTCCACCGTGTACCACCGTGTGTGTGTGTGAAAAGCGAATGGTGTGTTTGGAGAAAAATCTGCACGAAACACAGCTGCAGATAGGGCACCTGCTACAACTAAAAACGGTCGAACCACGTCGGTGGGCAAGTGTTATGAATAAATTTACATCCTAAACATACCAACACGTTTGTGACCCGACGGAGGGAGAAAGGGAGGATTTTAATCGTTTTTATTTTGAATGAAATGTACCGTAGAGGCAAACTACTGTTTAGGATTTTATGTTGAAAGGTAACACATACAGTCCTGTATCTGTTTATTATGTCGTTCAAGTATACTTTAGCGATTTTCTATCGATCAAGTTTACTTTAGCAGATTCGAAGAGTTTCAGAACTCTTCCACACGCCAACACGCCACACATTTCGTGTCCTTCCGTGCTGATAAGTTCTTGAACAAACTCGCGCGCCGTCTCCGCCTACGGAGCACCAGGCGTCTCCATTATGGGCCCCATCACGCGTTACGCTTTCCAAAAGGCTCCAAATAATCGAGCCTAAATAATGCGTGCGATGTAGTAATACGAGGCAGTTTCGAGGGGACGTCGGTATTACACCGTACATTGGTGAGTGTGTACCTGCTGAAGTGCAGGAAGCTTTTCGCAAAATGGTTACCATCTTTTATTTTTCGTTTCCGGTGGTGGCGACGGTGGCGCAAATGTAGCATAATGGACGTACGCCGCAAATCAGTCCATACTGTACGAGTGCGAGCCGACACTTCAGCGTATTAGAGTGCCCTAATCCGTGCCATTACCTTGTTTCAAAGGAGTCAGGTACTCGGCATTACGTGGTGATGACTGGCAACGGACGACCAACAAAGAGCCGTGGACCAAAAGCTGCAAGCAAAACCGACAGCCAAAAATGGATGTGAAAAAAAAACACAAGAACACACACAGACACACACATAAGGATGGTGGAAGTTTCGGGTGAAAAGATGCAAGGGAGAATTCAAGGCACCTCCCTACACGATCGAGGATTTTGGCGGTCGGTACACTTTTTGGCGCAGTTTGGCAGACAGCCATAAAATTGGTTGATTGAATTACATTCTCCCGGGAGCAGTCGTTTCGGCGCATTTTTCAATAAAATCGCAAAAAGAAAGTATTACCCCAAACCCACCCCAGACCGTCTCTCCCGCTGGTTGATGGCTTTTCGTGCGTTTCCCCTCCATCCTTCTTCCCCCCGTTTTTTTTGTTGTTTTGAACGAGAATCAGGCGAGCGATTTTACGGGTTTCAATAAGAAGTACAGGAAAGCAGCGTAGCTCCAACGTTGGGAACCCTCCAACACGGATGGCAGTAACAATATGGCAGAGACAGGGTGGGAGGCGCGAGCAGTGAGGCGAGGAAAATTGGAAATCTGTTTGTTACGATTCCGGCCCGGCGCGTCCGTTGTGGTCCTTTTTCTTCGCGAAACTCAACAAAATTGGTCTTGATTTGGATTGATTTAATTATCGGCCAAATTGAATCCCTCAAATGTGCTTTAAACAAGTAGGCGAACCAAAACAATGGCGGTTTATTTCGCTGTTCGAAACAGCAGCTTAAGCACGTTTTGCG
The DNA here is from genome assembly GCA_034621735.1 of Anopheles plumbeus. Taxonomy (NCBI): domain Eukaryota; kingdom Metazoa; phylum Arthropoda; class Insecta; order Diptera; family Culicidae; genus Anopheles; species Anopheles plumbeus. Next base: position 19,935,538 of record JAOEFI010000006.1, read on the forward strand.
TAATACCTTGAAGGCACCCACATACACACAAACCCGAAATAAAGCTGATCGGAAATTGCTCATTTTTCGCCTTTTAAATTTAAACCCCATCGTCCGGGCCAAGCCAAGGTTAATTAGTAATGTTCGGCACGATTAGCCAGCCTTCCGTCGGTCATGCATTGTGCCGGAACAAAAGGCAACCCCAGAAAACGGGCCACACCCCCATTAACCCGTTCAAGTTTATCCGTTACGCAAAGTGCAGATCAAATGAATTAATGATGAACATTCCGCCGGTCGAATTTTAAATGGTTCGGGTTTTTTTTTATGCGATGATCGTAAAATGGTAAACATAAACGAGACAGCCGTAGATTACGGGAATATGTTTTAAAACTCGCCAGCAACCAACTCCCGGCAACGGCACACGGAAGAAAAGTGGCGCTGGAGTTTGTGGGATTTAATGGCCACAAATCTGCCTTCATGACTTCACTTTGATGGGCGCATCATCGTTTACGGGTGGTGGTGCTAACGATTCCGGTGCTGCTACGGCTTTTGCAGGCCAATCGGAGCCTTTAAAGTGGAGTGGGCTGCGGCCAAGAACTGAACACCGGTCCGGTCGATCCTACTGTCAATACACGAACCAGGGCCGTTTTGTTTCTACCGTTCCCGCAGACGACGATCAGCGAATTAATCGCTCAGCCAAGTGTCGAAGTGTAGTCTGAAACCGGTTCCCAACTGGCTTCCGGTTTTTTGCTTCGCATCACCTGCATCGCACTTGGAAGGGCGCGAGAGGGATGACTTCCGAAATGGTACCACACACCGGGTACTCCCCCACAATCGGGACGCAAAACCGCACTCGTGGTGAGAGGGAAAAGCAAGCCGGCACATGACTACCCTCTTTGCGCCGGAATGGAACTCCGTCCTACCGGAAAATGAATCCAATTTCAGCGGTTGCGGATTTGTTGCCGGGATTGCCAGCCCGTCCGACCGACCGACCGGAGGGAAAATGGATGGCCCTCCGTTACGGTTGCCAGTTGATTATTGTCAGCATAATGTCGCCCCCTCACACGACCTTGTGAGTGTATCCATGGCGAGAGAGAAAGAGAGATAGAGAGAAAGAGAGAGAGAGAGAGATATATAGAGAGAGAGAGAATGGACGATTGTTCTTTTTCGTTTCCTTCTGTTGTCAGTGCTGTTTTGCAATTATTCTTTGAACCCTTAACTGAGGGGCGGAAGACGAGGGGGAGCAGAGTAAGTAGCTGGAGAGGTGGCCAATCTCATCGCCTCCTTTCCCAACTGGATTGGTTTGGCACGAAAAGGGTGTTCGTGAGGTTCGGGCGCAGTCTTCCACAAATGGTGCGAAGGTCGCGAAAGGATCGCCTTGAAAACAGAAGGAAAAGGGAGGATCAGGACGCCGACGACGACGACTGTTTGTTTCCATTATTGTACTTTGTGATGGGCTTTTTAACGGAGCTTTACCTGCACAACATTTTACGGCCGGCACGGTACAACCCATCGGATGCTGCTGCTGTTGCTAGCCCTGCTCCTTATTATACGCCCCGAGGGAGCATGTCCTACTGCTGGCGAAGGGAGCAACAAGAGGAAAAAGGAGAGAAAAAAACACGGCGAAGGGTTTCTCCACCACTGGGTCATCCGTTTTGCTTCCGTTTCGTACAGAAACAAAAAAAAAAAAAAGAAAGAGTCAAGTCAAGGAAAAAGAAAGAAAGTGATACACCACGGACGCGATGGACGCGGGGAACGGTGCGGCAGAATAATGGGCGCGCCGGTTTCGCAACGGATGTGGACCCAATTTTCGAGAGATTTATACGACTCCCGGCCTCCCGGGGGTGGGTAGGAGGGAATTTCTGTGAAGATTTACATCCCCCGGCGCTACTTCATTACACGTGCGTGAGTAGCGTGCGGAACAGTCGCCGGGGCCGGGGCGAAATATGAATAAAAGCCACCTAACGAGCTTCAATCTTTTCGCTCGCGCCATTTACCCCCTCGGGACGTTTAGGCGATCGCAAGGCCACTTTCGGGGCGATCCAGTCTTATTTAATGATGGCACACACGCGGCGGCGGATAGAACGAACCAATTGCGCCACTACTGCTCTCCCGTACTCGAATCCTTACGGGCGAGGCACGAGTTAACGAGGCTCATTTTATCCATTAAAGCATTCCTATACGAGCCGCGCCGTTTGAAGATAATTTAAATACCTGCCACTGGGGCCACAGGTTCGCGGAGGAATCCCCAACCGATGCTTTTCGATGGCTACTGCGATTTAAATCATTCACGTCGTCTGGAGTATTCCACTTCTCCTTCGCGAAGCCACACCAGAGGAACAGAGCGCCAGGAAGGTGAACACAAAAGTCACTAATCGCCACATCCTTCGACGGTAATCCCCGCGTGGGAGGAGTGGGGGTTGCGGGGCCTAATGAAATGTATGAGAGGGGATCAAAACGCCGGAGTTGATTGCCATTTCCAGGGGTGCGGCGCAGTGATTCGCTTCAAATTAACACGGCCCTCAACCGGAAGGAGGAAGGTTTATTCGTCTTAAAGATAAGCACAGATTTACCCGGGCGCTCTCGGGTACTTCGACCAGCAGCGGATGGGGAACAGCAATGGAATTTGCCAGAGCATAAAACATCCTTTCTGCTACAACAATGAGGATGAGCTTTTCGCTGTCTAAACATCGCCCCAGAGCTGTTGACTAACTGCCGTGCAGGCGGCAGCGTTCCGTCAACGGAGATCCGTTTTCCCGACGTTGCCATTGCGTCGTCCTTCCCTTCAGTCTTTGCGAAGGGAAAAACTTTAAATCAGTTCATTATCGTTGCCCGTGAACGGACTGCAAATTGGATCTGTTAGGCCATTGTGCGCCCCACCACCGCCCGGAGCCAGGTAGCCCAGCCCGTCCTTGGAAAGGTCGTTCAAGATAAGTCAACTTTTCCGGGCAGACTGTGTTTATGAATCATCTGCGAACGATAGCGCCCCGACAAATGGGTTCACTTTTTGCACAACATGTTTCGTAGTTCTCCCGGGGCCAGTGGGCGATTGGCCCCCTCCCTTGGCCCCCTGGGTGGGGACCCCTCAGATTTTTAGACAACGAGAGTTTCTGTAATAAATTTTACAAATTTCGACCATCGTTTTATTCTACGCCAACGGGGACGTCTATCGGACATCGGAATGTTTTTCGGGTTTCCGGTGGCACAAATGTGACAAATCCGTTCACAGCTTTCGTTCGAAACGTTGTCGAATCCAATTGTCGTCCATTCGAATTCGTCCACTTGGTTGCGGTTTGAATCGCATAGAACCAGTAAAAATGGAAAATCCAACAAATCCTACGACCCTTGGGTCGTATCGTTTTCCCGCTTTATTGATGGATTCCATTTTTTCGTTAAATTTATGACGCTTTATTTGTGTCCCGTGTAACGGGACGCCCTCTCCTTCCATAGGGGCGTTGCAACATGATCATCATCATCATCATCATCATCATCGGCATTACCATTTTCATTGTCTCGGTGTAGGGGATGGGAAATACGCTCGTGGGATTTCTCCTACCGGTCCCACGGCGAACTTTTGCGACAGTAGTCTCGGGGCGCATGAAAAGACTTGTCATCTTTGACCTTTGGTCCCGTCTCGGCGGACGTGGCGGCAGTGGTATGTCCAATTTGCATAAGGCCACCACCGCTCGGTCCCATTCTGGTAGCGAGCGAGCTCCAGCGATGATAACGAGCCGGAGATGTCGATGGTCCTCGATGTGCATTTATTTCCCTCCTTGCGCAGTGACCAGCCCGTCGTGGGAGATGGAGCAATAGGATCACGGTCACCCCGGACACTACGGGTGTTAATGTTTGTCGGCAAACATAATCGTTACGAGCACGGATCGATCCCGCCGTTCCCGAGATGCCCTTCATTGCGCGTCCGGAGTCCAATGCCCTTCGTGTACACCCATAATCAGACCCTGTTGCCCTAAGGTCAGCAGTTATTTTTGCACGCCACCAGCGGACCCTTCCCGAAGGAAGAAAGTCTGGTGTGAAGGAATGGAAGACCCCCCTTCAGAACTGCACCTTGGAGGACGTACGCCGACGGAATATGGCATTCCAATGGGCGGGTTGTTCCCGCCGCTCAGCTTTTCGCAACTCATCCTCGCGCAAAACCTGTCTCTCCGGTGTCCTTCTCAAGGCGTCTAGGATCCTCCGCCGGGAGTGTAACCTGTCGTTATGGTGTTTTCTTAAACAACTTCCCGACATTTGACCCGACATTTGATGCCTCATTATTCCGGCGTACGCCGTTGGTTGATCGTTAACTTGGACACCTCCAGAAAGAACCCGGCCTAGAACTAAAGAAAGCCCAGACAACCTAGACAACATCCTGGTGTATTGTGCCGTACACAGTTTTGTCACTTTCTTGCCCATAGCACACACGGTGAGCTTTTTCCCACACTCCACTCCGATGGTTCCCGTAAAAACCGAGCACGTGTCGCCGCCATTACGTATGCATCAGGACACACTCCCCCCAAAGTCTCGGAGAACTTTCTCGCGCGCTTATTGAGTGGTTTCTGTGGTGCGAGGAATTCCGTCGCCCGGCGCTGCCTTGTCCCACGACTTGTGTCGTAAAACACGGGAAGCAAATTTGCGCTCGTAACACTTTGCGCCATTTCGTCAAATTACCAGGGACACGTTTAGGGGGTGGGTGGGCCGTTAAATGGACCGATCGTTTTTCACTTTATTGTTTCACACGTCGCCTGCGGGAGCGAACGGGCCCGGTCCTTGTACGGGACTTTTCAAAGAGGAGACGCAAAGTTCTACAATGCACTGAGAACAAAAGCGGACCACCGAATGTTGAGTGATTTAAACAAGTTTTCCGGAAGTAGCTCGGAAAAAAGGTACACCTTTAAGAAAGTAGCCTGAAGCCATTGTTTGAAGACAGTTTGAAGAGCAAAAATCGTAAACTTTAAACCACACCTTTCGTTTGGTCGCCTCGTTTCCGGAGAAGCAAACACCACTTTTCACCGATATGCTTCAGATGGGATCACAAGAAAAGCTTCAGAGATGACACCGAGCACGTCTACAAAATAAAACTATAACACATCTTGCAGGAAACATAGGTTGTCAATGCAAAACTGTATCCTATAAGTATCCGGGTAAAATAAACTAATAAAAAACATACTTTCAGCCGGGGGGAAAAACATCGATGGAATCGAATGGCGGAGGCATTACTGGAGGAATTGGAAAACTATGGTTGCTTTGCTTTCCGGAGGTGGGTGTGACTCTAGATTCTCCTATGGTATGGTAACAGATCATTCCACACACACGCTACTGAAAACACACATAAAGACACATTCTAAAGTAGTAGTAGTAGTAGTAGTATGCTGGAAAAACGAAAACTAAACCGAAACTAAAAAACACAAAAACGTGTAGTGAGGAGTAAAAACATTCCACTTCGGTGTTGCTTTGACACTCATTGGTGAGAACAGGTGTACGGCACACAATGGTCACAAACAGTAGGTGTAAATATATAAATACAGTAATGATAAAAACAATGTGTTGAGAGTGAGCTGTTTCGCTGGTTGATAGAGATAGAGTAGAAGGTAGAACACTATAGAAACGGTAGTGTGGCATTAGTATGCGGGACGTGAAGGTTTTCCCCTAACGGTGGCGGACGAAACAGAAGGAAAAAAGAAGAGACGCCCGGGGTCGCTCGGGCGAAAAGTGTGTGCCCAAAGCTTCAAACGGGTTAGTGTGACGAACTTAAGGGTAAGTGTATTGATCGTAGACAGTTAGGGCGTTAGTAAAATGCACTGATAAAAAGTGGCAACAGGGTTTCCCAAATTTTTAGACTTATGCCACGGGTATTCGAACAACAGAAACGTAACAAAACACTACTTCGTACTGGTTAGAGTTAGAGAGGGGGGTTAGTGTGGGTTTGGATTATGCTTGCTTGCTTGCTTGCTTGCATCCTTATCGTAGGTAGTACCTAGTTTGAACGTTTTTCACGCGGCCAAGCAGGTCGACATGTCCGGCGGCGTATTGCTCCATGACGTCTTTCACATCGTACGGTTTTAAGGCCTCTTTAAACTTTCGGCGTGCTACAAAATACTTCATCTGCACGTGGGCGGATGTGTTGACGGTGTTGAGGGAGAGCGGAAGTAGAGAATGGATTATTATGTAACGGTCGTGCTGGTTAACGCTTTCCTACCAGCTTTCGGCCACCGGGCCGATCCGGCTAAGGGTCATCCGATGGGACGCACTACTTTCTGTTTTTATTTTTCTCTTTGGGGATTTAAGTGTGTGCAATCTACCATCGGTGCCGCCGAGGGGCGATATTTCGAGTCGATCAACTTCAATCGATTTATGCTAATGCCGATCCGATTTCGATGCCTTTTTGGTCGGGGAAAGTGAATAATTTACCGGCACGCACGGTTCTCGCGCGCGTTTCTCGAACCCCACTCGAGAGCGGGAAATTGGGGAAAGGAAAAACAAAAAAAAATGAACTGTGCGTTGCCTGCACTCCTTAATCGAATGTGCAAACTGCAGCGCGGACTTGTCTCTTGACCTATTCACCTATGCTGCATATTTTGGTGGGTGGAAAATCCAATCAAACTGACGGTGGTGGGTGATGCATAAGCAGGACCCATCGCGGTCACAATCCTGCCGGTATTCATATGCAAAATAGACACGCGAACGCGCATCACCGATGAGACAAAGGCGGGAAAATGGCACCCTTGCGGGGGCGTTCAGTTCCACCAGCAAACGGTGGGGTGGTGCTCCGGGCGTTGTGTGCGTCTGATCGACACAGGTACCACCGTACCACCGAGCAACAGGGTTCGCATCACCGGCCCTCGCAAAATCTGCGGATGTCGAAGGGAGAGACCCCAAAAAAACGGCTCCGAAGATGGCTACGAACATCTCACCGGGGTCGTACGGTACCCCTTGGTACTTACCTTCCGGATGAAACGGATGGCCCCTTTGTGCTGATTCGTTAGCTGCACGCATCTCAGTTCCTCGTCTTCGTCTGGCAGCGCGGATGGTCGTCGGATGCAACCGGAAGAGGTCGGACGGGCGGGCGGGCGGCCGGAATATTATTATTTTCGGGATTGGCAGGCAGATTAAAATTAATTTTAAACAAACACGTCGAGCCGTCCACGAAAATTCGTTCGCGCGTCGAGGGTCGTGGTTCAGGGGGGTGTATTTTTCAGGGTTTGGGTTTTTTTGTTTTGTTTTTCGCGTCGTTTTGCGTTCAAGACGCAACCATTAGGGGGATGGTAGGGAGAAGAAGAAGAAAGAAAAATCGTAATTAGAAATTGAGTTATGGAAATGTGTTCCAACCTTATGAAATATGTTCTAATATGCTAGGCTAATTTATTGCTTTACAAGTGGGAGGATATCGTCAGTGGCGATGAGAACATTTTTCGCTTTCCTCAGCAGCAGCCCCGACGACGTGATCTTTCCGGTGATGAATATGCCCCGAACATTATGCTAAATATGCGGCAAAGATTGGGCATTTGTTTCGATTAGCATATCTTAACGGTAAGTCCCGTTCCTGCGCCACTCTGTATCGTGTTAAATCTCGGTGTCGGCTGGCAATATCAACTAACTTATTATCGCCTTCAAAACATTATGAATTAGGTTAACACTCGACGCACTTCACTTTACCGGTGCGTCATCTAAAGGCAACGAACAGAACAAACCTGGCCTCTAAATAGAACCGTAACATGAAAAGTCTTATTAAGTATTCAGTATGCTGCTCAATTCGCATTTTGAAGTTGGTTTTTTTTTAACCTTCAAATTCAGTCATCCGCTTGTTTTTATTCCTTCACAAACCATCTAGAGACAGCTAACCGTAAACAATCGTTTTAATTGAGCGCAACTTTCTTTGTTCACATTCCCGCTGCAGAAAAGTCTGAATCTGCCTGCTCCTGTGTCGGGATTATGAAAACGGAATGAAGTTGCCTCTGCTGTTGTCATCTGCGCTCGAAGCCCGGGCCGCCGTAGCTGGTAGCTAGCTGTCCCGGTAAATAGAGGACGACGGGCACCAGAATCGAACCCGATGCACATGTTATGTCGCAACATAAAAGCTACCTGCTAATGTCCCTGCGGTGCTGTCGAGCCGCTGCACGGTAGCAATAAAATCAACTGAATGTGCCTTTTAATTGAATTCTTGATCGCACGGCAAGCGGACCTGTTCCGGCAGGCACCGAACCAGGGCTGCGGGGAGCTCTATGCCATAGAGGTTAGCACCTGAGAGTAGTGTTCTTTGTGTAGGAGTGGAAAAGCAGAGCCACATCCAGTCGATGCCGTGAACGGGAAAGTGGATGTGGCCGCGTATCAGAGACCCAAGAAAATTCGAACCAAGTTCGCCGGTTGCGATTGTCAGGCAACAATATTACTGAACAAACAGCCGGGGTGTTCGTTTTCCTCCCAAGAGTTTCCACCAAGCCAAGGGGCAAACGAAGAGACCTAATACGATACGAGTTTAAATGCAGGCGCGAAAATTCCGGCCAGCGTTTACTAAATCATCGAAAATAATACAAACCGCGTGGTTTTTCCGGAGTGCCCGGGGGATGTGGCGAGGCAGAACCATATGGCTAACGGTTCCGCCGAAGCGAAAAATGTTCTCATCCTCAGCGAGAACTTTTGCACTGCTTTTTATAACATTCTTTTGTTTTTTTTTAAGTTTTTGGTACTGCTAAAGGTTCGGTTTACTGGAGCATCATTACTGGTATATGGGTACATCGGTTTAAAGTGGTAAGTACACGAGGGTGGTTTCGCATTCGCACAGTCTCACAGCAGTCACACACGCAGTAGTGAGTGGCGATGCTCTGGCGGTGTTTGGAACTAAAGTCACTGGTTGTTCAGCTTCGAAAGGAATCGTTATCGTATTTAGCTAATACATCTGTGTTTAACAGCTGCGTGTGGTGGTTTGTTAGAGGTGGGTCCAATTTTTCAGTTTTAGCTGGTTTAATTTTTGGTCTTGTTCCGTTGGTTGCTCATAATTATCTAACACTATCACTAGGGGTGTGGTGAGGGTGTGGGTGAGTGGGTTGGTTTACAGAACTAGTTATTTGCAAAATGTACACAACCGAAACGGTTCAGGCTTTCTGTTCTGTACAGCTAACAACGTAATCGAGTGTCGAGCAGTTTTTAGCGGGTACCGTAGCGAAAGTGATGTTCTATGTGTGTATGGGGTGCGTGAGGCGGTATCGATGTGAGAGTCTACGAAATGCAAGTGGCGTTCCTGATTTGTACAGCTAACAGTAACAGCGAAAAAATAGTGTACTTATGCTAACAAACAGAACAAGACAGAATTGGGGGGAAGACATATTCTAATGAGAGGATACTTTTGAGAGTCCATTTTTGGACATTCCGATTGACTGAAGCAGTTTGCAAATTGGCGACATCGATCTGGTTCTTTGTTTATTGTTGATTACAGGCAGTGAATGAACATATCTTTGGTACGTGTGGATCACGAAAACGGTCCGAAACAGAATCGAGAGTCCTTGTGGGGCCCTATATCCACCTGGGACCCGTTCCGTTCCCCCCCGAGTTTTCCCGATTTGTTTGCCTATCCACTTATAATCAGCATTGCTGCTTTTTGGAGCGCCGCGAAAGTAATTGCAACGCGCAATGGCGGGACTCGAGAGCATTGGTGTAGCTCCCACCGGAAGATGTCTGAGCGTGTGTGTGTGTGTGTGTGTGTTATGTTGTGTGTTATGTAAGGTAAAAGAGGCGTTTATATGTACAGAGCTAATTTTGGAGCTTTAGATTACATCTTCACACCAACATGCAACATGGAAGGAACAGTAAACGAGCGAGCGGATGGTACAGAAAATTAGAAAAGTTCACAGCATGGCACATAGACACGCACACACAGGACACAGAGGCAGGCACGCAGACAGACATACAGACAGACAGACACGTTCGTTCCACCGACCTACACGTGGACAACACTCGGCGGCACTAACTGATGCACAGGCACAAGCAAGACGCCGGGAATCAAGCTAAAATAACACTGTCACACTGAGAAGAAAACAAATCTCGACACTATGCCACTCTGCCAGGCGGGGGCAATGCTATTTTCCGAGTTTTCATCTAAGGTCAGCTGTTGTTCGGGTCGGTGTGCTGGAGATGCCTATTAAGTCTACCGTGTGGAGGAGCTCAAACAAAAACCTAAAAACGAACTCGAAGAGAAAAATCCTCTGCTCCACAAGTGGTGGGAGTAACATCTTCAACGCAAAAAAACAAAAAACAAAATGAATGGGAAACAGTTTCCGCTGGCAGAAATAAACACCGAGCACGAAACCCCACGACACCGGGGAAGGAGACTCAACGGCGGCCCTTGACGGCTCGGTCGGCGTAAAGGTCGTAATGGAGCCGGGCCGGGGGAAGAAAGCTTTCTTGCCTGGCCTATGTTTGCTCTGGCCGCTCCGGGAAGGATGCTGGGTAAATTGAATCAAAACGACACGACGACGACGACGACGACGATGCAGCGTCCTTTTTCCTGCGCTCTGTCCCATTTTCCGGGGCTCCGACGCTCGCGGCAAGGGGGGCATCTTTACTGTGTGGTGTGCGTGCGAGTCCGGTGGGAGGCTTAATGATTGTGGTCGGTTTCAGGTATGCGGACTTTGATTGCGCAACCGGAGCAAAATGGATGGAGCAGATGGAGCTTCCCTGCTTTGTTGCTTCGCTGCCTTCCGGTTGGCCCTTGGGGACGAGCTGCACCGGGCCACAACCCGGCGCGGGAAGTAGCGCAACTTGGGTGCGTAAAGTTACGGAACACTTTCCCGCTATCAGTGTTTTTGGGTGCAATTTTTCTGAGCTTGCGGATGAAATATATTTTCATGCATTTCGCTGGCAGAATTCTCGGAAGGACCGGGAAAAAAATTAATTTCCGAAAGTGTTTTCTGCACACAAGAGCGAAAATTAAGTACGAGCTAAACATATACGGGCAGCACCATACACAATCAGAGTGAAGTTTTCCATCACTTTTCACTTTGATAAATTAGTTCGGTGATGTTAAGATGTGGCTACTGACTCTGGCGGTTTCGCAGGTTGATGTCTAGTGGTAATTCGAACGGATGCAATCACGAAAACGCCAATGGGAAATACAATTTCAATCATCGATACCTTCGTCATATTGTGCGCTGTTTTGGGCCGATTGGGATGTGTGGTGATTGTGGTGAAAGTTTCGCCATAAAACGACAGACAAACAGATGGCTACGAATAGGGGCGCAGTCAGTTAGCACAGTAGTGGAGTGAACCTAGTTAGGAAACAGGTGCATCGATCACTTCCGAAGCGGAAGTGGAAAAGGACGAAATCGCACGGCAGAGGCTCACGGTTGCGTGCCGGTCAAAAAAATGGCCTCCCGTCGGTTCCATCGGAACGGTTTCGCCTACCTGCAAAATGACCGGAAGCAGCAACAGCAGAGGACGCCGATCGGCCCCGGAACAGCGACTCGAACGGTGCCCTGAAACGCACGATACTGTATCGATGCTGTGGGCCACCTCCCTCGTGCTCTTCCGTCGTTGGCAGCGGCTCAATGCCACACAGTGCTGCCACAGTGTTTTCCCGGCACGGAAAGAAGCAGTCGAGCCGGCGTCGGCGTTGGGCGCGGTGGCGGTGGTGGCGATGGTGGCGATGGTGGCGATGGTGGCGGTTAGACGGTCGGAGAGGAAATTCAATCAATTATCGGAATCTGGCTGCTGAGGAACTACTTTTACCAGTGTGCGGTGTTGCGGGAACCGGGGCTCGATTTAGTCACAAGAGTGCTTTTTTTTTTTTCTTCAGCCTAGGCCACTTTTTTATATAGTAGAACTCGCCCCAGGGCCCGCCCAAGGTACGTGCAAGTGGAATTAGACACCATATCCGGGACACCGTGGTTTTTCTACTGGCGAATGGTGCCGACTGGCTTCATGTTTCACTTTGTCACTTCTCCTAATCTCAGCCGGAAGACGCCGGCCTACTGGGCAGAGCCGCCTTACAAGATACCCTTCACCAGAGGCAGTTCCCGTTGCCATTGCCGTTTTTGTTTTTCATGATGCAGCCGATGGAGTGAAGCTTCTACCATGCGAGGAGTACCGAGTACGACAGCCATGAGGGATGCAAGCGTTCCGAGTGTTTGTTTTGAGCGAACGAAAGTTCGTGGATGGTGTAAGTTCTTCGTGTGCGTCTGAATGCGTAGCCTACCTAGATAATCGACTGCTACGGAAATATGGCCCCTTTATTTCGGGCCTTTTTCGAGTTCACAGAGAAGAGAACCCCAAATGGGGGGGTTGGGAAGTTATGTGCTACAGACCTCTCAGATTTCCATCTTCGAATCGTCTTCCGTTATAAATCAGGTTTCCGATCGCACAGCAAAATATGACCATTTCGGACGATGGCCTTGAAGAAAACAAAAACCCCATCTCGCCGAAGGGCCATCCCGTCCGAACCAGTAGGCAAACAGTGAACCTTTCGTGAACGAAAAAAAAAATTGCTTATTCAGCTGCGCCCGAAAAAACCCTTTCTAACTCATCGAAAAACGAGTTCGGATCGTGTCCATCCGAGCGCAGCACTTCGATGAAGATGTTGCAGGCGGAGGAATCCGAGGGGAGGAAAACCAACCGACCCCGTTGGTCGGGAGTCGGAAGCGGACGCACAAGTGCCTGATGGGGGTTGGCCAGTCATTGTTTCATCCGAAACAAGGTAAACAATGGAGTGATTTGGCCCGTTTCATGCTGCGCCGCGGGCCATGCGGTGCCCTGCTGAATTCCAATAATCTATTAAGATCTTGCCTACCCGATAGCCTACGGAAGACCTGGCTGCCCTGGTCGAAGAACGCGCATCGGCTATTAAGGGTAGCAGCATCGCCCGAGCTGGGCCGGATCGGTGGACTGGGGGTGGTTTTGGGATCGGATTGGACTAAGGCGCCGTAAGAGTTGCTAAAAGTCTTCGGGCTGCTTTCGTTCAGATTTCATCGCTTTCTGGAAGACCCCTGACCCGGCCAGGGTCTGGGGCGGCAATTGAGGTGGGGGCGAAGCTAATGACGGTATCAGTGGCTTTTGGAGTCCCGAGAAACTCACATTGAATTTAAAATGAACCGAAAGGAAAACTTCCGAAACGTGTAAAGTTGGCAGGAAACAAATCTATGAAGTTCAAAGCCATGAGATGGGATTTCGTCCAAATTCGGCGTGTTTCCCAGTACTGCTGCTAGATCAAAGGCCTGTGGGCACGACAGTGGACTGAGAGAGCCACTTTGTAATGCGCTGGTTGCCAATTTCTTCAGCCTTCTCCCAGTGGAGCGTGCTTTCTATTTGCAACCAAATTAGTTTTCCTTTCGACTCGAGCCGATTGAAGATGCAGCTTTGTTAGATTTTATTTTTCAAGCAATGTCTTGTGCCGTGCTTGAGTTTAATCTCAACAGCTTTTGATTGTTTTGAGTGCATGAAACCGAGGTAAGCCGTCTAAATAATTACGAAGAGTACACAACGAAAACATAAGATGCTTTCGTATGATAGCTACAATAAATGCAGTAGCACGCTAGCTGCTTACAGTGTATCAATACCGAAACGTGGTTTTGAGTTCAATAAACCCGATAGAAAATGTGTTCGAGTGCCAAAGGTCACGAGTGATAACGGCGATCACACGACGAAACGGAAGCGGATCAACGTCAACGT
>JAOEFI010000006.1:19949269-19985083 GCA_034621735.1 Anopheles plumbeus
TCCCAGCCAAGAGGCAAGATTACACCACTTTCGGCTAGACAGCGCCGTTTCAATTCCTTCGTGTCCTAGGCCACCACCCGTACTCGTTCATTAGTCACACTAATCGACGATGTGGGGGAAGGAGGAAAACTACTTGAGAGTTTCCGGCAGATTTCCGCACCGAATGGAATGGGACCCGGTTCAGCGCGGGGAGCAACATCTTCCCGACCGAAAGGATGACGCAGGACGCTGTCGCCTGGCCACCAGGGGGAGAGAGGAAGAATAACCCCCCATCGGGGGGTGAGGCGAGGTGCGATGCGGTGCTCTACACTAAATTAACTGAAGTGTGTGTGTGTGTGTGTGTGTGTGTGTGTGTTGTGTGTCTAACTAAAATGCTACAAGTGCGCCCACATGGTCTCCCTTAAAGTTGGGTGTCTAGGGCTATGGCGAGAACACTGGGTGTTAACTATCTAACTACCGGAAGGGTACTAAAAAGGGTTCCATTGCCGCAAGCAACACTTCTCCCCCTGCTCCCGATTTCTTCTCCTACCAAGGGACGGGAATTTGGGAGCGAACGAAACCGGATACACGTCGGATACAGGCCACCACATTATGGAAGCGCCTGGAAGCTGGTGTGATAGAACCGCGGGCCTGATTAGTGCGTCGTAAAGCTAGGCGCTATGCTGCAAGCGAACAAGCGGTCGTTAGGTGAACGTGAAAACGGGAGACGGAGTCACTTTCCAGCAACCACACACATGCGGATGTGTAACTGTGAACTTTTCCAATTAATAAGACGTCGATGCTATGCGACGCCGTGTTCTGGCGGATGTACCGGTAGTGTACCGTATGTAGCCGTGGACAGGTGACACTTAATACTAGAAGCTTTTGATTACGTGCGTCATTGGTTGGGTCCACCATTAGCTTTCAAGCCCGGAGGTGCAGACAGTGTGGGCGGGCAGAGTGAATGGGTTGAAGTTGTTCAGGGTTGACAAAGTCCCGTCCAGCTAATGGTTTGATTCTAATCATCTCATTTTCTGAAGCCTGCATCTATGACAGTCGCTATTGCTTTCAGCGGGCTTAATAATGTCTGCGCACTACAAGTCACGATAGGGACTCTTCTAAGCAAGCGTAGTGTGTGTGTGTGTGTGTTGGCAACACTGGCCATCCAGCTAGGCGACCTTTCTTCGCAGGGAAAGGGTTGTGCAGGTATGTATACAGTATGGCCGTGCATCTCCAATGGCATCGCTTCAGTAGCCAGTTTCTACACCGCAAGGGGTGGTGGGTGTGGATGGTGGTGGAGCGTGTGTTTGTTTGTGGGTGCTAAACAATGTCCATTCCGGTAGGCGGAAATGGACACCGTGTGGGGGTTTGGCAAAATCGAACCATGTAGCGAGAGGGATAGGTATAGTCTACAGAGTTGCGATGGCACACACGTTATCCCGAGGTGAGCGAGGGTGCTGGGTCGCACTTTGTACAAATAACGAGATGTTTGTTAATAAAAAAGAACCAGAGAGTTAAGTAGAGAGAAAGAAAAAAAGCTTGTATTATACAAATATGTAAAATGTTGAAAAAATATGCGCGAGCAAAACACGAGCGAGACGGACAGTGAAAGAAACAGAGAAAAAGAGAGAGAGAGATATGTAAAATAAACTGGTGGCAGTGATAGTGAGAGAGAGATAGAGCAAGAGCGAGAGTAATTAATAGCTAGTTGTTAATTGAATGATAATTACGCACTGCGAGTGCTTATGAGATGGTAACTCATAGAGTCAATAGTTGGTTGTGTGAAAAATGATAACTGTCTGTTAGAATGTTGCTGCACGAGCAGTTCTTTCTGCAGCTGCCCGCAGAGTAGTATCGGCAGGGCGGACGCACCGCCGAACCTTAGCATGGTAGGAACGTTTTGGGCAGCGGCCTCGCTAGCGTCAACAGCGGCAGCGACAGCGGAAGTAGTAGCAGTAGTAGTAGTAGTAGTAGTAGTTCTAGATGTAGCAGCAGCAACAACAGCGGCAGCATCAGCAGTAGTATTGGTAGCATGTTTATGATTAATACTATTATTGTCATTGAGAAACATATTACTGTTAAGGGCGCCGACGTGAGTGGCGTGCGGGTGGTTCTCGTTTCCGCTGCCACGGCGCTGGGCGGCGGAGGAGAAAATGCCACTGACGAAGCTGCTGCGCCGCGAGGACGACGGGCCGCTGCCGCCGCTGCCGCCCCCAAAGTGGCCACCCGCGGTGGAGAGGAAGCTGCGGCCGGCCACCAGGTCGTTCCCGGTGGCCACCAGCGGTCCCACGCCAGCCGGGATCGAGGAAACCGAGGCGAGCTCAAGTCCGGCTGTGTCCGGTTGTGTCATTTCCCAGCAATTTTCCCCACCGTCCAGAGGTTGGTACCGAGGGTAGCATTAGTTTTCAGGGGGTTAAGGGGGAGCGCGTGCATTTATGTTGCGTTTGTATGCAAGGTTAGTGAATGGTGGGTGATTGTTTTCCGTTCGAGTAGTCGATTCGAGTAGTCATTCGAGTAGAGGTGGGTTGGTTCAAACCGATTCGCACATCCGGTTTCGGGGGGTTTTAAATATGTTTTTCAAGTTTTCATTTACCATTGCACAGCACGGGTGGCGACAGGGCAAAGAAGAAAAATAAAAAAAGAAGAAACGAAATAAGTCAGAATTTTCTGCATCACTTGCTCCCACTGGTGGCTACGGGTGGGCTGGCTGGTGGGTGGGGTAGTGATGATGAGGTATTTCTGTTCTGTTTCTCGCACGTTTGATCCGTGGCTACTGTGTGGCTAAACCTAGGGCAGATGCCGGGCGGAGGTGGGAGTGCTGATATGGCGGAAGGGAAGGCGAACAGCGAATGAACGAGTGATCAGCAGTGGGATGCTGAAGGATGTCCCTTCAAGTTCCAACGACACCGGTCGGATGAGCAGTGCCGAAGTGAGCCTTTCGGAGTCGTTTTGGATAAGGATTGCAAGAATTTAGATTGCGAAAGGATATCTTGCGAGGATGAGAAAGAGTGGACAAAAAGATCCACGTCCCAGGATGGAAGCGGAATAAAATCGGAGCCCGTCGCTCTGTCCGCGACGAAAAAGTGAACGAAAGATGACGCGGGGCAAAAGGTACAAGAAAAGGGACACGAAATTCATAAAGAAGCGAACTCCGGTTGGTGGGAGTTGTGCAAATGGCGGTGTCTTGTCTTGACCTCGCGACCGCCACGGTGGCGTCTCAACATAGGAAGGCAAGGGGTGTGGTCTAGGCTCTGCCACAGGACAACGGTAGCAACGGGCAATGGATCAGTAGGGCAGCGTCGGAACAATGGTGAAAATGGTAAAGGGGTTCATTCGCAAATGCCGTTCTTTCCGGTATGTTGTTATGCGAGGAAAACAAAAACCAAACCAAAATGCTTGTTTATTAGAGTTCGCTGCGTCTTATGAGCTCACAGCAAAGCGCTTTGTTTTTCATAACGAATAAAACTAAAAGCGGAAACAGGGAAACCGACAAAGCAGAACTGAACTGAATCGGAAGCGAAAATAATGAATATCCTAGGGAAGCGTGCTATATTAGTTTCACGTTTAAGGCGATTTCCTGTTTTCAAGGAATTTTATACTATCGCCGTTAAAAATTGAAGTAAAGAGTGGAGTTCAGTTCGCCAGCATTCATGGGTTCAAAGTAATTCCACTTCAAAGACCATTATTATCATGAATAGCATCATAATTTGCTGGCGGAATGTGGGAAACAGTCTGTCATACTCGCATTAATTTTGCAGACAGAACCGACGAGTCTACCGTGTCTCTTTTAGATCGCGTTACGCATACTTTGTCATACTGTCCTAGTCCTCGGTTCAATGATATCACATGTTTCAACACCATTTGCACTCGGTGCCAGTTTATCAATTGTTGTAGTTATTTAAATGGATGCTTTGAAATTTTATTAGGTTAATTATGGCACAATCACGGTTTATCAATGGCTACATTTGAACTGTGTAACTTATTAGAAGCAAAATTGAACAACGTTTCGCCAGAAAACTTTAACCATTACAATGAACGTGCGACATCGATCGGTACGGAACAGAAACACATGGAACGGATAAGAAAAGAACAACAGCAAAACGAATGAAACCTGCTCTACGACACGAATGTATATCGAAATAATCGAATCACAACTCGACTGATAAACGTATAGTATACTGATGTTAACCTCTTTCTGGTACATTCAGTAGACAAACGTATGACATGAAAGTTTAAATTTGGTGGCAAACAAATGCCTAAACTAACTAAGAACATATACTATTTGTAAAGTAGCAAAACGGAAACACAGAAACTAGGAATAGAACAAATTAACACGAATAAACCGCTTCGAAAAGAAACGAAAACCTGAAACACATCAAAGCAGATGGAAACCGGACTGAACTCTTGTTTCGAATACGAAAAAGCGTATAACAACTAAAGACAATTCAAACAAAGATAAACACAACAACTTGGGCGATGGTATATAGCTGTCAACAGTTAAGCAAATAGACGAGTAGAAATGAGAACATGAAACCAAAAAACACATTTGCGAAGGACATGAAACGCCGATGAAACGCTGGAGTCGTTAGGGGTCTGTGTACCTGATCGTTGAGATTGATGGAGTAAGCAATTTTGAGGCGCGGCCTAACATTACTACTAGCCTGACATGGATGGATGGCGTTAGGGGGAGAATGATCACAGGGTGATGCATTGGGGGGGATTTTTTTCTTTGACTGGTGGTTTAAGGGTTTCGCATTTCTTTTTCTTTTCTTTTTTTGCTCTAATGCGTGTGCGTCTTGGATTTAAACAAGTGAACTCACCGTCAGAATTTTTCTTCGATAGTGCCGTTTCCGCCACCGAGTCTTCGCTGAGACTTGGGTTCATGGGTCTACCATTGTTGGTCACTTCTGCGTGTGAATAGCGTACAGCGAAGCGGGGGTTCCATATGGGTGTAGTTGGGTGTGTGTATGTGTGTGTTTGTACCATGTTGTTTCCAGGTTTGTTCCAATCACAAAAAGTCCGCGAAACGCATCGAGTCAGTTGGTTTCGATTCGCGTGGTTTGTTTTTCGCGTCCCCCGTGGTGTTGGTGGTGGTGGTGGTGGTGGTGTGACGCCAATGGAGAAAAATTGCCACCCGCCCGGTAGTCACGTTGTTTGAGCCGGGTGGTGGTGGGTGATGTTCGTTCGTTCGTTCGTTTGATTCGTTCGTTTGATTCGGTTGTTTGTTTGTTTAGTAGCACGATTGAGTTGAGATGTTTGATTTTCCGATCAGTGCCCAACAGCCCGCGGATGGGGGTGGAAAAGGTGGAAGCGGGATGGCAGAATGATGTTAGCAGTAGTACCGCATGCGTCCGACAGGATTTTTTTGTTTGGCGGTGGCAAATTTCCAATGATGGAGAGATTGTTCCCCCGAAACATTGTTTACATTTTTTTTGGATGAGGGATGTATTTTTTGTCGTCGTTGTTGTGGTGATGTGGTTGTATGCGCGGTGGTTGATTTAGCAATTTGATAATGTTTTTTTTTTTTTGGTTATATTTCGTGTCGGTGTATCGCAGAGCGGTGGAAAAGTACGGAAAGAAACGCGTCGCAGAAGAGAGGCAAAGATGTAAAAAAGAAAGAGAGAAAGAGAGAAAGAGAAAGAGAAATAGAGAGAGAGAGAGATTGAGAGAGAAAGAGAGACGAGAGAGTGATAAAAATGAAAGTAAAAATTCCCTTGTCTCGGTCGACTTCCGTTCTGAAAGAATGTTGGCATTTAGTGGGTGAAGTATGTTTTTAGGTGCTTCGATTAACAACAAGGGAATTTATGCTCAAAAAGTAAAAACCAAAGACATACACGTACGGCAGCTACTGGGCACGAGACGAAAGGAAAAAAGGGTGATGAAGAAAATAATGTGATGCATTTACGGTGGGAGATTGATTGCAGTTGATTCGAAGGCATGCAGTAGTTCTTTTTTTCTTTGTGTGTTTTCGCTTGAGGGTGAAATAATGTTTCGGCACAAAATCAATTATCAAACGGTAATTTCAAAACGCATTGCAGAAATGGCGTTGATTGCATTGCAGCTCGGGCGTATTTGCATCTGGCTGTGAATGCACTCGTATTGGCAAACATTGTTGGGAAAAAAAACGCTGACAAAAAGTATCTGAAGGGAAAATATTTCGACAAAAAATATCGCTCAATTGCTCCTAATGCGCGCTCGATTCTGCATGGAAAGTGTTCAGTAGGAATAAATTAAATACTGCATAGCCAAAATGGAGAATACAAAACAGTACTCATTCTTTAACGTGCTGCACAATTTATCAGTGATATGAGTTGAGAAACTTTGCAGCTTCTTTGGCGTGAGATACTTTGCTATGCATTTTTTTTTTTTGCGTGATAGAGTTGGCAGCTCCTTCCGGAATGCTCTTGTATCTGGGAAATGCTATCTTCTCTTCTTCACCCGGTTCCTTATTAAGATGCTATTGAAATCTTAATTCTATTGCTTGCAGTGTTACTTCCCGGGAGCCATGTTTATTTGTTTGCCATTCCATTTTACTTAAAGTCCCGCGATGAGTTATTAATAGCTTTATCGCACTAAACGAAAGAATAAAACAAGGTCTGGCTAAGAAAGCATGATTCGTGACGGGGGGGGTGAACTAAAACCAAAATCCAGGGGATAGAAAAAACCCCAAAACGGTGGCGAAAGGGGAACGCCGCTAACGAATGAAGCGTATAACAAAACAATTGGCCATTGGTTAGTGTGGGAACATTAACACATATACTTTCACCGCGGGCGGAAGTCACCGGGTTGGAGAGATCGGGGCGGAGGTGGGAGGGGTGACGGCGTTGGGTAGGGCGATTTCTGGTAGGGAACGGTCAGCTTGCCACTTACCCAGATTTTCCGATGAAGCATTGATGTCGGTCACGCGAGGACACCGGCCAGCGCGGCCACTGCCGCCACTCGGGGGCTTCGGGTTGCCCGGGGAATGCAGCGACTGTGACTTGTGCCGCCGGATCGTGGGCAGCCGGGCCACGAACGATGCGTTGTGCTTGAAGCTCGATGACGCCCGCCTAATAAACGATTTATGATTCAGTCCATTGGTATCAGCACTTTGAGGCCATGTGTTTGTGTGTGTGTGTTTTTGGTGGAGCGTTTTTTTTTTTTTTTGGTGAGTAGTAGGTGAATATAGGTTCCGTTTGTGTGGTTATCATAAACGAAGGATGTTGTCGAAAGGATTGTTCGTGTTCAGAACAATCAAACCGTGTGACACAACAGTTGAAAACAATTGAAATTCGGATTCACGAACCAATCGTATTGTTGTGTGTGTGTGTGTGTGTGTGTGTGTTATTTTACAGAACATTACGGATGGTGTAAGTCGGAATCGAACAAACGGAAAACGAAAAGGGTAAAATATTGAATGCAAAAATCAACGCCATTCAAATGTTCATACACCAACCAACACAACAGTTAACGGCAGGCAGGTAGAGGCAAATGGTACGACAGAGACGTGAGACAGAAGTTTAGCGGAAGCACCAAAGCCACATTACATCACCAGAGCGCGGGATGAAAGTGTATGGAAAAGAAACAAGATAAGTAAAATCCGTGCAAAAAGCCGCAACCCGATGCAATGTAGATAAAATTGCACCAAACACAAACACAATACAGAAATGGATGATTATGATTACAACGAAAAATGGCGGTAGCCGGTGTTGTTGGAACAAGCAGTTTGGCAACAAAAAAAATAGTTGAATGATAACATTTGCCAACATAACAAAAGTAGCGAAAAGTGAAGCCAAGCGAGAAAGCAGCAACACGAATATGATAATAACATGAAAAACGTTGTGCACAAGTAAAACATTATTGTGTAAATTTCCGCCGGTGCGTTTTGACGGAAAAGCACGATCCCGACGATGACACGGTGATGGAGGTGTTGGATGTTGGAAGGATGGGAAAAAATATAAATTGATGATAATGGGGCGACGTTCCCGAAATCCGGTCGAATTTGCATGGGTTCGGTTTTTAGTTTGTCGCCATCGCCGCGGAAGGTTCCGATTTTTCCGGCCATGCGTCGAATGTGTGTGCGAGTATGTGTGAATAATTTTCAGCATTCCGAGCGCGGGTCACGATGTCGTCAGCATGTTTTTGTTGTTGATGATGTTGTTGTCGTTGAATTTCGTACGGAAACAAAGTCCATTTCCCGAACGGTAATCAGTTCCAGCCGTGCGACACGCGATCCCGCGTCCCAACGTACGGGAAGTGACGCATCCCAGTGTACCGCGGGGAGGGGGAAGTCCATGATGCAATTGATTTCGATCGACATCCCCGGAGGCAGCGGCGGGTTCGCGAGCGAGGCATACGAGACGCAATTTACGGGCGTGCAGAGTTGTGCGAGAACGGAACGGCAAACGAAACAGCGGTGGCGGTGCGGTCGGAAAACATGCATCGTCGGTGCGCAAGTGGCAGGACATGGACAGGCGGTGGAAGGTGCGCACGCAACGGCACAACATTGCGTTGATTGATCGATGGCATGACGGAAGCGCGTGTGATCGCGGTACGCACACAACAGAAAAGCACAGAACATAGAATAGATGAGAAATAAAAATAAAAGAAAACGAAACAAACATACAATAAGTTAAATAAACTGTAATAAAGAGGGAAAAGGGACACTTATCTAAACTAAAGAATAATACTGCTGGATGACATTTCCCGTTCTCGTTTGAATCTCAAACAAGAAAACGGAAACGAGGAACTTCTCGGAAAGGAATGGTTATGGTGTTGGCAATATGGTAATATGGACCTGTACTTAGTTCGGACAATGGAGAAACACGACGAAAACTTCAACGAGTGAACAAGACAAAAGCGGTTCGTTCATAAAGTATCAATTCGAATCATATGTTTAATGCAAAGAACGAAATTGAATTAAATACCGTAAACTAGTTTGACAAAAATGACACGAGAAATATGTAGGAATGCGAGAAGTAGGTTAATTGTTTGAATCATAAGCACATTGCATTGCAAACTAGATCTATGTATGTTTCTGAAATATGATATGTACAATACTCAAAACTGTAAACGAAGTCGAATACGCTGTTTGCTTCTAAGCCGAACACGATGAATTGTTTCAAGTGTTTCCAAACATGTTTGAAACACTGACACTTCGGTCAATGAAATTCTTATCCATGAAACCCTTCTCAAAGGTGTTAATGTTTCGAAAAAGTGTGGTTACGGTCGTTTGATTTTTGTGCGATTCACTTCTCCATAGACACACCACAAAGTACAAAGAAAACATCCAGGCCCGTGGCACACCCTTCAAACGAACAAAGTCCACCTCCAGGGCGGGCTGAAGTGGATCTACGTGACACGGAAATAATGGGACCGAAAACCACCCAGAAAGGACGATCCCGAACGCCCGGGAACAAGTTGGCCGTCTGTTGATCCCGTCCCGTGCGGTTCCCGTTCCCGGCGGAACCGGACGCCAAGAGTGATAGCTTCCCTTCGCTATAACTTCATCGCATTTGCATATGGTGACAATTACGATGGAGGCTGAGACGTCCCGAGCCTTCGAGTGCGGCTGGCGGTAGATTTTCATTCTTTTTGTTGTGCAAACACGCTCTCCTGTTATTCATTCTTGGCCGGAAATGCGCTCCACCCTTTCGTTGACTTTCGTTCGGATGCGGAAGCAGTCCGTCGGCACGAATTAATTTAAATCTTAAATGATCGCCATCGCACACATGTACATGCAAGTTATGCTCTAGCTTTTTTGGCTCATTTCTCGACCGCAGATTAAGTGGACGGATACTATGTTGTTTTCAGAGTGAAGAATTGAATTCCAGCAACCTAAAGCCACACTGTTTTCTACAAATAAATGTTAACAGTAATATAGCTATGCATATTGAAGCTTGTACAAGTTATTGCAGAGCCAATTTTTCTATCGATTATAATTGAAAACTTGTAAAATCTTACGAGATTATGTGTCATTTTTAAGAGCAAGTTGTAACGAATAAAACTTTTCTGTACAATTAAGGGCACAGCTATTTGCTGAAATACGGTTATTTGAAAAAAAATCTTATTCAAAGTAAAATTGAAGATTAAGTAGTAAAACTGCATGAGCAAGAGAAGTAGTTTATCAAAAGACAAGAAAGAACTGACTATTATACTAAACCGTGGAAGCATTGAGAGATATCTAGTAAACATTTATTCAGTAATTGATAAAAGCAAAAGTGGACAGTAATCAGCAACTATTAACATATTTTGGTTAATCGAAATTCAATTATGTACATTCAATAAACTGCATTACAATAAAACGTGAGAAAACGTCACAGATTGGCGTGGAAAACTAGTGAAAAAAAACCCCGCTGCCGTAATATCCGATTCTGATATGCATATGTTTCTAGAAAGCGACTAAGTAGAAGAACTTTTGATTGCACGAAATCGGCAGCGTCAACGAACGGGATGCATTTTTTTCTTCTCCTAAACGAGCAGAAAGTTGAACGGCTAGGTGCACTATCGGAGTGTATGCCGCCCCGGAAAAAAAAAAACGAGGCACGAAAAGGAAAACTCTATATGCTATAAAAATTCAGAACATCACAGTGGCTTCCCGCCGGCGGCGGCGGCGGCGGGGCGTAGTGCAGAGGATCAAACCCTCGGAGAAGAGCGAACTGTAAAGCGCGAAGAGAAGCGCTTGTAGTGTGTACAGGTCTACAACAAGAGAAAACCAAACCAACACTAAGCTAACGAACTCGACAAAAATCACAAACTCCGTACGGCTAGTTGTATGGAACAGATTATCCAATCGAAATGCATAAAGTTTTAAGGAGTTTTGGTGTTGTTGTTGTTGTTGTTGTTTGTAATTTGCTATTGCTTCTCTACTAGATGCACCGCCAGCAGCAGCGGCAGGGCGCACTGCTGGGAAAACACTTACGCGGCGCTGGTTGAGGCGGCCAGTTTTTCTGCGGCCTCCAGCTTCGATCTGTCGGCCGAAGGTTCCGAAGACGGAGTACGGGGAGGGGGGAGAGCGTTCGAAGGGATAATGTTTCGAACAGTGCCACCGCAGTACGTTGTGTTGACGATCGTGACGCGAACGGTGGAAAATTGAGAAAAGCGCCGCGCAATGCAACGGGTGCGCCCGTTAGTCGATTGGTAAATGGGTTTCATTTAGTACAGAACAGATTGCATGTAGCATGAGCAGAGACGAAAGAACAAGGTGTTGCAAACGAGGGAAACCAAATCGGGAAAGAAAACAAGAACGAGAAATAGTTTGAGTGTTAGTAAAAAATTGACTGTTTTCTTTTTCCAACTACAAACTAGGTTTTAACATTTTTACTAGTGTGTAGTCAAACTAATCATCACTCATCAGATAGTGGAATCTACTACGTTCGAGAGACGGCTGAGGTGGTGGTAGTGTCGTTCGATAGAGCCACAAGAAACACATTAGAATTGTACGTTTCTTTTTCACCTCCATACTGTAAATGTGTGCGCAGTGCGGCTCCCATCGAAGGGAACGTTCCCTTTCCATGTTTCGTGATATGCTATTGTTTTCAATGTGTCAGCTACTAACACCTAGCGGACGGCTCACATGTTTATTGCGAAAGATCTATGGCTGGAAAGTGCCCAGTAGTTACAGAGCAAAGGGGCAACGGACGAACACCTGAAGCAACGACACATCAACAAGATACCAAAGTGAGTGGAAGAGAGAAGAAGTGAAACATAGCAAGAGACAAAGTGAACTAAATGTCATGTTTTCCACAAACACAAGCAACAATATATTGGGCATTCTATGTTCCCCATTTGCTAGGAAGATGTTGATGGGTGCGAGAGCGAAGGTGTAAGAAGAGTTTTAGAGAGAAATACCATGCCCAGATTGGATTACAATCGATACAATTGCAAAAAGACGTGGAGAAGATACAGCGTCTTTTAATTTGTGAAAGAAAACGGACAAGAAATGGAAAATGGACGAGAAAATCCGGTCGCGCAGCAATATCGAAACCAGTACGTTCCAAAAGGACATGCAAATAGACGTACAAGGTAGAGTAGAATTAATAAAAACGAATTGGGATGAACGGAGAGAAAAAATGGAGACAGTGTTACAGCGAAACTCGGGTTGAGGAAAATTCATTTATACTGAAATGTCACGGAACAATGTCTCGTCTTTAAATTAATACATCCTCGAAACCCCATTTGCACCACTTTGAATGGAGCACTGAAGAAGCTTATTTCCATTTCAACAAGAATCCCCCCCCCCCGGATGTCTTCGGTCCGAAACCCGCGCACTCGAGCTGGAAAGTAACTGCACTTCCTGTTTTGTCTTCCTTTTCACGAAGTTATGGACGACGAAGAAGCTGCTTTTCATTTCAGCGGCACGGCCAAGGGTTGCTCATTGCCTGCCGAGAAATTACCGTCATCCATCGCTCGACACTTAACGCTCAAGGCAGACATACACACTCACACGCACACACACACACGGAGAATGAGCGCGGCATACCCGACACCAATTGTATGGGCGCCATGTTGCAATATTGTGCACAACAGTTGCACTTTCTCTCCACTTTCTGTCATTCTTTCTCCGCTCCACCCCGTGGGTAAATCGTTCCCATTTTTGTTGTTCTATAATTAAAGCACAATCCCGGGTGCCCTCGCGAAACCGGGCGGCGGGCACTTTGGCGTAATGAATTTTCCTGCGACCCCGAGTCGTCCATCGTTGCTTCAGCGCGCAGGAAAACGCGCGGAGAAACGTTGATACGGCGCTAGTACTATTATTGTTTCAGTGGATTGAGTTGTAAGGCAGGGAGCAGTGCATCGCCATATTGCATTTATGTTTCGTCCCGGGGGCTGCATGCTAATGAAAACCAGGGCACCGACCTTGGTGTGGTCCACTTTTTGTGTGGCACTATTTTTAGCCTGGCCTTCCGCTGGGAAGTGCTTGAACGCTTTCCAAACGCAATCAGTTACAGGATGCGCCACATGCGAGAAAAACTCGATTCGATAGGAGTCAAATTGACACGGAATTGAAGAACCTTGTTGTACGCTTCTCAAACGTGCTAACACTAATTGAAAAGCCGAGCATAACTTTATGCGTTTTATGTTCCGGCACATTGAACACTGTCGGTGTTGAACAACCCCTGGATGAATTTTAATTGTCACTCTGGAGTAGTACAATTCAAATGGTTCATTGTTGGTTTGACAATGACTTTAATTGTGGCGCAGTGGTGGTGAACCACCGAATCGCAGCAGAAAATCCCCCGCCACGTGCACGGACACTTTTCAATGGCATGACAAAATTAAACCAACACCAAGTCAGCGCAATCAAATGCGGCATCATTATTCCTTCTTGTCTGGTTGGGTTTATTAATGACTCTCTTAAGCGTGAGTCGGTGAAACATCGAAAGAAAACGAACATTTCGCTACCTTACAAAGTGAGGAAAATCAGCGGAAAACAATCGGGTTGGAGGCCGGCACCGGACCGACCGGCGGCTGGATCAAATTATTTCGCATTGTTTCCACCAAGGAAAGCTCACCATAAAGTCAGTGTCGCCGCCGAACCATGGCACGATGATGGACCACAAATCACCACACCAAGCGGTGCAAGTGTTGGTTCCGCTTCCACTCGACCGGCTGAAACCGGCCGCCATGATTTAACAGTTTTCCATTTTTCTCGCCCATCACAAAAATATGCTCCCCCCGCTGATGAGGCGAGACAGACTGCGCCTCGCGCGTTCGCCGAAATGTCTCCACCCGCCGGTACCGAGCGCATCTCATTACGATGCAATTACAGCGGCATTAGTGTCCGCCCTTTTCTCCAGTCCACTCGTCCCCTCGTCGTTTCGCCTGCCCCTCGAAATTCTTCATGGCCCACCCCGCCCGCAAGCTGCACGAAGAGTTGCACGATGAGAGGATTATTTGGCGTTTGGCTAACGAACCACTTTAGCAAATTGAAGTTGAAACGATCAAATAATGCTGTTGACAGTTCCTGTGGCAAAGTGTGCGGTGACGGCTTTTGTCTTAGCGACGGATCGGAGCAGTTTTTCATCCGGCGCTTTCCTCCACTTGTGAACTCTCTTCTCAGTTCAGTTTGCTCTTGAAGCCCCGTTGCGACCGACACTGAAGGATTGCGTTTTTTTCTCCCCTCTTCCACTGTCCTTTTCTTGGGAAAACTCTCTGTTTTGCCTTTGTGTATGGGGGTTATTAAAGCCCCTTTATTCGGAATTCGGAACGTGGACCGGAATGCACGTTCCTCCGCGAGGATAATAAATTCAACTTTCACAAATTCTTCTCCCGTTACTGAGGCCGACGGGGGGCTGGTTCCGGTCGGGGGCGGCGCACTGCATTGCTAAATAGTGCCCATTAATTTTCCCACGAACCGGAGGAAAATAGTGCACATTAAGTTCACGGAATTTTCACGCCACAGTTGCACTCGGCTGCATCACTTACTGCATCAATAGCAGCGCAGCTGGCCGGACACACCAACGGCACGCAATCGATTGCCGAAGCTATAAAAAGCAGCTGGCACAATTTATATCCCACCCCGTTTTTCCTCCTCCCACAAGGGCAGAAAAGTGCTTGAGGACAGCCGTCGGTCTCGGCTCCCGGAAAATTCATCACGCGTCAAACACGCGGGGGGACGGAATAGTTTTGCCGCAAGGAGGAAAACGCTGGAAAACTCAATTCAAGTTTTCACACATGCCTTGGAAGCACGTTCGGGGTGGCGGAAGTTTATTGCCAGCGCGAACTGGACCAGCCTCCGGTGTGTTAGTCTGCCCGGTGGAACTTTACGAACGCAAAACGCAAAAAGGAGGACGAGCTAACAAAAAAGAAGGAAAAAACCGTTCCGTTCCGCAAATTCAATTAAAACCATCCACCAGTGTGTTTTTCTTTAAAGGTCCTGCCGGGCATCGTTACCACCACTGGCCAGAGGGCTTTACATCCCGGTTTTCCGCCGCATCCTTCTCCCATCCCAAGGACGAACGGGGCCTCACCCGATGTGGCGTCATTGAAAACATTGTCACGAACTCGCCACGCCGGTTGCATTACCATAATTGTCATTATCTTTCGCTCGATTCCGGCGTTCGCATGTCGTGTGTTGCACCGCTGCAGCGCGGTGCGACCTATGCGTGTGTGTGTCGGTGTGTTGCAGCAATCCTTAGCAGGCCCCATTCTACCGCCAGTTTTTGTAATTGGCTGTCAATCAAACACAAAAAGGGACCACTTTACCATTTTTCCGAAAGTCTCTTTAAAGGGCCCTGGGCAAACAAATCTCAATAATGAAAAAGTTGATGATAGGTGTACTTGTAGAGCTCAAAAAAGGCGAACGTCATGACAGTATGCCGCCAGGTCTCTATTCTAGTTTGTTTCACATTGTTGAGTTCGTTTGAAAGAAAATCCGTACATATCGCTGCATACCCGTACGTTGATCTACTGTAAAGCTTGATAAGACTATCTCATAAAATATACTAAAACTGTGCACTGTTATACTCTTTACTAGGACAGTTGACTAAGGGTGCAACGTAATAAAACTGTCATCTAAACTATGGGAAATACTTCACTTCAATCCATTCTATTATTGTAGATTCCATTATAATGGAGCAGTTCAAGAAGGAGTACCTTTCGCGGAAGCAAATAATCCATCATTGCTTCCAAGTACACAATAATGAACACCAGTTGAATTCCGCTAGATTGTAACGGTTTAATTCATACCGAAAAAATAATCAATTCCCCCCCCCCCCCCCCCCTTCCCAACCACAACCGACCGACATTCTCCAACTGGAAATGAAGAAAATGCTTTCCCGGCGAGCGAAATGCGAATCGTTCCTATCCGAGCGAAGTATCTCTGGCTGGCGGATTTGCCAGCCCATGCTTAGCGGGCGGTCGTTGGCGTCGCGCCATTCCCGTTCCCGCGGAGCAACCGGAAATGTGAGGCTTTTCCCGGGTAGGCGCGTCTGCATAGCTTCCCGCGCGTATGGGAGTAAGGAAATTCAATTCGCTATTCATCAGCCGCTGCCACCGGAAAGCGAGCCGAGCATCTGCCTCGTGGCTGCCACAAGATTCCACCGTCAGCTCGAGTCGGGGAATGGTTCCAATCTTGAAGATATTTCAACCGACCTCCCCTCTCCGCAAACCTCCACGCAAGGCCTGCACAATTGGAAGGAACTCGCCCCACACCGGAACCGGGCGGGATGGAATAGAAAATAATTTCCCACTAATTACGCATTTCCGAATTAGATTGCGCGCCGCGCCGACGGCACTTGGGGCACATCGCTGGCGCGTTTCCGCTCGGAAGTGAGCCTGCCAGAGGTTGACTGTGTGTGTGTCTGTATGTGATTCGAGGACGCGTGATATGATCCCGGAGATAAGCGCTGTTGCTTCACCGAGCGCTGCGGGGGGCACGCCGGAGATAGACAGCTGGCCTAATGAAGTGTCAGATGCTGGATGTTTGCTCCTGACGGCTTTCCCCCCTCGCGCGATGGCCGCTGCCCTCTTTGGCTCCCGGACGTTTGACAGGACAGGAAACCATTGTCCAAACCCTGATCATGATTAGTTACAATTCGAAGCGTGGCTTTTGGTCCTTTGGGTTGTGTTTCAATGTGATATATTGGGCCTTCCTGCAGAAGCATGTAAAACTAACGTCCGCAGTTGCAGTGGAAGGGAGTTTTCCCGTGCCTCGGATGGATGGGTAAAGGGGCACTATCGAACAAACCCCGAAGCTATCGCATTATTGCAGCTTTCGTGTTCTTCTCTTCGGCAGTCGCCCGAAAGGCGCGTCGCTTCGCACTTTCATAACAGCGTCAATTATTCAACCCCGGCAACCCGGACCAGCCCGGCTGTTCGCTGTCGAAAGCAATCAGAACATTATCAGCGTCCAGCGCAATGGGTTTCGCTCCGTTTGTTTGCGTTATGATGAACATAATTTACCATCGGGTTATGCTGCTGCTATGCTGTTGTCCCGTGCGACGCCGGCCTACGCGCCCTGACACAAAAAACGGTGATTGGATCGCGAAAAATCATCCCCTTCCACTGTCGGGGATGTATAGGGGAAGCGGAGAGGGAAGGCATTTTCGGCATTTCGGGTTTGGGGTTTGGTAAAAAAAAAAAACACTTTCCGTTTGCCACCATTTTGTGCACTTTTCGTCGCTACCATGGGCCACTCGTTCGTTTTCGGCAACCGGCTTTCTGGACGGAGCCGGCGAAGCAGTAGCAGCACAAGTTATGCCGTTGAAAATCTTCAATGAAAAATTGATTGAAATTCTTCATCCAGCAGTGCGCGGGCAGGGTGGAGGGCGGGAGAACCGGATGCCGGCGGGGTGACCGGAAACGCGGTGGCTTCGGGTCGAAAACACCGAAAGCACACTGGATTATGATGAAACGGGAAAACAAATGAATAAGTAAATATTGTGTTTCCTTGCCTGGAAGAAAACGCGCTCGCTACAGTGCACGCTTTCGGCGCCCTTTGCGGCTCTCGAGCGAGGAGGTGTGTCCTGCTTGTTCCTACGGTCCGTTTCTTTGTGGGTGTGCGCGAGTGTTCGTGGCACACGAAGGCAATGAAAATATAACGAGAATCAGTTTGCCGAGCTGGCGCCTTCGGTGGTTGTTTGCGAAGCAATGATCCTCTGTTTGGTAATCATTTTGGGGCTCACTGAATGTGCTCTTGTGTGTGTGTGTGTGTGTGTGTGTGTGTGTGTGTGTGTGTTTCCTTTCCCGAGTGCCCCCATCGCCCACCGCCGGTGGGTGGTGTGGATCCATCCGATCCAAGTGAATAGCTTAGCACTCTCTAATGGGAATGAAATCAAATCAAACACATTACGGATTCCCAATCTCAATCGGGGCGAAGCGGCACGCTCGCAATCCCCAAGTGGAGAGTTTATCTTGCAGAGATTTTTGCTCAAACTCACGATCGAGTGGAGAATTTAACATCAAGAAAGGGAATGCGAAAGAGAGTGGCATTCCTTCCCGACATTGAATATAGAAAAATCTAGAGTGTAATATCTAGGTATATAAATCATCAGGGAATGTGTTTTCTAAGTGCTACTAAAAGCATATTTTTTGAGAAAAAGCTACTTAAATCAAGCAAAACATGGATTGAACGATTGCATAATTTATTACGGTCTATTCCGATACTTCAATATCGGTCGGAAAACCCCTTTCCGCCTGATGGAAAGTCTAGACACCAGACGAGAATGTCAAACAAAGTTTTTCCATGCGGAGAATTTTACTTGAAAACCCCACCCGAGAAGTTTCTTGGCACGAGGCTCACGCCTCCACGCTGAGTGGAGTAGGCAAACTTTGCCCGTTGCTTCCATTTACACACGTCCAAGATGTTGGACCCATTTCGAACCGAGCCTCAACGAACCGCAATCGATCGCTAAGCCGTTCCCTCGCGAACAGCCGGTCGGCGTATGGAAACATAATTTCCACCATGAGTGGAAAAATGGGGCCAAGATCTATTTTATCGCCGTTCGAACCCGTTTCCGAAGGGAAATCCTTTCCACTGCGGACACCAAAGTTCACCCAATGCCAATATTGGCTGGTTCGGGTACAACCGGGAAGGGAAAACTGTGCGACCTGCGTTGGCCGTTGGCCGAAAGACCGTTTGTGGAAACTTATCATGATGGGGCTTCCCGGAACTGTCGACTTCACTTAAACGTCAGCTGCTAGACGCATTCATAATTCAATCCCAGCCGTGATTGACACGTTGAATCATGGTGTTGATGTTTCTGCACGGTCGGCACAAAGCATGCCCGGGCTGTCGACTTTGGGCTTTGCATTTCCCACCGAAAGAACCGGTGACCGCTCACGCGTCCAAGCTTTTCCCCGCAAGGGCCCACACGCCGTTCAGCGGGTCAGCAAACTTTCGCTGCGAAGGGTTTTGATATATTTTCCACCATGAACCATCATTCGGCTGCTCCAGGCAGACGGAACTCGGACAGACCCGTTAAGCCCGTCTGTAAATAGGAACCCCTTTCGGCACGAATCTCGGCAACGTAATGTGTTTTGTTCCACAAAAGTCTGCGTCGTGGTTTGCTGACTTTCGAATCGGGCCAATCGCATCCTGCTGATGTTGATTTGTGATGTGTTTATCGGAAAACTCTGCAGTTTCGTTTGAGGCTGCGTTTGGAAATGGCACCGCAGTGATTGACGTGACAGATGTTGCTCGTGTGCTAGCAGTACAAGCACAGTAGGGCAGTCTCCTTACTTACTGCCAACAACGCATCGTGAAACAAAGTAACCATTACGATTTCGCTTTATATTTTGATATGACATATCAGTAATGGAAATGGACGAATAGCTTACTACTACTGTTTACACCGATCTCCGATTTTACACGATGACAACAACAGCAAAGGCGGATACATCGTCGACTTTACAGAGCATTTTTTTACAGAAGGTTAAACATAGAACAAGTTAGTATAGGGAAAGGGTTGAGGGAAAACATTCGACCGAAGAAAATTGGAAGAGAAAGAAGTAGAAGTAGAAAAAGTATACAATAGGTTTTTATGCAGATAGAAACAAAAAGGAGAAAAGTGGAAGAAAGTCATCGAAATACAGAACACAAAACTAGAGTTTAATAGATCGAACGAAGGTGCATACGAGAGTAGACAGAACGAATAGAGCTAGCTGTTCAAGGACAGGCCAACGCAACTATCTACTTCAGACATGTGCAATATTGTTTCGTTAAGGAAAATATGAACAAAGAATACTTTACTGGAAACAATAGATAAACATCGTATACACCGGACAGACGAACAAACGAGAAGGTTTGAGACGAGATAAGGAGACAGAGAGAGAAAGATAATGAGAAAAAGAAAGAAAGAATGGCAAACTTTACTCAGGCAGGCCAAACCATACGTTGCAGATATACGGGTGATACTTTTGCTAAAAATATATCCATCCAACCACGACCGAGACACACACCGAGTGATAGTAACACATTCACAAGACAATGAAAAACTGATCGAAGGACCAACCTTTCCGTGGCACTAGGGCACCTTCTAGCCAGAAGATATATTTTTTGACCACGAAAGCTTTCAATATACAGAGAGATAATGGGAGTTGTTGTGATTGTGGTGCATAATTTCGAATCATCGAATCGGAAGGGGTGGTGGGATGGCGAAACGTCAAGTCTAGTTACAACAATTGGTCACTAAATGGGGAAACATTTTGTCTGCATTTCGGGAATAGAAAGAAAAGGAATTCAACTTCTGGGATGGATAAAACCCGTAGAAAACATTTTGATTAGGAATGACACCGCTGGCTAGAGACTTTACTAATGTTTCTTTTACCAATTTTTGAGAACAACTAAAATTGTGTGATCATTCTTTACTACCAAAAAAAAAAAAAGGATAACATATTGGACCAGAGGTAACAGACCGGTGTTCAATAAAATGCCGCTCCAGTTAATGGAGCTGGGAATATGAATGTTGGCGCCAAAACTTGTCAAAATAATGCAACGAACAGTCCAGCGTGTCGCCGCAACGATAGCAACATTCAGCCTGTGTCGGCGCCCCCAACCCGCAAGAGCATCCCTTTGTCCATAAGGTCTGGCATTACCGAGTTAGGATAACAGGAAGGCAATAATATCCTTAATTAATAGCATCCGTCCGGCTATCGGTTTCGGGCTGGCGGTCGCTGTGTACCGTTCTGCTGAAACTGACCCAATCGGGGTCAGGCGGTAAGGATGAAGGAGACGCCACGCAAAGGGAGTGAGAGCATCGAGAGACCCTGAGTGTTGTAACTCAATCGGCTCCACATGCTCCGGCATCGACCCACGGAGGGATGTTGGTGTGAAGCGAAGAAAACAAAACAAAAAAAAACACGGCAGGGAAGGCAAGCAAGCTGTACTACTACTAATGATGGCTGGATGCAGGGCGCTTAGTAGCTCAAATCACCCAACTCGCCCCGACGAGAGTTGACAGGGGACGCTCTAATCGATCGATCGATCCGGGGGCATGGAAGTCTAACGCTATTACTGCAAGGGAATACTTTAATTGATAGCAACCAACTTCAGGCGGGGAAGGGGCGAAGCGCGGCCAAAAACAAAAGCACACCCTTCAACGGGAATTGCCAGTTCCAACTGTATGTGCGACGATGGAAAGGGGTGGGGGGGGGGACCGGAAGAAGGGTATGGCCGAGGAGAGGGGTCAAAATAATTGCTAGGGCGCATCAGCTGTGACCGAAGTAGTTTCGGGGGTGCTTCGAGTAACCCGGAAACAGACCTCCAACCCCTGGTCAGGCATCCCCCGGTCAGGGAGCAAGCAGCTGGCACGGTTCCTGCCGACATTGGCCGTCACCTTCAACAGTCGCAACAATCACTGCTGTGATGGTGATGGAAAAGTGGACAACCGGACCGGTCGCAAGCGGAAAAGCCGGCAGGCCGGCGGGAACGGTCGAGAACTAGGGGAAATCGATGAAAAATTCTCCAATGTTTACCCCGCGCTCGTGAGAACTTTTCCGTCCGTGAGAGGGGGAGGAGAAGGAGTGAAAAAAAGAAAAACACAACTCACAACTGATGGCTAAGTGTACGTCGGGTGGGTGGAAGTGGCGGGGAGGGGGGGTGGAAGTGATTTCAAATCATTTTGTTTTTTGTTTTACTACGCTCGAACGAGCTCTCGAACGACTGTGTACCGAAAGAAAGGGACTAACAATAGGAACGTGTGTGAATGAGTTTGTGTGTGTGTGAGAGAGACAGAAAGAGATAGAAAGAGAAATAGTGTTGGGGGGAAAACAGAACTTCAACAAAACAGAAACCAGAGTCAAGAGCAAACAACTGGAACCCAAGAGTAGAGAAGAGTAGAACGAAGAAGAAAAGAAACGATCGCAAAACGGAGTTACCTATGGATACTCAAGCTTTCAAGGAGCATATCCCAGTAATCGGTTCTATATGATGTATGGGCGAATATATAGAAGAAAAAAAAATTAACACTTGTATAAATCATAATCGGTTGAGTAGAGTACGGTCGTCGCAATCAGGAACTGGCGGGGGCTGGCCGTGAGGGCGGGTGGAAACATAAAGCTCTATGCAGTGTTTTACTTTCATTTTTTTTTTTCCGTTCCCGAAACTTTCCGGATATCTCTCTCCACTGTTTTATGATCGAAACTTTGCAGCGGAACGGAAATGGAAGCGAAACGGAACGAGGGCGGCGCGGAAGTGGTTGACGGGTGACGTGATGGTGACAAAATGCGGAACGGAGGAAAACTTGGTGATATGCTTTCCTGTCCTTCTGTTTTTTTTTTTCATCTTTTTATTGAAGGTGATGTAACTGTTCGATGGTGGGAGGCGTTCTGGGTGGAATGCTTTGGAATGTCCCGTCCAGGGAGGAGTTTTTTTCAATTGTCTTTTTTTGAAGCGATTGCTTCCGTGCCGTGTTGTACTGACTTTCCGGAAGCGAGAGCAGTTTTTTAAGTGTTGTGGTGGTCGATAACGAACAGTGGAACAATGGAAACGTGAAAGGTAGAGCTGTGCGAAACGGAACCGAGAAGAAACAGAAATCGATCACCAGACAACATTACTGCCGTTTGTACCGGAGAGTTGTACATTGATGGTCGATGATGGGTAAACAAAAAATAAAAAAACCATGACGGATAGAGAAAAATAAAGTAAAACATATACTTTCAGAGAAGAGCACGTAGACAATCGTAGGTAACGAGCAAGAATGGATAAAGAGTTTTATATCACAGTGAGTATAAAAGACAGAAGACGTTGGAAGATCAACACAAAGAGACGAACAAGACGTCAAATGACGGGCGCAGTCAATCGAAAACATCAAACGGAAACGTTGCGACACATTTTTATGTACAGACGAGATAAAGGAACATCTAAGAAAAACAAAAAACATGTAAACGGAAGAAGAAACAGGTAAATATCGCGGTACAAAAAATAAAAGAAACAGCGAACGGACAGACGACGTTCACGTTCAGAGTATAAGAGTAAAGAAAAAGGTACATGAAACAACAACATTGAAAGAGCGTAGATCGTCCCCCCTTCATTGTACGAAGGTAGGAGGGAGCTCTCGTGAAGAAGCAGAGCAGAGTCGGGAAAGGTGAAAGACTCTATTCCACAACAGAGTGACAGCCTGCGGACAGCTGGGCCTCGTCCTCAGGTGGCAGAAATGCAAAGAGAGACGCACAACGATCTGATAGCGAACAAACCTGATCGAAAGTGGGGAGGCCTTACTGGTGGCCGGGGAGTTGGTGGTTGATGGGCGAGTAAGGGCAGTGTGATAATGTGTGGAAGGGGGTGGGGGGGGAGCAGTGAGTGGCTGCGCCGTGGCAAAAAGACGAACTGAACGGCGATGGAGCAACACAAATCGCGAAAATGATGAAGGGATGCAGTAAAATCTCGCCCCACATGGCTGCTTCACCGGCGGCCGTACCGCGGAAAGGTGCATATGTGGGCGCATGACATGTGGATTAGGCGGTCGGCTTTTTGTACAGGACACCGGTGTGCCCGAAGGAACTGGCGAACAGAGAGGTGGGAGATGGCGATACACATGGGTGCACGTGCTGATGACGGAGAAAAGGGGATTCTGTACGATAAACGGGTGCAATGGCATCGAACGATATGGAGGAAGGGAAAGAAAGAGAGAGAGAGAGAGAGAGAGAGAGAGAGAGAGAGAGAGAGTGATCGAGAGAGCAAGGGAATGAATGGTACAGAAGGCGTGTGACGTGAGAAGTGAGGAGTGCGAGTGAAAGGGGAGCATAGATAGACAGACAGACAGAAGGGCGGACGGGCGGGCGGGCGGAAGGACTGACATCGGGAAGGGACGTACAGGCCAGGCAAGGGGTTGTGAACATGCAGCATCGGAAACGGGAAGCACTTACGATGGTGGGGGCGATGGAAGAGGTACTTGATGAATTTTCCACGTCGCCTCGGACATCGAGTGCTCGTCGGCGGCGTAGCATCGCCAGAGCGACTGTATCAGCGTCGCGGCCGGTTGCCGGCGTCGGATCATGTGCTTCTGCCGCTGCTGCTGTTGGACCTTCAGGGCGAAGCCGCTGCCGAGGATGCCCTGTTTCGTGGGGGGGTGAGGGGTGGGGAGAGAACGAGAACAGAGAGAAAATAAGCATAGAATCATCAGGACGAGGCATGCATAATCGCCAACAGCTGGCCCCCAGACATACACACAAACACCCGGTGTACTAAAGTTTGCTGCACGAAGAAGGCGAAAGCTGATTACTTCCGTGCGGTGCGACCTCTTTCACGATGTGAGTAACTGTTTTAGCAAATAGTTTAATGGTGTCTCGACCCCAACGGAGCTATTTATGTTCGTACTTGCCCGATTAAATGATATTCTTGTTTGCATACAACCTTATTTAACTAACTATATCGTTTTCACATACTTTTCTATCAGTTTTGAAACTTTTTCTATACCTACAAGGGTTCAATATAAACTGGACCATATTTTTTTCTCCACACATTTAAGCGGTACAACAAACTCGAGGCCTCATCAAAATCTTTATAAATTTTCATCATTCTTAAAGCGTTTCCTTTGACCAATCCATTCATTTCCCAATACTAGTTGGCTTTAAATCAGTATCGTGTTTCTCACACCACGAATGCACCAGCCACGGTCCCATGCCGGAACGTCACCGACCGGAAAGGGTACACTTTTTGAACTCGATGATGTCGGGTGGTGCACCGTTCAGCACAGGAAGCTCCCCCTTAGTAATTGACATAAATTGCACACCGGAAGTCTTGCGCGGGCCACGGCAACGGGAACATGATTGTGAACACGATGTGCCGGCCAGGCGTGGAGGTGGAAAGAAAAGTGTAGTACAATGTGTGCCAAGATTCAGCCTCTCAACTCCTTGTAGTGCAGACTAGCCGTGGGACCCTGAGCCTCTGGAGTGTCGCCCCTTCTTGTGCTCTTGATTTCGGGGTCTGCTTCTGCTGGTCCTGCTGGTCCTGATGTAGTGCGGTCGGCCCCCTCTTTTGGGTGGAAAGGTCCACTCCAGCAATGGGGGTTCTTGAAAGAAGCACAACTTGAGAGAAGTGTTTCAAATAGTGCGGGGGGTCAGCAATGACGTGCTTTAAAAATATTATACACTTGGGACGATGCCGTTCCAGGCTTCCCGGAATGAAAAGTGGAGTCTCGTCCTAGTGACCGAATGGCTGCTGCCATGGTTGCACCATGGACAAATGGCGTCACGGGCGACGACTGTCGCCTAGACGAACTTCGACGGCACCCCGGGGCCATTTCGGGGAAAGCGTTTCAAGTTTTGACGTGCCCTTCACTTCACCGCATCCTCCGGCCAACGCTGCCCAAGGCTGCCCCCACGCGCGGCCAAGTTTCGTCCATTTTATGGTGAAACTTTTCCCCAGTAAGATATTTATTTACTTTTTTGTCCTCTCTTTGGCCAGCGTTTTGCTGTTCTTCTTTTTTCTTTTTTTTTTATTTGCACGCACTCATCAACAACCGACAGATCCGAAAATGGGGGTGAATAGTTGCGAAGAATTTCCGTTGCACCATGGACGACAACAACAGCATAAAAGGGGAGTTTGGGAAAAACGCGCCCAACCCCCAGTGCGTGTTTGCTTTTTTGGGGGAGAAAACTTTTGGCCGGTATTTTCCCGGCGGAGCAGAAATCACTCATTTTTCAGATTGCTTCTAATTGAATTTACGGCCCCCCCGGAAGTGGTGCCGCGTCGTGATAATATTTCATTTTTACACCATTTTCAAGAGGCACGCCGGGGAAGAAGATTACCTGTGTCTTTTTTTTTTTCTCCCTCTTTTCCTTCCTACAATCGTGAACTCAATGGTATTCCAACAAGGAAGATTCAGTTCGGTTTGTTTTTTGGTTTCCTGCCTGGTGGTAAAATCCTTAGCTCAAATTGTGTGCCATAAAGGAAACATTCGGGTGGGGACTTTTCCCGGCCCGAACGATGGTCGGTAGTTGTGGAGTGTGGAATCTAGATTGTATTCCGGGTACATGAATTATCTTGTGCGAAAATCGGGTTTCGTTAAATCAACGGAATGTTCATGGGGAGGCGGCCATTTGATTTACCCCGCTGGAGCTAAAACAAATCTTGACTCCACCGACAATGACCCCCGAGTGGGTTTCCATTTGTAACGGGCTGTGATTTATTTCCAACCGAGAGGTGCCGGCGGTGAAGAACACGCACGCACGCACGCACACACGAGGGGAAGTCTTCCTGCAAGGTATCTATAAATCAGATAAGCCCACCCCGGGGGGGCTAGAGTCCGGCGAATAGTTCTGGGAGGCCGAAGGCGAGAAGCCAACCCGAAGCAGCAGCAGCAGCAGCAGGAAGCAGCCAACGTTACACCAGGAAAATTAATAGCACCAATCGGCTATTAGCTCGAGCGCTCTCTGACTCTTTCCGATGGGTTTGTTGTGGTCATTTTTCTTGTACCGATTTGCTCGAGACAAACGACTTGCCCTATTCCTCCACGGGGAGAGTTGTTTTCTAGTGTTGCTACGGTCTTGTTTTTCCCATCGCCACCATTCCGGCGGCCTCTGTAAACTAATAAGAGAAATTAATAAATAAACACTTACCGCGGGCAGCGCGAAGAAGGAAATGCCGAGCAGGGCGCAGAACGATGCTATAATTTTGCCTTGCCACGTCTCCGGCACCATATCGCCGTAGCCGACCGTACACAGCGTTATCTGCCAGTTTCCAGGCGGTGGGGTTGGGGTTTTTTTGTTCCAACCGATGGTCCGTAAGATAAGATTTGGTGTGTGAGTGTGTGAAGGCGTGCGAAATTTCCACACCACGGGCACGTAGGATATGTGGGCCGCGTGTGGTAAAACGGTACGTTTTAAATGGAAAGGTGGAAAAAAATGAACGGCCGGCGACGGGGAAGAAAGAAAGAGAAAACAGTTTTTCATTAGAATATGAACCGCAACCGAACGTCGCGGGTGGGGAAATAAATATATATTGAATACGCTGAACGCAACCGCCCAGTAGGGCGAGGAATATTTAAACGAAAGGGCCCACCCGGGAAACATGGGAAACAATCTGCAGCACAGTTCGGCCTGGCAGTCCGGGGACCCGGCCCCGTCCACACACGTCCTGCGCCAATAATTTAGAATTTAATTTTCTTCCGCTCGCTATGGGAAACGGCTTGCTTCCCATGTGGCCCAGGGATTACAGCTAGCCCTGCTTTAAGCGGTACGTGGAAAAACTCCGCGACTCCGGTGTGCTTTCGGCACACCGTTTAACGCAGCAGCTTTGCGTTAGCCCGCCCAGCCGCCGAACGCACCTGCAAGAGAGAAAATCGGAACGGATAAGGGGGGGGGGGGGGGAAACAGCTTCTACTTACCACACCCCACCATAAAGCTTGAGCAAAGTTACTGAACTTAGTTTCCTTCACATCCTTCTCCATTAAATACACTAAAAACGAAGCAAAAATAAGGCCCAGAAACCCTATGTACAAGGTTGTAATTAATTCCTGCGAAAGAGAGGGAAAGAGAAGAACACGCGTGTTATTCAAAGCGGGAAACAGAAGGAAGCTCGCAAGCGAGCCAGTGTGCTATATAAGACGATTATGTGTGAACGCAGCTCCGAAAGAGCTGAGGGGAAATTAAATGAGTCCAAGGATAATGCGGTTTGCAAACGGTGACCAGTTGTTGGTATGGTAGGGAAGAACAATGGGAGGGGGAGGGGGGGGCGGCAGAAAGTTTGTGGGAAGAAGGAAACCGGAGTCGGTTCTACGAGTCACACGGGGACTACAGGGGCGTAGGCTGTAGGAAGTCCTCCTGGCCGGTTGGAGGAAAATCGTAAAATTGAAATTAGCTTCGGCATTAGCTGTCCATGGTCACCGGGATTCGTTCGGGCCTGGTTCGCCCTTTTCGGCCGAACCTCGCCCGGACCGGTGGCCAGCCGCTAGGACCACGCGCCGGACGTAAATGGGGCGCCAGTTTTGGGCCGCCCGATTCGCAACATTCGATAGCGCCACACGTGGATACTATATTACCTACGCTTACCCGTCGGTGCGAGGCGAAATTAATCTCGACCGAACGCCAGTGGAAGCCTTGCGACGCAACGCCAAACGAATACTAAACGAAGCGTCTAAAATAAAGTTTCCGATTTGCGAGATATTGGCCCAGATTGTGGCAGGCGGCTGGACGTAGGGCCAGGTGAAAACGGTAGCTTTGTTGGCTATATAGTTTTCCTTCGCAGCCGGCTTCAGAATCGATTGACACACGGCGACGACGTTGGGAGTTATTGGAAGGCACACGGGAAGGTTGCGGTTTCCCTCAGGGAGGTAGGACGTTTCGAAATCTTCAATAAAGTTGTTTTTCCAATTCCGAGAAGGTCGGCAATTAACAAAATTGCCATAACGATTCCAACGAACGAATCAAAGTAGAAAAATCAAATGTTTTTCTCCAACAGCTCATTTGTTATTCATGGATACAGATTTTTCCCAAACAAAACAAGCTCTAAGGTTGTTCAGTTTTGAAGAACACAACATAGTCGACCTAATAGTCACTTAACTTCGAACGACATCAACATGATCAACAACAATTCGCATCCATGAAGTGCGAATATCCAACCGGTAGAAAATACCTGCCGCTTTCCGAGGCCATCATTAAAGTCGCGTTTACTGTACGGTGGCAATTTTCTTTAATCAAGTAAATTGTCCTTCCATGCATTCAAGTGTCGAATTGAGCGGCCGTTCATCACCGGAGGCAAGCTGCTGCTGCAGTGAATTCACCGTTTGGCTCATAAAGTGCGCCGATTTTATAACCAATCTTCCGAATGACAGTCGAAGGTCGAAACGACCCGGCGACCAATTCCGCTGTCACGTTATCTAAATGAATAAACGAAATAATCGCCGACGAATTGGCCGATGATGGCCGCGGCCCGCTGTTTGCAGCACAACAACTACCAACAACAAAAGGGATTGTGGGAGATTTTATCATCGTTTTTATTTATCTCCAGCGCGATCGCATCTCGCTCGACGTTTGACGGCGAATTTATGCGAACGTCACTTATGTCACAATGCCAATGTCACGGCGGTCGTCGGGGAAAATTCAATTGAATAAATCCCTCGAATGAGGCGGCAAATTAATGTACGGCGACGGTGCTTTTCATGCTTCCATTGCTGCTGACCTAACCGACCGCCGGCGCCACGTGTTCATCTTAATTGCCATCGGCCATTTGGTTTAATAAAAATAATGTTCCCACACCAATCGGCCTTTGGTGGCGATTTTTTTTTCACCCCGGTTCATTTTTCGACTTTGCCATTTTCCCGCTGCACTTGCCCAGACAGCATTACTTGAGGCGCGAGAGATAAAATATTAAACCTCACAACGATGGATTAATTATACGTCTACAGAGAGAGAGAGAGAGAGAGAGAGAGAGAGAGAGAGAAAAATGGCACCCAAACGCGCACGGATGTGGGAAGGATTAAAAAAAAAACGCGAAAAAAATAACAACGCGCCAAAGAGGAAAACGCGTAATGTGAGCTAAATCTCGGAATCATTTATGATCAACAGTGGCCGACAAGAGCGGTATTAACTTTCCCCGTCCCATTCGGCAACAGTTTTCCTTCATCCTGCCCACCGACACGGTATTGGTAATTCACAGGCGTACCACGCAACATCCTGCGAACACATATGCCGAAGAGAATTTTATTTTCTTTTAATTAACTCTCCTTATTACTTGTGGAAAATCTGCCGCAGGATCGTCGCTTATGCTCACGGGGATTTAAATGGCCGTACGGCCGTCGGCTCTCGGGTGGTGGGCGGTGAAAGTAGTTGCCCATGTTTTCGGGATTATTAATTGGAATGTAATCCTTTCGATCGTTCTACAAGGGACGTTGTGGTATTGCCTCTCATGGCTGGAGGGAAGAATGAAGCACAACAACCCGACAACAACTAATCCGATGCCGCAGCATACAGCCCCTCACTTCGGTTCGGCAGGATGACCGACCATGTCTCCTGCATATTTTCCGGGGAAGAAAAACGCTCCCTATCCCAAGAGTAGAGAACATCCTTTTCCGACCTCAGGCTCAACCCCACACTGGAGCGAATCATTCCCTCGAACGGGACAGGGGGATGGATGAGCGGGAAAGCGCAAGCAATAAGACTGCTTTTTCGCCCGTAAACCGGTACAATTCCTCATCCTCCTACCCTCGCCCACTCCGGCCGGACGAGAGTGTCTGCCGACCAGGTGGAAAAGTGAAAAACACATAAACATGGTCACCTGCCCTCGCAGCGGTGGCGATTTTCCGTACCGACACAATCATTCTTCATTAATTTCACTTTGTTTAGCAGCGAAAACAACGCCTTTACGCGGCCGGGCAGAAACCGCAGCATTACCGGGACCGGGAATGTGCAGCCATCCATCCAGGCACAAACACTACAAAAACCCCTCCGTGGAAACGGGCCGCTCCGGAACGCGCGGCGAACGCTTGCTGGGCGTGAGTACTCGCTGCACTGCAGCACGGGAATCGCTTCCTTTCCGGGGGCTCGGCAATGGGAACAATTATGAAAGTTAAATGAAATATTGTTACACTTTTTCCACCCCACCGCCGCTCGCTTCCGGCGCTCGGTTGCCGAAGCGGGCACGAATCGGAAACCCGGATTATCAGTGGCACGGAAAACAAGCAAACGTATTTGCAATTAAGTGGTGCCCGGGTGCATCGCGGCATCCTGACGGAAAGCACAAGCGGGGGCTAGAGCATCTGCTTCTGCACGATGAAGCAGCAGGGTTTTCCGGCAACTATTCCGTTTCGTCCTGCAACGTATTTTCACAGTTTTCACTTCAAATTTTCTCGTGTA
Source organism: Anopheles plumbeus (assembly GCA_034621735.1). Lineage (NCBI taxonomy): Eukaryota > Metazoa > Arthropoda > Insecta > Diptera > Culicidae > Anopheles > Anopheles plumbeus. Next base: position 19,979,963 of record JAOEFI010000006.1, read on the forward strand.
AAAAAAACCTGACAGTAGGAAATATCCATTGGTTGTAACTGATTTTTCAATATACTCAAAGCAAATCTCTTCGATGAGAATTTTTGTCAAATTTCCACCCGACGGAAAACTCTGTAAGCACTGCAAGAATCGAATGGGCCACTATGGCAACTGTTAGCCATCAAGCGAGGGACAAAAACATGACTCTCAGTGCCATCGGAAAGTCGTACGCTTCTCGTAGAGTCCTGCCCTTCACTTCGTAGGACAGATTCCGACGGGCCGCTCTATCGTTCGGATAGAAGTTGTACGAAATCGCAAACAACAGGTAAAGCCCACATACGAGACGCGGGACAAGCGCAAGAGCGTGCACAATTGCATACAGTTCCGAAATCTCTAATGCACACGCCATTATCTTAATGAACTGAATATAGTGCCACGGCGCATAGAGATAGAGAGAAGCCCACGACGTGGGAAATGCACCGGGAAAACTTTTTGCAAACAAAACCCGTGACAGCGGCGTGTTTGCTTGTGGTGTAATTGAATATTTTCCACGACTACCAATAACTACGTTGACTTTCTGTCTGTCTGCCTGCCTTCACAATTAATTCTTTGGAAAACGGGAAAAGCTGATTTGCTCGCTGAGACTTTGTACTAATTAATGTAAATAAATCAGTAGACGTGCAAGGATTCAAAAGCTCTGGAGACACTGGTTCCAACTTTCGCAGCGGCACTCCTTCCCGTTTTTAGAAGAGAGTCCAAATTTGTGAAATAGGGTACAAAAATATCAATTTTATAACCCCTCTCCTGGTGCGCCGTGAAAGTTCCAGCGTGTTTATTTTTGTCGTTTTCGAAGCCCGCAGTGTAAGAATGACCGGGAATGACTAATAAAATATTTTACGATAATTTATGTACGCCAAAACAGACATTTTCCATTACGGGTGGAATAATCTGCACGTGGCCTGTTCTTGGCACACAAATCCGAAGCCCTCGAGCGTTCAAGTTTGCCACCGTTAAATAAGGCATTAAATTGGAGGGAGTAACAGAAAAAGAAGAAAACCCAAACATTTCGAGCCAACATTCAAACGGCCGGATTGGTCATTTCGGGCCGCTGACGGAGAGATGCAGTGATACTTTCCATACCCGTGGCGTTCACAATTCGGCCCGATAGCATCGAGCGGGCCGGATTTAATGGTCGCATAAATCAGAAGGGTTATGAAATTAAATGATTTCTTTTTCGCCAGCGCCCTTTTTCTGGGTGCGGGAAAGGTTATACGGAACAGAAGCCATCAAGCTAACAGAAAAGGTGATTCGAGAACAGTTTTGTGGATATATTATTCGTTAATGGGTGTGTGTGTGTGTGCGGTGTGTGGGGTTTGCTGAATAATTTTGCTGCAATATTTTCCGGTCCGTGGAGGGAGGACTACATTCGTTCCACTCTACAAACGGGGCCTTTTGTATTGCCAAACATAATATGGTTCCGTTTCCGGTGGAGTGGTTTTCCCCGCCAGTTGGAGAAGTTTTGATCAAAACTTTGTTCGGCAAAACCAGTGCGAGGGGCCATCATTTACACCGGAACGTCGTGAGTTTGATGGTGCTGTTGGAAGTACTGCATGATGCCACCGCAGTACACCCCCATCCTTGCCCAGGAAGTGGCGAACGCTAATTGTTTACGTCAGGCCATTTTTTTTCTTTGCTTTCTGTGAAGACAACGTGTGAGAAAAGAACGCCAACATCTGAAGCAGCATGCACACAGCAGCTGCTGGGAAAGTTTGAAAAGGGTTTTCCCAAGTCCCACTCGGCAGGACCGGCGGTCCACCAAAGAGTGCCGCTTCACTTCGCCAACATCACAAGTTATCTGCTCCGGTGGAAAATGATGAATAGAATTTCAACGGCCTTTGTTCGTTGGTGTGTGTGTGTGTGTGTGTGTGTGTGAGGATGGGTGTTTTTTTTCTCTGTGCTAGTGAATGCCTGGCTTTCGTCAGCAGTAAAAAAAAATATCTCACCAACAGCTGGCGGAGTAGCAAGAAGGCCGGAATAACGGGCACAGAAAAGTCGGACGACGATGGAGGCGCCTGGTGTCTCGCTTATGCTCGCCCGGTTGGCTAACGCGATCATTAATAATTTTCACTGAAGCGGAAGTGCCCGCCTCCGCCACCTCGCCCACCTGGCACTTCGTTCGCCTGTGCGTTCTCACCCGCTCGGTACGGCACCGTTCGCTAAATTATGCATGATTATTGTTATCACGAGCAAATTGGTGTGGCACGTTCGCTCGTGTGTGTCGGGCTGGGGCAGTATCCCGGCAAGATCCCTCCGGCCCGTGGGATGGTGCGTAATCGCTCCGGACATGTTGTGATGTGGCTGTTTAAAATTCAACTGACACATCGCCGAACGGGGTCGTGTAAATGTTGGATCTAGCAATTCTACGGTCGGCCAGTTTTCGTTTTCCGGTAGCAATAACGTAACCTGCCTTTTACCTTCCACATGAGTTGTGGCTCGAGATGTGGCTTCTTAAATTTTCGCCCCCTCGTAGATGGCCTATGCTTTCTGCATCCAGGTCGAAACTGATTACTTTGCCATATTGGCCCAAGAAATGATCACCTAGTTTGGCGAGCGAAAAAGAGCAAGAAAGAAATGTCAATATCTTCGTCAATTTCAGCAGTCTGCTGATGTACGGCAGGGCTGCTGGCAAATGGATGGCACTCCCTACCCGAGAAATCTTGCGCTGTCATTCCACGCTACCATTAACACGAGCCTCGTTCACAGTGAGGGAGTACGATACGATTGTTGCGCCTGAAACAACACGCGGAACCGATCAAACAGTACGGGCTGGGAAAGAATGGCAACCGACACTGCCCATTACGTTTCATCAGTGTTCAATGCTATTTGATACTTCTTCATGGTTACTTCCACTTTTTGCTTCGATCCATTGCTCTTCTCGTTCCCCTCTCGGATTCTCCTCTCCTTTTCCTGTCGACGACAGCCATTTTATTTTGAAGTTGAAAAAGGCGATCGATTCGATTGAGAAATCGGAAATTCGAATCCACGTCAATCCTGTTCGACAGTGCCCTCCGGGGGCGAGGGAGCTTCCGAGCTTCCACAGGAGCACAAAGCTTGCAGGCCCTTCCTGTCCCACGATTGAAAAGACGAAGGATCCCGTCCGTCCGTCCGTCCGTCCGGTGAAGGAAAATCGAGACGATGTCAACGGAAACGACTCCATACAGTCCAACGGAAACTGGCACCGAAGTAATCTCTGGGAGAACACGGTTGCAAGTGTGTGAGTGGGTGTGTGTGGTTGTGTACGGCAATCTGACACTGCTGTCATCGTTTCACCAACAGAACTCACACCAACGAAAGGGAGGGGGGGGGGGGGAAGGAACGGGAATGATCGGCGTAAAAATCCGGTTCCCTTGCCTTTTCTTTTCCACCAATAAATACCGATAAATGGACACAATCGGAAAAGGGAAAATGGTTCAACAGTGGAGAACATAAAGACGGAGCATTGAAAGAAGCCCCCCACGGCAGAACGAAGGCGGTGGAAGAAGAAGGTATAAAATAAAAATGTCGTACAAGAAAAGACTCTTTCCATGCTCCAGTGACAACAGCGGTCACGGCCGGTGTGCAACAGGGTGAAAAATGGGAAACATATTTCCACTGAAAGCGAATCGATATCCTCCTTCAGTGTGACGATTCCGAGTGTCGTGGCGAAATGGTCAACGAAATCGGGAAGAATGAGTCCCATCACTTCCAGCGGGCCTTGGGTGGGAGTGGGTGGAGAAGGGGGGGGGGGGAGGACAGGACACCGAAAAGAACGCTCGGGACAGCTTCGGGAGACATCGAACGACAAGTGAATGGACGTGGAAAGATCAAACAGCATTTTTTTGGTCGGGAAAATCGGGAACGGTTTGGCACTTACCTGTCTGTGAGCGTAGACGACACTCCCCAGCAGTTTCCACGTGCCGCCACGCCGGTCCATGCGCACCATGCGCAGGATTTGGAAAAAGCGGAGCCCTCGAAGCGCACTGGTGGCAAACACCTGCCCGGATGTTCCCATTACGAGCACCACGATGGAGGCGGCTATCGTTACTATATCTGCGGGGAATGGGGAGAGACATTTAACACTTTAGCTGGAACCGCCAGTGCGAGGAAAGAAAAACTTTTCGACGAACCTATGATACAAAAAGGCCTTTTTAAAAACTTCAGCCTCCCCACTGCTCCTTGATAACGCGACCGGCATCCCGACGACCAAAGTCTGCAACGGAAAAAAGGCGATAAAAACGTGATTAATATTTAACCGGCAGCGAATTGGGCCACACAAACAGCAAACAGCATGTCGTCGGATTTGCAATTACTCTGCGGCATCCTCGTTGAACAAATAAGCGCATCTAAATTAGGCCGTCAAAATCTAACAAACTAACACAATCCCACCCGGGGAGGGGGAAAATTCGTTTAAAATTAAACGTTTGTCAGTGAAATTGTGCCCATGGGGCTGGGAATTTCGTTACACTCGCTCACGCCTCCCGCACTCGGGAAGTACGCAAACGCCAGAGACAACAGCCCCTTGACACGGTTACAAACCAGCTGACATCCAAGAAGTATGGGTGTAATTAGGAATGCCGGTAATTGGAATGGACCGTTTTGAGCGGCCAGTTTTGTTTTCCTCCCGAACGCGGCGCCGGGAGATTTGGATGTCCATGTTAATTATGGTCAGCCTGTGGAACGGCGGGAAAATGTTTGGCCCGGAAAATGAATTAGTAAAGATTATCGGGCGCGCGAATCGTATTAGTAATTCAGTGCGCAAATGAACCGTGTAAGGCTGCTGTAAGTTCTCCTGCCGGCGGCAGGAACAGGATATGAACACTCGCGTATCTTTCATCTATGCGCAATAATGTAGGCGAGCATGTTCATTTAATTTGTAGTAATTAGCTAAACGTACTATTGTATTCAACGTTGTTCCTGGGAAAAAGAAACGAAAACCACTTCTGCCTCACCCTCACCTGCGAGTGTCCTACCGTCGCTAATGGTTCGATGGCGTACAGGCCTACAAGAAAAACATTCGCCACCGGAAAGTGGAACACGAAAACGCCCGGAAGAACGTTATGTAACATGCTCCTGGAAATCCTTGCCGCTTAAGTAAACATCATC
>JAOEFI010000006.1:20037842-20050271 GCA_034621735.1 Anopheles plumbeus
TTTCCTCTTTCAAGATGGAAAAAGAATAACGATAGGACTAATCAAAAAGAAGAATGAACAGGGCTCGGGCTTTCAGCGCGAATCATAATTTATTTATATTTATGACACCATCGGGCATCACTAGGTTGTTCCTCACAGTCGATAACATTAACATTAATTAACTGTTAACCGAATAAGACCATTCAGATTTTCTGTAACTTCTATTCAACTTCTTTTTAGAATATTTACGTAGGAACAAATAAATTTTTTCTTCGAACGTAAAAGCAGCAAACACATTTGTTCAGTCTTGAAGTTGTTGAACAATAGTAAAAGATATATAAATTGAGTAAACGTAGAATAAAAAAAGTGCTCAGCGCGCATCGGCTCTTGGTTTTTCTACTTTCAACATTCACTCAATCCTCCAAACATTCCCTTCCTTGTTTTTTTTGCGGAAACCACAGACTTTTAGCTAAGTGGGGAAATTGCAGGAAAATGTGAGTTTTACGAACCTAAAAATAAACGTAACATATTGTTTTGTGATAGAAGAGACCACAGTAATAATAGAACCTTGAGTTGATCGCTCTCCTCTCTCCTCTGGTCGTTCTGCCCTTTTCTTCACCATACTGTTTTCCCAACATGCTGCAGACATATTTTGCACTTGTAAAAAGCATTGGAGCCCTCATCACCAGCCCCCCCCCCCACACCCGGGCTCTCCCCACCAGCAAACGAAACACGAGAAATTGTTTCACACGCCGATTAACCCAAGTGGATCCGGTCCGAAGGGGGTCGTGTCAAACCGCGGCACACGGTTCTAAAATAGACACACATTAGCCTTCTCGTTAGAACGAGACAGGAGCCGAGCCAAGACAAAAAGTAATACACACACGCACATCGTGAGACACGAAGGACAAAAAAAAACACGACCCCACCCAGCGGAGGGAGACACACGCCAGACGGTAAATGTGCGTAAAATATGTCCCTTATCCCGGTACGAGCTCGCGTTCGATCGTCGTCGATTCATACTGTCGGCATATTTTAGGCCCACGCGGTCGGTAATTGGTTGTTCCCGGAAGGGCGGATATATGGGCGTTAGGAGAAGCGCCACCCTTCGCGAAGAAGAGCGGCACCGGCGAACCTCCGCGAGTGTCGTTCAAGATGGATGATGGAAGTTTGTTTTACGCCAGCTCATCATAAACTGCTCATAACTGTCGGACTCGTTGTCGGAGACACGTGAGACGAGCCGGCGGTTGTTAACACACCATTACGGAGCGCTTGGCGTAAAATTAAATAATCAACCCTTTTGCGCCACCGACCTTTGAAGTATAGCTCCTTGACGGGGCGACCGGTTGGGCCTGTAGAGCTGCAGCATCCGAGTTGCAAATGTCAAACGTTCATACTCTCTACGGTACGAGGGATTCAACTGGGAACGATTCCTATGAATCGAAGGTGTTTATCAAGAAGCCAAACGCGGGGAGGGCATCATGTGGCGCTGTCTGCACAAGTTAACCTAACCATCAACTAACTATGCTCTCACATGGCGCGGAGGGTTGCACCTGCTCCCTGCAGACGGCTGCGTGCGACTCCACATGATGTGTCACAAATAACACACTAGCAAGACGAGGTGGACGAGGAAAACTAATAACATCACGTCATCATTTCGGGAACTCAATCAAACTCAAGCGCTGCTTCTCCCGTTCTCTTCGTTTCTGCATCATTACAGGCTCCACCAGTGCGTGGTACGAGACCGGCCCTTGGAGTAGTACTGGCCGACCGCGGCCACAGCCCCCCGGCCAACAATGGAACGAACCGTACTTCGATCTGTCCGTGTCGCGCAACGTCACGGTTCGGGAGGGCGATACGGCCTTCCTGACCTGCCGTGTAGAGAACCTGGCCCAGTACAGCATATCCTGGGTGCGCCACCATGATCTGCACATACTGGCCATCAACTGGGACACGTTCATCTCGGACGAGCGGTTTCGGGCGCTGCACAACAAGCAGACCGAAGAGTGGACGCTGAAGATCAAACGGACGCGCCGGAAGGACACCGGGATCTACGAGTGCCAGATCTCGACGATGCCCGTCAAGAGCCTGCAGCTGTACCTGGTAGTGCTCGGTAAGAATTCGCGGGCCGTGCTAATTTCGTGCATTCGTGCTGCCACGGGTATGTTTAATGTTAGGGCACCGTAACGAGATTATTTATATGCCCAGAAAAAAATGCACCCCACCGAGCCCGGCGAAAAGATGGCTGCCGTTGATTTATTTAATTATTCTTTTTCGATTGTTTTATTGCGTGCATTAAATCGGCTCAACTGTGGAACAAATTGTTCCATTATCTGACATTTATTGCCCGCATCGGATACCAGTCGGAGCCCAGCTGTTCGTCCCGCTTGTTCCCGCCGAACTTGCCGAACCACCGCGCCCGCAGCAGCACATCATAAATACACTTGACACCGGCACTAAATCATTGCTCCCATCGAACGCTAGAAGCATTTCGGCGCTGATCGTTACACTCGTCATGCACCGCACAACACTAATAAACAAACCGCACACTGCTGGGCGCCACACACACACACACACACAGGGACTCCATCGCTTCCGGTGACAGTAGCCCGCTGCAGAGTTGGCTGCAGTCGCAATGTGAGATGCACCACACCCATGCTGCCAACCACGGGAACGTCCCCCGGAACTGGGGTTGCCCGCGCAGGAAAATAAAAACCCATTCCCTCGTTGGTCGCGGAATGACAACGGGTTCCGTATTGGAATCGGAGGGTTGTATGGACACCGGACCACCACCGACGTTGGTTTCCTTTTCCGTGCATTCCTGGCAAACTCGCGATTCCTGAGGAGCGTACCGTGAACGCTCGGAATTCTCGCTAGATCCACCCACTTCCTTCGCGAAACTCTGGTGCACGCACAATGCCGACTGTGCACCGCGATCGCCGCATCCATCAAACCGGAAGCATGCGGGGCGGCACGGACATGGAGTATCTGCCAAGCACAAACTTCGGTCCCGTCGTATTCCAAACACTCCCCACGATGGGCGGGCAGAGTCTGTCCTGGCCCGGTGGTGTGGCAGACATCACCGATAAACAGCATCGACATCGAGCTGTTTGAGGGAATGGCGAATAAATAAACAACCCAGTCCAGTGCGAAGTGAAATCGATGCAGCGGTGCAAGTTCGTAACAACTGCAGAAAAGAGAGAAAAAAACGAAAGCGTAGTGAAACAACTCCAAACAGGCCGTCCTACTGATGAGAAACGAACGCGACGTCTTGCCTTGTACTTGGGGTATTCAAATCTTTATCTCGAGTCAATAACACGCGAATGAACTGTTGCTTACTTTACCATTTCGAATTCAACGTTTATTTGCGATGATTGCGAAATGGGTGCACCTCGGAAGGGAAGGCTGCTTCATTTATCGAACGGCCATCATCGTCACTTTGCTACCGTGTGGTTTCGAGGGCGATGGCAAATATATTTTTCCCTCAGGCAAAAACACTTGCACTTTGCCGGTGTCTAAATATTCATCTACTGCGTCGGACAGTAGCATCACGTGTGACACAGTCAGTCATCACAGCGATACTGGATACATTGATTTTGGAACGGTGCCTTTTGCATTCAGTAAATGAAAAGAAACATAATCCTTGAACGAATATTTCTACTGGTACTTTATTATACTAAAGATTGTACATTTTTAGAAGGTTACAAAACATTCCACCATCAACATTCGCTGGTTTAAAACTTAATGACGTCAAGAGATTTAAAATGTAAATTAAACCAGTATTTATGATCGTCCTACTGGCGTGTTTATAACGGAAATGAAAGCGTTACACAAACGTTCCAAGATCATTGCGTCTTGACATCTGCTTTGTTCTAGTCCCAGCGTGGAGACAGTTTCGATGCGCATTCTTAACTAAACCTAACAAACATAGTTCGTTCCTCGTTCGCAAGTTGCTGACCCAACACCTGAACACTGCCTGCCTACATTTTCCCGGGGTGCTATAGTTCCGACATGCTTCTGAATTACTATGGAACACACAAAACCAACGGAAAACGGGATTCGCCACACGCCGGCACGCCGTCATTTATACTGCTCCGGTCGACATTTATTTTGACACTCACAGCTTTATAAATGTGCTGTTCTGACTTATTAAACGGTTAATTTACATCGCCGTTGACACATAAAGAAACGTCCTCGCAGTCGGCCGGGAAATATGGAACGGCGCATAATTGGAGTGAGCAAGAGCCAGCGACTGCGTGATCTGGTGTGGCGATGAAGACGCCCACCAACGTTCTCCATTCAGGAAGAGACTTTTTTTAGTATGTTTCGCAGTTTTTAAACCACCCCATGGCCCGAGTAGCCGCACGCTTTAATAAATAACTCCCACCAGACCTTCCCGCCAGGCTAATATCTAATAGTCTGTTGACGACAGCTTATATTTTATCGCTCCACTACCACCGTCCACCGTGATCGCGGTCAATCATTCCAAGTGGGCCAAATGTGCGCCACTTTTACTTTTACTTAATTTATTTTTAATTTCTATAATTTGGACACACTAACGACTTCGGTTGACAAACGACAAACATTGTGTGACCGTTCCTGACCCACTCGGCCTCTCCGAGGCACATTCGTCATCGCGCCACCTGACCATAATCGTAAATCTCTTCTCCAGATGATTCGGAGCTTGTTAGACGACAGGACGACATACTTTACGACATTCCGCCATCTTCCGGCGAGCAGTACGTCCCGGAGGGGAAGAAAGCGGGCGACGTCTACAACCGGATGTACGCGGATCGTGTGAATGGTGAGATTCCACCGACATACCAATATAATCTTGTCTCTGTACTTTCTTTCTTTGGCCACACCACCTGCCCGCCAAGGGTTTAGCGTTTAAAACGACTGAAATTTAGATTATCTGTTTCTAGCGGCGACCACGCAAATCCTTGAAGGTACGATCGTGTACGGTTACAAGGGGCATAACCTGAACCTCACCTGCATCGTCAACTACAACTACGCCGAGCGACCAAATCACATCGTCTGGTATCATCAAAATGAGGTATGGACGGGTCATGCCTTCAAGTCAAATGTACATCCCGCGACGTTGCCAAAGGTCGCCACTAAATCGTGTCTGCCAATTTACAGATCGTTGCCTACGAGTCGCTACGTAAGCGTGAACGATCGTCACTCAACAGCATCACCTCGTACCATTTGATACGGAACGCCGAATTCGATGACGCCGGAAACTACACCTGCGCACCGGAGCAATACGCTAGCGCCAGCACCATTGTGCACATCTTGGACGGTAGGTTGGTCGGCTGCTGGGTGTTGGCTATTTTTGAAATGTTACTCTGTCGCAGGTGAAGAAGCGCAAGAGCTCAGCAGAGCCAGTATAGGCGGGCGGTTAATTACAGCATTGAAATTGGTCTATGGAACGATCGTTTCTTTGTGCATACTATACAATCATCGGGACCGGATGAGTTAGTACTACAGGAGCTGAAGATACCAACAATTCTGTAAATAATGTAAATAAAACTACTGAAATGACACTCGCCAATGTTTTTGTGCCATTTATTCTATTTCCTTTTTCAAAATACGTCTCAGTTTCGAAAATTTGAATAACGAAGCACGATGCCACCGTAACGGGCTATTTAAATTTGACATTTTCCTAGCGGTAAGCTCTAGCAACCCTGACCGTAAATGTCAAAATTATTCTTCTGTAATCACTTCATTCCCCGGGAATGTGTGTGTTCGTCAGTTGTGCGAGGAAAAATGTCTGACGAGGTTGCCAAGGCTCAGGCCGCAGATGCTGCCGCCGAAGATACAATTTTCGGGAAAATTCTTCGCAAAGAAATCCCTTGCAAGTTTATCTACGAAGATGACAAAGTGAGTGATAGCGACGGTCGGAAGGAAACCTCTTTTTTCACTGACTATGCTGAATTCTTTTCCAGTGTGTGGCGTTTCACGACATTTGCCCGCAGGCTCCAGTGCATTTTCTCGTAATACCTAGGAAAACCATTCCGCAGCTGTCCATGGCTTCGGACGAAGACGCAGCCCTTCTCGGTCATTTGATGATGGTCGGGAAGAAAGTGGCAATCGAGCAGGAGCTAGAAGATGGATTCCGTGTCGTCATCAACGACGGCAAGAACGGCGCACAGTCTGTTTATCACCTACACTTGCATTTCCTAGGCGGTCGGCAAATGAAATGGCCTCCTGGCTAATATGTTCAATGTATCTCTCATCTTCTTATCGGACTCGTGAATAAAGAGGCGCTTAGCGCTACATCAGTGAATTGTTGTGTATGTTGTGTATAGATATATATTACGATAAGCTTTCGGTCACTTGGTTGGTATTAAGATAGCTGAAGGAACTAGTCGGTGGTGTGACCGGTTGAGTCGAATACGCTCCAAATGCGCCAGCCATTGAGGATGTGTACTTCCGCCCCGTATCTCGATTGTAATACTTTCGTTCTATCACTTTATCGAAGAAACGGGCGAGCTTAACCGAGTCTGTAGTTCCGGCAGCCAACGAACGAGCCTCATGGCAATTGAGACATATCTCATCCGCTCCACACTGCTCCGCTATACTTCCCGCCGATGTGCGGTTCACTATCTTATGTTTGTGATTTTCATCCAGCATGTCGAGCTTCGTTCCGATGACCAGGATGGGAATCTGGCAAATTTTAAACTATTCTATTATTGACATTGAGCTCTCTGTAGAATAGTACTGCGTGCGTGGTTGATTTACCTGAGTTGAACCAAGAAATTGCTCCGGATCAATATCCATCGTATCGCCTCCCTTAAGTGCATCCTTTCCTTCCTTGTTCAGAATTTCGATGAGCCATCGTTGCAAATTTTCTTGACTCTTCCGGTTGGTGAGGTCATGTACTAGGATGATCCCGTGCGTGGGGTTGTAAAACACACCCCGTGCATTTTTGTGGCTGATAGAACCACCGACGTCCCACAGCTCGACGAAGAATGTGTTTTGCGATTGTGTGCCTTCTTTGTACTCGTGAAGTCTTGCCTCTGCCGAACAGCCCACCGTCCAGCCCGGTGATGTGAGCGGTTCATTGTTGGCGATTAGATGGGTGAGCGATGTTTTGCCAACTCCTGTTGAACATGTACCGGAAACGAAGCATAAATCATTCTAGTCTGAATTCGCCATAAAAGGCATGTTTTTGTTTTGTTGGGCAATTTAAAAGAAAGATATGTTACACAAACAATAATCTTTTCTATTGGCTAAATTGGAAATACTAAAATTCTTCCTGCGGCGTGAATTCCATATCGATCCAGCCGTGCATGCGAATTTTCGCATGTCAAATACAAAAACAGCATCCCTCGCATCTAGGGTAGCAGTGCTAGCAGGATGCACGAAAATCACCGGCTCAGGAACAAAAACAACGAGCAACGCATATGGCAGGCTGGCAGCACTGCTCCATAGAAACGCCAATTTCCAACATGGCGCACCGCTGAACAGGTCGGTGTCCAGTCTGGTTAGCGAAAAAGCGCAATTTTAAATGGTATCGTCCGTTGCGGAGAGCACCAGGTAGAAACTAATAAACCCACGATGTAATACGTTACCAGAATCGCCTACAACCAGCACGCGAACTTTGTCGATAGCCGCCATAAAGTGAAGTGAAAATTCGTGATCCAACAAAGCCTCTCCGCCGTGGGACGAAAAACGATACTGCTTCCACGGGTACACGCTGAGTGAAGCACAATCACGGATCAGTCAACACACGAAGCACAACATCGCTGCTTCGGGTGAGTAGGATAAAGAAGTGTGAGTGTTGGGCTACCTATCTGTGTTGGTTTGGCGAATCACGCGAATTTTCTTGTGTGCATCGGTTTGTTTACATTTAGTGACAGCTGGACTGCATCTATGTGTGCATGTTTCGCGGTACATATATTTATTCATCTCTCGAATGCCGTTGTGTTTTGCCCAACAATTAAATCGTAAAAGCCGGCGCACATGATGTTGATCGCATTCTTTCTTTTATGCTCTCGAACAATATTATTTCTATTCTTTTACTTACACTTACCCAATAGTGTGATAGCTACCTTTAACCACAACCGCCGTTTTTTATTATATGTTTTTTTATCGTGTTCTTCGCTTGTTTTTGCAGGAATTCCAATTTATATATATTGTTAATTAGTGAACTTACTACAATATTGAAATGGGAGACCAACGTTATGTTACGGAGATCCCGAGTAGTCTCAAACAACTGGCCCGGTTTGTGGTGCGTGGATTTTACACCATCGAGGATGCATTAGTTGTCGATATGTTGGTGCGAAACCCCTGCATGAAGGAGGATGATATTTGCGAGCTGTTGAAGTTCGAACGCAAAATGCTACGAGCACGGATTTCTATCCTTCGGAACGACAAATTTCTACAATCGCGACTAAAAATGGAAACCGGACCCGACGGAAAGGCGCAGAAAGTGAACTACTACTTCATCAACTACAAAACGTTCGTCAACGTGGTAAAGTATAAGCTCGATCATATGCGCAAACGAATGGAAACGGAGGAACGGGACGCCACGAGTAGAGCGAGCTTCAAGTGTCCTTCCTGCAACAAAACATTCACCGATCTCGAAGCGGACCAGCTGTACGATTTCAACACCGACGAGTTCCGATGCACCTACTGCGGGAACGCCGTTGAAGAGGACAGCTCCGCTCTGCCGAAAAAAGACTCCAGACTATTACTAGCTAAGTTCAATGAGCAGTTGCAGCCGCTATACGACTTGCTTCGGCAAGTGGAGGGAATTAAGCTTTCCCCGGAAATTCTCGAACCGGAACCCGTAGACATAGACACTATTCGGGGGTACGTTGGGCCGTCGAGCATTGTAGGGTTGTACACCTTAAGCTTACATATTCAATTGTGTCGTTTTGATTTTTTTACAGTATCGCAAAACCAAGCAACAAAGTGCCAACGGAGCAATGGTCTGGCGAAGCTACCCGTTCCAGCGGATTCGCCGTGGAGGAAACGCGTGTTGACATCACGATTGGTGATAACGATACGCTGGACACCGCGACGCAGCGCAAGGACCGACCGGTCTGGATGACCGAGTCGACAGTCATTTCGAACGACATGGATGATAGTTCGGTCGATGCCATCCTAGAGAAAGCTGCCTTCACTTCCACGCAACCGTTATCTATCACCGGTAGTGGAATTGGTGGTAGTACTACCAACAGCGGCACATCGACGAACGTCATGTCGTCGGCCCGCAGCCGCAAAGAAGCGGACGACATTATGTCGGTGCTGTTACAGCACGAAAAGCAAAGCGCGAGTAACACTACTAACGAAGCCGTTCGAGGACTCGGCCAGCACAACAACGATGGAAACTCGAGTGATAGTAGCGAGGATATGGACAGGGATATCGAGAACGCTGAAATACCGGACGTGGAAATATTAGATTCGGCGTCAGACGACGACACGCCGACGGTCACCGTCGCCGGAAGGCCGTACCCGTTGGACGAAATCAATGACACGCTGATAGCGGACATGACACCTCAAGAAAAAGAAACCTACATACAGGTGTACCAGGACCATTTCAGTCACATTTACGATTAATATTTAGGTGCCTAAGACAAATAAATGTTGAATTTGAAAATGAAAAAGAAGTCTGGATATGGATGCTATTATGAGAAATTCAAATGTTGCATTAATATTGCGCATTTCATCCGCCATCTGGCAACTGACGTTATTAGATCACTTTCAGAACGTATATTAAGCTGTTTCGCCATGACAGCTTACGTTGTTGTCAGCTGAAGTATTTCACTGGTAGTGTTTATAAACAAAACAGTATCATCGTCTACTTTTGGGAAAAAAAGACCATCAAAGATGTCCATTGTGGCGTACGCATATAGCAGCGAGGAAGACTCAAATGATGAAGACCCAGAGGGAACACAACAAACACCCGCGATCTCCGTCAAATCAAATGGCATTCGGAACAATCTAGCCAGTGCAGGAGCCACCACAAGAGAGCCACACAATGAGGAATACCCGAGGAATCATCTCCAACTTCCTGCCCCCAAGAAGATGAATGACCTTCATGTAGAAGAAGAGGATGATGAGTTTCTGCGCAAGAAAGCCGTCCCTGAAACACCGCTTCCGGCAAAACCAATAGTTCGTAATGGGAAAGTACAAATCACCATCCCCTCGATGAACGACTTTAAAGATGATGAGAGTGGAGGTGGCAGGACGAAGAAAGGAAAGCCTGTCTTGGGCGCGGAGTTGCCGAAAAAATCAACTAACCTGCTAAGCCTGCTCCCAAAACCGAGAGCGGCATTGCTGGCCGTGGCAATGTCCACAGCAGCAGCACCAGGAAGTTCCCATAGCTCTTCATCCGGCAGCACGACCTTCTGTAAACGACTCGTTCCAGATTCCGTCGCCAATCGGCCGCGCAGTGTCCCTGCGAGTACGGTAAAATCGGCCAGTAGAACGCATGTGCCAAACGTGGGTAAAGCATCTGGGTCACAACCGGGCTCGTCGTCCAAACTAGATGAGGACAGTGATGACAACGACGACGACGGCGACGACACCGAAATGGTTGATTTCTTTTCCTTCAATAAAGTCGAAGCCCTGCCCGTCGTGAGCGCGAACGAGATCAATGCGATGGTAGCGAAAAAAGCAGCGAAAATCGCTGAAACTGTCCGGATGTTCAGCGAACCGGAGGCAAAGGATGGTTCTCTTCACTCGGTTGGGTTCGACGAGACACCTTCGAATGTACAGGATACCTCCGCACACGCATCCGACGACTTAGCCAGTGAGACGGCACTGGCCGCCTTGATCGGTGGCAACAGGGCGAAGCGGGCACGCACCGAACAGGTTGATCTTATCGAAATCACCTCTTCCGATATCGTCCCCTCGAGGGAAGATTTTCTTCGAAGGCAGCTGCAGGACGAAACGGGCTACGTACCTACAGGCCATTTGGTCGGCGATTGGACGTGCAGCAGCAAACGAAAGTCGCACATTACACAGCTGGCGACCAAAGCACAGGCCAACGCGCAGGAGCTGGAAGCTATGTGGGCCGCCAACCGCCAGTCGAGGCGCCAGACGCAGAGCAAGTACGGTTTCTGAGGAGATGTGTTTTGTCACATTGCTAAGGAAACCTTTTATGATGATAGGATTAATTCAACCATAAAACTGAATAAATGGGATTTCTTCTGCTTTTCAAGTAATTTTTAGTTTTTTATCACTACCGTTCACTTTCGATGCCATTCGATTGAATTGAATGGATAACATCCAATCCGTCAGAAACGTGTACCATGAATCATTGTAAAATACTTACTTTTCAAGTTCAAAACCACGAGAATTGCAATCAATTTGACCATGATCAATATTAGATATATTTGAGGAAACATTAAAACTCTCGAAAGCTGCTTATAGTATAATATATAGTGTATTATGAAGTTATCCAAGGAACAACAAAAGTAATTTATAGAGCTGTTTTGGGAAACCAATAAACCATACTTCGAACGACGTATCTTCGTTTCGGCCTTGCGCGATAGCTTGCCCTCGTGGTACTACTTGTCTTCAGAGCTATTTCACCTTTCCAATCTCCCTTCATTACACGGTTTCTCGTCGGTTTTGCAGAAGTTTTGGTTCACCAGCCCTAATATCTCCCTACGCTATCGTAAAAACGAAAGCACATGGATTTACTTACGATTGGTTACAGCTCATCATACGATGCGGTCGCCTATTACCTGGAAGTTCCTCATCGTCCATTAGATCCATGTCGCTGTCGCTGTCACTGTTTCCATTGCCTCGCATATGCGGCATCCGGCGCTGAAAACCTGTGGGTCCGAAGTACGTCGAAATCGACGGCAATCGCATGATGCTGCGTGGTATGTGCCCTTGACGGCGCATTACGATGTTGCGCCGCACGTAGCGCCTGAGGTCTTGCGTGGCGAAAATAGGCGTCGTCTGATCCTCGTTCAGTCCCTTCGGCGCCCAGATTTTGATGTCACTGCCCACGCCGGAGGTGGCCAGAATTGGAAATTCCGGGTGGGGTTCAAGACAGTTCACCGGACAGTTCCGGGCACCACTCAACCAATTGACGATGGCCCGACTCCGCTTGTCCCAGATGTAGATGTAGCCACAGTCGCTGCCGCTCACCACGTACTCCGAGCGAGGACCGAAGAAGCTTACACCCTTGATCGTTTGCATATTGCTGTTAGGGAAACAGGCAAATATTAGTTTATAACTCGCTTTACCGGCTGATTTCCGCACAAGTTGCCGAATAATGTCAAAATTGACATCTACTAACCAATGGCCCTGGTAGCGACTTATCGGTTTCACGATCTGTTCTTTCACGGTAGTATCGTACAGATAGATATCGTCATCACAGTAGCTGGCCAGGATTTCTGTGCCACTCTCGTTGTACACGGCACAAGTGACGCTCTCCGGCCCTTTCTATTGAGATAAACAGACAATCACATATCGAAGCTT
>JAOEFI010000006.1:20065367-20090365 GCA_034621735.1 Anopheles plumbeus
GTCAAACAACTTTTGATTAAATGATCGAAGACAGCAGTAAAACTGTCATGCTTTCATGGGGAACCATCATGTCCACTCGAATTCATGCGACAGTTGCAGTTGAATGCAGTTGCATTCCATCGTTAGCCTCTCAAGCCCATTCGACGGTGCCGTTTGTTAGCTTCCCATTTTGAACCGGATCATGCACACGTCTTGGCAATGTTTCGAGTGTTTGTACTGTGACTCAGGCATGCAAATAACGGCAAACTATTGAAACTTTCTATTCCCGTCCCTGCGGAAACGTTTAGATTGTAGTGTAAATAATAGAAGTAGTCAATAAGACGCTAACGGAAGGTAAACACTTGGCGTAAGAAAGGTGTGCAGTTAGTTACGGTTCCTCATAGTGGATGGCACTTGTAGGTCCTTCTTTTCGAATGCGCTTTATTGTACGGTTAAACATTTTTGTGTACAATTCCCTTGATTAAATTACTGTAATGGTATTTCTGTTATCATGAAAAGTTGGTTAAAGTTTTTACATAAACAGAGCAGCTGGAGTGAAATGAAGCTTACATAGCGACTGACAGTGCAAATTTACAATTTCTTATCGACTCGTTTGACGTTCCTCGGAGGGGGGGGGGCGCAACTCACTTGCAACGATTGACCCGTGAAAGTAGGGAATAATTACGCCGGTATTGATGATAACCTTCTCCTACAGTGGGGCTGACGAACATACTTTACAATGCAACAATCCAAAGGGCAACCAGCTGCGAGACGTCTAACGTTGTTGCTAATGAGCCAATAATTAAGTTTACCGATGACCACAAATGACCTTTTTTCCGCCTGTCTGCCAGTAAATAATGTGTTCTCTTCTAATTACACTAACATCAGTTCAATCTTTTCCCATTTCTCTTCCAGCACTTGACCTCTTGCTAACCAACTGTGAGCAGTTTGTCTTCAGTCTTCCGCGAGCCAATTGTCGCACTGTGAAGTATCCGAGCAGCAGACTTTTGCGAACGGTGAAACCCCCCTATCTTTAGTGTGTTTAAAAAATTCGTTAATATTGTACCAAGTACGAGGTGATAAACTGTCATCATCAAGTGTGTCTTGTGTGTGTGTGCATGAGCGGTTCGCTGATTTCAAACGCATATTTACAGCAGTGCATTGCAACAAACTTATCCTAGAAACTGTGCCACAAATTGTCAAAACCATCCGACCATACCGAATAGTGTGTTTATCGCTGGACGTTGCTGTGTCAAATCGATTTGCCAATATATTCCGTCGAAAAGTTACAGCGAAAAATCCCATCGGTCACCAATCCAACGCTCCCAAGTCCAAGAAATTCTGTAGATTGGTAAAAGATCCGGATCCGGATTTCGGTCGTGTAGCAGATCTCTGTTGGCGAGCTTCGTGTGCTGTTTAGAATGGCCCCGCCGAACAATGAGTGCTCGTACGATGTGATCAGCAACGTCGCCGTTGCCTCCGGCGAGGACACCGAGTCGTCGCAGAAGACGTCGCAGATGGCTTGGGAAACGCCGGCCGCCCAGGGGCTGTACGATCCACAGAACGAGCATGAAGCCTGCGGCGTTGGCTTTATCGTGTCGATTGAAGGAAAACCGAACCATAAGGTAAGCAGATCACGGTCATCGTGGCACGCTGCTAGACACTAACTGTACTCTTTTCTAATGCTTTTCCTACGTAGATCTTACGCGATGCTCAAACGCTTGCCATACGCATGAACCATCGTGGTGCGTGTGCCTGTGATAATGACACTGGCGACGGTGCTGGTGTTTGCACTTCGATTCCGCATCAGCTGTACACCAAGGAGCTGTGAGTATACTCGATTACGGCGCCACTATCTCGGTCACTATCAACAGTTACACCGTAGTGTCAGTAGAGGGGGAGCTGGGAGTTCGATAGGAAGAAGGGGACGCCACACAAGCCGTCCGAGCGGCGTGTTTGGGAAGCTTTCAAGTGCATCTACATGCCCTTATCTGGGCATCTGGAACTAATTGCGCCGCAGAATGATGGAAGTCGGGAATCGAAGAGTCGCAGCAAATCAACAGCAGCATGTATGCGTACTTCGGTTAAAGCGGACTTTTTATGCCTCTTGCGTAATCACGGGTTCGAACTGCGTGCGTCCCACCGCCCTAGGCGTTGGCCATGCTAGCTCACTCACGTGTCGGATGGAATTCCTGAGATGAGGCAAGTTTTGCACAGGAATGTTGCTAGTAATTTATGTGGCAGGTTGACATTTTTTTTAAAATTTAGTGTTGGCAGTTAGGTTGCCGCACTTGAAGGTAATTGTTGCCTACGATTGCCATCAGTGGCGGGGGGTACTGTATTAAAACTGCGTGCCCGGCGCTCGATCGTCCTTGTTCGTCGTCGTAATTAAATCATTACAAGCTGCGTTAATTGAACTGCCCCACGTAACCCTGAATGTTGGTTTGCCTCGATATCGTCATCAAACTCCTCGTCTCCCGTTCTACTCCGTCTGCCTCTTTCACCCCTCTTTTCTTTTTAATGTAATTGTGATGCCAACTCTCCAACTGTAACTAATGCGTAATGCGTACGGTATAGGAAACCGGGCGGGGTGGTGTAACCTACAACCGGTTTCTGTATGCCACACCCGTAGCGTTCTTATCATGTCCAGTATGGGGATGTACAATGAAAAAGTCTGTCGACTGCAGCATGCAATAGACGATGCATTTCAATCTTTTTTATTCCTCGAAAGTGTCCTTTGCTTTTTAGGATTCTATTTTTACGACATCGACGACTGTATTGATTCAGCTAATGATTTGGTCAAAACTAAGGTTATCGCTTACACTCCACTCCGGCAATGATCCAGCAAAACGGCTTAAATGATGTGATATGCTGCTACTGGTACTGGTATTAGTTATTCGGGGCAAACTGTGTGTACATCTGTCTCTTTCATTTCACTTCGACGAAGTAGATAGCCTTCCGGCGACGTTGGTGATAATATGTAGTAAACCACCCCCACCCCGTCGTGGGGGAGCAATTAATTTTATCCATGGACCCCATATGCTCAATCACTGTCGTGGTTTCGATTACATTGGACACCCACCTCCCAGTCTCTCTCTATCTCTCTATGTATCGCTCTTTGTCGCTCGCTATCCTTTCTTTCTTTCCCTTTCGGTCGTTAGTATGTCATCTGATATGATTTAGGTCGATTAAATTCAAACACGACACCGGACAGCGGCGTTGCATCCAAGGTTCCGCTCGTTCGGTGGACATTCAAATGTAAAATAGATGAGGCGCCTCCATTAAATCCTAAACAACGTCAACGACGAATAGTATGTGATAGTGGAGTGATGCAGGGGTCAACCCCTTTTGTGAAAGAGTTTGTGTCACGCTTTCCACTACAGTTTGCCTGTAGGTTGTTCCGCCAGTATTTGAAATGTATTTCGATACTGACGGATACTGGGCCTAGGGCGCAGGTTCACTCCCGAATGAAGGTCGCCAAACGGTAAAACTGATTTTTTTTGGGTCAGTAACAAAACTCAAACTCTCAAGTTTAACATTTACTCGGACGTGGGAGTATTTTTATTTTTGGATTGTTTTCTTGTACACAAAATGAAACACAACGCCCGAGAGTGCGAGTTGGGGTTTTTGAAGAAAGCTGCAGGGTAACCGCTTTCCTTGAACATAACATTTCGCCGGAACATCCGTTCGTGCATTCCGGGGTTATTTATTTTACTTCTCTGCGGTTCTATTGTACATCGGCGTGCGTACGGAGTTCAAGGATCCCAAGTTTTTTTTTTCTTAACCAGAAATTCGGGCAAAAATAAAAGGAAAGGAAATC
Organism: Anopheles plumbeus; assembly: GCA_034621735.1. Lineage (NCBI taxonomy): Eukaryota > Metazoa > Arthropoda > Insecta > Diptera > Culicidae > Anopheles > Anopheles plumbeus. The sequence goes on from JAOEFI010000006.1 coordinate 20,069,167, forward strand.
AAAATGTGGTGTGGTTTCGTTTGTTAAAAATATACTTTCAAAACGACTTGCAAGACGACCACGGGCCACAATCAGGAAAAGGAAAGTTCATCTGATTCGCACGTGCTCGCTCTGAATCCGTCTCTGTCCGTTTGATGAATTTGTTTTTCTCGCGCCAGAGCGTATCAAGAGGCACATAAAGAAAGGAAATGCGAGCCAACAAAAAACAAAAAAAAACAGGGGAAGCTTGCGCAATACACTAGAGAAGAAAAAAAACCCTCACAAACGACTAATGGTGCGCACGTTTTTCTCACCATACTATAAATAACGGACGTCAGAGTCTGATTCGGTAGAACTGAACAGAGAAGAAAAAAAACGGTCTAGTGACAAAGTTCGAACCGGGCAGATTATGCATTCCACACACTTATGTTGAGAGTGCAATTATCGATGGCGTCGGTCAGCGTCGGTTTGACAGGCGCAATCTAAGCGGTTTCCTTCACTCATCCTTCGGCGACTGTAAGTCCTTCGAGATGGCGCCCTACGAATCGGAGCGAGCAAGCTGGCAAGAGGCGCGGAGATGATTGTGATTGATAAGAGTTGCCGTGAATTGCGCCTCTATTTGTCGAGGCTTCTTGATGCCGCCAGGACATGTTTCCTACTTGCTTGTCCGATTAGGCATTGCAGGATGTGGGCCAATATTGCATCATTTAAGAGTATGACAAAGAAAAATCAGCAAAAAGCTCGAAACTCGAGATCATCAATCGAGAAAGTGTAGTCATGCATGGTGCAATAAATAACAGCTGACTATGTGGAATTGGATGACGCTTTGCGTCATTATGAACCACAACAAATTGGAACACAAATTGTTTTGTCTACATTGACTATTGACTGATATTATATCAAGCAGCTGCGTCACATACTAGCTTCAATATTATTTTCCATTTCCCATTTCGTGCCGGGCGTGTTTTCGGTTCATGTTGTTTGTTTTCTAACACAGAAAATCCTTAACGGCATCTTTCGATGTAAAATTTGCTGCCAAAAATTTAACTTCGTTCGTTTTCGTGTTGAACTTACCCCATCGAAAACAAAAGTACATGATGATTCTGGCATTAATTAAATATATTTAATTACCCTTCGGTAGGGCTGCCCTTTACCATTGCTGAGGGGGAAACACATTCACTTTTGATGCAGCACTTGAATTTTTTAGCGCGTGCCAGGATGAATTTTAATTGCCAAATAAAAAACCAAAACGGCATTTTTCGCAATGTAGCGTCGGTCTGGCAGTTTTTCGAGCGACTATTCTGATGATTTATCTGTGTTGATTTAGTTCTGCTACTGGGCGCGCGAATGTGAATGAGTCGCAGCCGAAATTAACAGAAAGGCAGCAGCAAAATTGACATCAGCAGACTCTTGGTTCGGTTCAACACGTTCTTGCTCCACTCGGGCCCGTGGGGTTCGGTGGTGTGGAAAACGCGGGGTGGATGCTTGAGTTGAAAATCGTTGAAAAACAGACGACACACTGAGCGAACGATGAAACACACGTTTTCGTGAGCACACGTTGATCACGTTCACCGTGCGAGACCGGCTGAAGACACCATTTTTTTGTTTTGTTTTTCGTACGCCCACTCGCTCCCTCCGTTCACTTTGGACCGCTTTTCCCGGCACCTGAAGTGTCCTCAAGTCGAGTTCGGTTGGTGGGTGGGTGGCCACCGTTTTCACTTTTATTTGTCGCCTCGAAGTATTTTCCTCCGTCGCAAATGGGATGCAGGGTATATGGTTTTTTTTTGCGAGGGTTGTTTTTAACGAAGGTAAATAACGTTGCCTTGAATTTTTAGTTTTTCATTCCGTTGTGAAACGTTTGAAGTGTTTGTGGTTCTTTTTCATTCGCAATTCCATGTGTGTAGTTCCATCGAAAATGCTCGATAAGTGGAACTATGGAACTAACCTTCAACGGACTTCAGAACAGTGGAACAGATATACGTCGCTGTGAGAAGGGAACAGTACAGCGTCTTTTGGGCCGATTATTTATTAATGTCTTGAAAGCTGTCTGAGTTCCAACCGCGCGATGTTTGCACACGCGTTTTAGTTTATTTTTATCCCAACAACCCCGTTTGTCGTCCTGCTTCCCCGAGTGAAATCCCTTGGTCTCAGTTAACTGCAACGCCACATCGGACGCAACGTACGTTTGTACGTAGAACATAACAGAACCTTGAGGACTAATACTCGGCGATGGTGGTTGAAACGTTGCCCCCCACCGCCGGTCTGAAGGGTACATCAATAAACACTCGGAACCGACGATCCGGCGTAGGATATCCCCGGTCAGGTCCGGTTTTGCGCTCGCCGCTTGCGCCAGTTTGACGCGTGTTCCTCAAATTCACATTCTCGTGCGATTCGCGGTTCTACGGCTGACTGGTGGCGGCCTGGCCGGAAAGCCGACAATCAGGATCACGCCGATGGCGCGTGATCACTGTTTGTCTTATAGCGCCATCGTCGGCGTAACCCACCCATTCATTCCCCCTCGTCACCTCGGGCGGCATCTTAAACTCTTTCGCGCTACCCTCGACTTCTTTCAGAGGGTTTGTTGTGCCGTCTTGTTGTTGATGTCTTATCGTAGATCAGGTGTTTTTTTTTTTTCGTGGTGGGGACGCAATTAATTGCAGCACGGAACGTAAACGATCGCACGCTCCCGTTACTTTCCACCACTGGCCAACGGCGTGATCTTGCAGTTAATAAATACGTGGGTTTTATCATCCCATGCATTTTTGGGCGACCAAATCTGGGGTGACAAAACGATAAGGTCCCAAGTACAAATAAAATAAAAATCTTTTGGCCAATGTTCTTTCCCTACATAACTGCCACTCTCGTGCATTGGTCGGGATGTTCCGTCCGTTACGTGACGGACTGTCGTGGTGACATTTTGGTACCATTTATTAGTGCCACCAAATGTCGCCGGTGTTGTTTTGCATTTCTGACGACGAAAATCGCATTTACTTTTTGACATTTTTACTCTGACAACCGAAAAAGAAAAGACAGGCCGAATGATTGACAAAAAAGTCGGTAGAAAGGGTTGAACCGTCTCTGTTTTGGGTGCTGTTTATTTTACAGTTTACCTACATAATATGGGCTAATAAATCACTCAACGGATGATTTACGTAATATGGTACGGTAAGGGCAAGTGATAAAATGAAATGCGAACGTTCAAACTTAAGTTCAAGCTTTTGTACGGAAAATGAGAGCAGAACCTTCCCCGAATGGTGGACTGAGCTGAGACAATTCTGTCTGTACCTTAAAATTCAGTACAAACGGAGCGTTTTTGTTTGTTGTTTAAACATTGTCCCTCTCCTAACCGGTTCTATCATGGAATCGTCAATCATGGAAGGTGCCTTAAACTTGTCCTATTGATATTAATAAATGGGGAAACTTTGGTAACTTGTTTACTAAAATAAATCTTTTGCCATCGGTGGCATTTTGTTTCCCAACGTTCGTTCGCAAGTGGACGCAAATTACCAGTGCAGACGTAGCAGACGAAAACGATGCTAATTGCCTGAGACACGGATCCGATGCGCCATCAATTAGCACTTGTGTTGTCCAACAAGAAGGCCCACACCGCGAAGGGGCCGGTTCCTTTGGTCCACAGTGGCAACAAGTACTCGACTGTCTCTCTAGTTTCCTGGCGCAGTTGGTTGGAACTTATTGCCGTTACCATCGAAGCATCTCGCTCTCGGCAGTGGCGGTGCTGGTGGAATGTGGGATAAACACGGCATAGCCACCATGGCAAGGTCGCCCCAATGTCGACAAGAGGAGTCCGATAACAAGGGTAGGTTGTATCCAGAACCCACTTGATAACACCGACGGCTGTTGATAATTATCGCAGTTCGATAATGTAACACGATCCGAGTCAATGGTCTGCTCTGATCTAGATCTAGACCTAGACGTACGTATGCCTATCTAACGCCGTCATTCATCTGGCCTGAATGAACATGAATCACCTACATGCTCAAGGAATGCATACTCTGAAGCAAACAATTTATCAATAAGACAAATAATTGCCGTCTTCCCACGTGCAAAAGGCGTGCGCTGCGCTTCGGAGCTACCCTTCCCATGAGCCAGCTTTTTATGGCGCATTATGTGGCTTTCTTTGGAAGAAAAAGAAAACCACCAGTGATTATGATAAGACAGCACAGTTTGAATGAAATGTACGCCAGCCATTGGCACACAACCGCACAGAACCGGTCCTGCGCGAGCTGGCCCCGCGAACGACATGATGATTGCAGCTAATTGTCTGATAAAGAAGTTCGCCGAAACCAGGGAGGAAAGGGATCGAACTAATGATAACGGCATGGGAAAATTACTGGAGATCATCAACCCTTGCCTGAATCACCCCTTCGCACCGAAAAATGGTTGGGACTCATTCAACGAATTTTGTCACGAGATAAAGTAATGGAATTTTTCCACCACATCTCCCAAGGCGGAGTTTTGGATCGTACCGTCGTTTTCTTTCTAGGCCTCGCTCTCTTTTCCTCCTGATTGAAATAAAAACAATGTAGTACTTGGACGTAGTGTTCGTCCTGCTCAAGATCCTGTACGTAACACATCCGCCACACCGCTGCTGACGCGCCACTGTGCCGTCTAAGCAAAGTGTGACTGCACTTGCGTCAATAATGGTGCTGCTCTCTGCCAGGCACACTTATCTGGTACGTTTGTAAACATACCGGATCAATAACAGGTTCAATCGTGCCCCGGAGATGTTCTACTATTTCCACACGGACCGAAGGGGGAAACGGCAGTGTTTGCCTGTTTCTTTTCCGGCTGGCCTACTCAGCAGGCAGACGCTCAGCGATTGTTTCTTGGCAATAGAAACACAATGTAGACGATCTTGAATTTGTTATTCTGTTGGTGAACTGATGAGGCAAGTTGTAAGTGTACCGCTCTGTATAACGAGGATTAATTAACTCGTGAAGCCACTATCACTTCTGTCATCCCGGAGGAACGGAATCTTACTTGCCTAACATCTTCTCATTCCATTCCGTTTTGCAGGGCTTCCCAGGGCATTGAACTGCCCGATCTGGGCCGCTACGCAACGGGCATCTTCTACCTGGACAAGACCACGCACGAGGAAGCGGAGACGGAGTTCAACTCGCTGGCCGAAAGCTTGGGCCTCCAGACGATCTACTGGCGCGATGTCCCCACCAACCAGGAGGCGGTCGGAGCTGTGGCCCGCAAGAGCGAGCCCCTATCCCGGCAGGTCTTCGTTACCGCCGACGTTGACGAGGAAACATTTAAGCGGCAGGTAAGGGTGTTTTCGTACCGTTATGTCCCGGAACTATTGTTGGTCCACTTTAATACGGTTGTCTATTCGTCGAACAGGTATTCATCCTCCGGAAGCGTGCCACCCACGAGCTGACGCGCCCGGGGCGACGCTTCTACATCTGCTCGCTGTCACCCAAAACGATCATCTACAAGGGGCTGTTCACTTCCGACCAACTCTGGGATTACTATGTGGATCTGAAGAATCCCGACTTCCTAACCTACCTGGCGCTGGTGCACACGCGCTTCAGCACGAACACATTCCCGTCGTGGGAGCGCGCTCACCCGCTGCGTGTGCTAGCGCACAATGGTGAAATCAACACACTCCGCGGTAACGTGAACCTCATGAAGGCTCGCGAAGGTGTCATGAAGAGCGACCAGTACGGCGAGGAACTGAAGAAGCTGTACCCGGTCGTCGAGCCGAACCTCTCTGACTCCGGCTCATGCGACTGCGTGCTCGAGTTTCTGACCCAAGTCGGAAATCGTTCCCTTCCGGAGGTGAGGCGTCTAGACGATATGCGACGAAATGTACTTGCTTACTAACGAATTTTTCCATGATCTCCACCTTCTCTTCCACTGAACAGGCCGTCATGACCATGGTGCCGGAAGCTTGGCAGAACGATCGCACCATGTCGCAGGAGAAGCGCGACTTTTACCACTGGTCCGCGTGCGTCATGGAGCCGTGGGACGGCCCGGCACTGATTTCCTTTACCGACGGCCGCTACATCGGCGCCATCCTGGACCGCAATGGTTTGCGCCCTTCGCGCTTCTACGTGACCCGGGACAACGTGCTCATCATGGCCTCGGAAGTCGGCGTTTACGACGTAGATCCCAAAGACGTTACGCTGAAGGTAGACACATTGTGTACTTATGCGATTTTTCTTTTTGTAGATTCGTTAAAAAAACATGCCCATAAAAAAAACAAATCCAATTACTACGCCATCATTAACGCTACCACACGCACACACCACGCGCGCGATCTCGTCTCATACTGAATACTGACTGATCGATAGATCTATTGTGATCGTGTTCGCCTAGAAAGCAATCGTCCGTCGTCGTCTCGTCGTCGTCGTCATCGTCGCCATCGAGGATGAAAATTCAAAACCTCCCCTTAGCAAGAAGTCTGAACTGAAAATTGGCCTTGCACACCTGAATAACCTAAAAGAAAAAACAGGATAGGGGAGTGGGCTTAAAAGAACCACTCACCACACTACGCGAATCCCTCTGTCGGACCCTTCTATTGGTTCTGGTACGGAGTTGGGATGCTGAGCATACAAAAAAGGCCATGAAGTGAAGAGCGGACGACCGTGTGGTTGTGTGTGGCTGTGCGTGCGTGCATACGTCTCAGTCCCATCCCCCCGCCCATGCTGTGGGTCGTCCCCGTGGATCTGGCTCTGCCCGGAAAACAGAGTGGTGTGATGCGAGGGCGCAATCCCGGGACACGTGAGCGGTAATGCTTCTCCACCCGTAGCTCTTAAGGCATTTTCATTTCTCGTCTTGTATGTTTCTTTTTCTTCTTATTATTATTCAAGTTTCACCAGTCACAGAGAGAGAGATGGGGCTCGTCCTCTCTTCTCCATCTTCCTCGCCTATTGTACGCGTATACACATACACACAAAAAAGCATACACATACTAGCGAGCTAGGAACGAAATCGAAAGGACATGAACGAGAACAAACACACACAATGGGTGTGTCTTGATGTCTGTGTAGAGGAGGTTCTCCATTCATTCGAATCAAAACACTTGTCAGTCTATCATCACCATACGCCAGCCAAGGCAATAATATAACTGCTTCCGTTTCTGTTATCCCGACGAAAGTCGTCCAAAGCTAAACAGTCAATGACTTTTCTAATCAAACCAATGTTTCCCTGTTCTTTCTCCTGGAAAAAAAACGCAACGCAAACGCGCTCGCCTCCTTTCTATCACTCTCGAATCACTATGAATTTCCCACCCACTGCTCGATTCCTATGCGCGCAAACGCATCGCCGGATGGTGGAATTTGTTCGAATGCAAAACAAAAAATCTTGAAAACTGTGCCTCCTTGTGGCACTGCACGTGGAACGGTTACAACATCACACGTTACCTTCCAAACACGATCAACAATGTCGTCGAACAAATTTTGCCGTCCGATGACGAATGGCAAAACCTGCCGGAACGTGCTCGGAACAACGTGCTGTTGTTATGCTTGGAATGAAATCATCGCTGCTGCAACCACCACCACCACCACCACCATAGAGTCGACTCAAGCCGGGCCGCATGCTGTTGGTGGACACGGAGCAGAAGGCGCTTATTCAGGACATCGAGTTGAAGGCGGAGATCGCGAAGTCTCGTCCACACGGTGATTGGCTGAAGGATCAGGTAAGAATGAAATCGACGTTAATAAGTTTGCAGGTATTCATCTTCTTTTAGTTCGGCGACGACGGAAGGACAGTCGGGAAGAGTATGACAGGGAAGAAATAGGGAAGATGTTCAACGATTTTCCAGACAACGGAAAGGAGTATCCTAGTGATGCTAACTCAATCCACTGCCCATTGTTTCCACTTGTTTCTCCTTCGGCGAATGGTGCATACATAGAAGCCATTGCTGCAACGGCTAGTCTAACTATAATTCCACGACGTCGTAGTGTAGTGCGTTCCTGCGAAATCCAATCGATTAACTGTGAAACACCGACATAGGTCGAACCTGGACACGATTACTAATCGCTTCACTTGTACTTTCTTTCTTTTCTCTTTCTCTCTTCCTCTTCTCGTCGGCATGAAATTGTTCGTCATCACAACTCTAAAAAAAATCCCAAATTGTATTTGTCATCTCTACCCATCTACCATTGGCATATTGGTGATTTGGTTTTATCATGTGCTTGTTTTTGTATTGTTTTACATTTGTTTTGTACTACGTTCATAACCTTGTCCTCTTATTTTGATCATTGTTATGTTTATTTTTACTATACACACGTCGCCTAATATTCCAACACACAAACAACATCAAATTCATCAACCATTGTCGATTCGTTGATATATGAAAATACATTTTCTTAAATGTTAACATCCATATTCTAATTGTATGGTGGCAATCTATCATACCGCAAAATTTCCTTCGACTCGTGTCACCGTTTCACCTCACATGCAAAACAAAACACCAACACTACAATTATACTCCGTCACCTCGAACCACAACTTCATACAACATTACAGATGGTAAGTGGATTAGATTGTGCCATTCGGGGCACATGCCTTTTAAGCAGACTGTGTGTCGATCGCTTGAAATAATACTTGCGCTTTTCGCTGCAAGAATGCACTTACAAAAATAGCTTTCAACGTTGGCTTTTGTTTAAAATATCTTGGTTTTTCTTCTTTTTCTACACGTTTTTTGTTTACTTGCTGTCGGTTTACATAACATTCAATTGCGATAATATGAATTTATTTATTGAAACCTAGTTGGTTTTAGTCATTTATCTTTATTCATTTATTTTGCATGCTCGAAACCATTGAATTTATGTGGTCTACTCTTAATCTACCAAATGTTTATTACTTCAATTCTTTTCCAGGTTCCTAATATTTTGCTGTGTTCAGTGTGATTGCTTTTTTTTCGCTTCCTCAATTTATTCGCAACTTCATTTTAAACGTACAGAACTGTGTACTTACTTCTTTCAATCTATGCTTCTCTAGATCACAATGGATGTCATTCGCAACGAGGCAGCTGAAAAGGCGAATGGCACAGTCGAGCTGGCCATGAACGGCAACAACCAGTTGAGCGAGGAGCAGAGAGGCATCCTGGATCCACGGCTGCAGCTGTACAGTTACACGACGGAGACGATCCACATGCTGCTACTGCCGATGGTCAAGAACAAGAAGGAAGCGCTCGGTTCGATGGGAAACGATGCCCCACTCGCTTGTCTGTCCGCCTTCCAGCCGCTCCCGTACGAGTACTTCAAGCAACTGTTCGCTCAGGTCACCAACCCACCGATCGATCCCTTCCGGTATGTTCCGAAGCGACGAGCGACGGTTGGCAATGACAATCGACCCAAAACCATACTGGACGAAGCTTCTAAAGTTGATCTTTTTTTTTTCTAGTGAGAAAATCATCATGTCGCTGCAGTGCCCGGTCGGGCCGGAGGCAAACCTTCTGGTGGCCTCGCCCTCGCAGGTACATCGCATCTGGTTGGATAATCCGATCCTAAGCATTCCTGATGCTGAAATCCTGAAGAGAAATCAGCATCGGGGATGGAAAACTAAGGTTCTCGATATTACATTCCCAGCGAACGAGGGTCCACCGGGCTACATGACTGGGTTGCGGCGCGTCTGTGCCGAGGCGTACGCCGCGGCCCAGAACGGCTACCAGCTGCTGATGATGTCGGATCGGGCCGCGAGTGCGGAGCGGGCCCCGATATCGGCCCTGCTCGCCCTCGGTGCCGTCCATCACCATCTGATCGAGACGCGCCAGCGCATGAAGGTAGGCCTGATCGTGGAGACGGCAGAGGCACGCGAGGTACACCATGTGTGCGTGCTGCTCGGTTACGGTGCCGACGCGATCTGCCCGTATCTCGTGTTCGAGATGATGGGTGCACTCCGTGATGAGTGCGTGCTCGATCCGGCCCTGACGGATGATGCCATCTATCGGGCGTACGCGACGGCCATCGAGACCGGCATCCTGAAAGTGATGGCCAAGATGGGCATCTCAACGCTGCAGTCGTACAAGGGTGCGCAGATTTTCGAAGCCGTCGGTATGGGCACCGACGTGGTCGATCTGTGCTTCCGCGGCACCCAGTCGCGCATTGGCGGTGTCAGTCTGGAGGTGCTGGCCCTAGAGGGCCTCGAGCGACACGAGCTCGTGTACGGTACACGGCATGCCGATCACAAGATTCTGCGAAACCCGGGCCAGTTCCACTGGCGTGCCGGTGGCGAGGGACACATCAACGAACCGGCGGCAATCGCGGCCCTGCAGGAGGCGGCCGTCAACGAGAGCAAGAGTGCTTACGGTATCTTCCGTGACACGACGATGCGCAGTGTGCAGCTGTGCACCCTACGCGGTCAGCTGGAGTTTGCGGGCGCCGGCCGAACGAAGGTCGACCTGTCGGAGGTGGAACCAGCGAGCGAGATCGTGAAGCGCTTCGCTACAGGCGCAATGAGCTTCGGTAGCATCTCGCTCGAGGCGCATCAGACGCTCGCCATCTCAATGAATCGCATCGGAGGCAAGAGTAACACGGGTGAGGGCGGAGAGAACGCCGATCGGTACATGCACCAGGACCCGCAGCACAATCGCCGATCGGCAATCAAGCAGGTGGCCTCCGGGCGCTTCGGCGTAACGGCCGCCTATATCGCGAACGCTGACGATCTTCAGATCAAGATGGCGCAGGGTGCGAAGCCGGGTGAGGGCGGTGAACTGCCCGGATACAAGGTGTCGCAGGAAATTGCCGACACGCGCCACTCGGTGCCAGGCGTCGGGTTGATCTCGCCACCGCCCCACCACGACATTTACTCGATCGAGGATCTCGCCGAGCTGATCTACGATCTGAAGTGTGCCAATCCAAAGGCGCGCATCAGCGTGAAGCTGGTTTCGGAGGTTGGTGTCGGTGTGGTTGCGTCCGGTGTGGCGAAGGGTAAGGCAGAACATATCGTCATCTCGGGACATGACGGTGGCACCGGCGCTAGCAGCTGGACCGGTATCAAATCCGCCGGTCTGCCCTGGGAGCTGGGCATCGCCGAGACGCATCAGGTGCTCGTACTGAATGATCTTCGTTCAAGGTAATCCATCATATGAACTTTGCGTGCGACATTTCGTGTAGTTTCGTTTTCATCGGTCTTCATTTTAGTTGGTTTCTGATAGCCATATCGATAATGGCCCGTGCTTAAAATCAAAAGTAATGATTTTATTTTCTGTTCCGCAGAGTGGTCGTACAAGCTGATGGGCAACTTCGAACCGGCTTCGATGTTGTCGTGGCCGCCCTGCTTGGTGCGGACGAGTTTGGTTTCAGTACCGCGCCGCTGATCGTGATGGGCTGCACAATGATGCGCAAGTGTCACCTGAACACGTGCCCCGTCGGAATCGCGACGCAGGATCCCGTGCTGCGCGCCAAGTTCGCCGGCAAACCGGAGCACGTAATCAACTACTTCTTCATGCTGGCGGAAGAGATCCGCGAAATCATGGCCAGCCTTGGCTTGCGCCGTTTCCAGGAACTGATCGGACGCACCGATCTGCTAAAGGTGCGCGAAACCGTCTCGTACAAGGCGTCCCAGCTCGACCTGCAGATGTTGCTGAAGAGTGCGCTCGATTTGCGCCCCGGTACGAACATTGTTGGTGGCTCGCTGCGACAGGACTTTGCACTGGAGAAACGCTCTGACAAGGAGCTGGTGGAGCGTGCACTGGCGGTTATCGAAGGCACAGCCGCTAACCCACGTCTGACTTTCGAAATGAAGATCACCAACGAGGAGCGTGCGTTTTCGAGCACGTTGAGCTATGAAATCGCGCGCCGTTACGGAGATGCCGGGCTGCCGGTGGGACGCTCGATCAGCATCAATTTGACCGGTTCGGCTGGCCAGAGCTTCGGTGCGTTCCTTGTGAAGGGCGTCAAGATGACACTGGACGGCGACGCTAACGATTACGTGGGCAAGAGTCTCTCCGGTGGTACGATCGTCATTCGGCCGCCGGAAGGTACCACCTTCGAGTCGCACCTGAACGTTATCGTCGGCAATGTGTGCTTGTACGGTGCCACCTCTGGCCGAGCGTTCTTCCGTGGAATCGCTGCGGAGCGGTTCTGCGTGCGCAACTCGGGCGTTACAGCGGTGGTGGAGGGGGTTGGCGATCACGGTTGCGAGTACATGACCGGAGGAATGGTTGTCATTCTGGGCCTGACGGGACGCAACTTTGCCGCCGGAATGTCGGGTGGTATCGCGTACGTGCTGGACGTTGATGGCACGTTCCGCTCGAAGGTGAACCCGGGAATGGTGGAGCTGCTTGGATTAGACCTCGACGAGGACCGTGCGATTGTGCAGGAACTGTTGCAAGAATTCGTCAACGAGACGGGTTCCGAGATCGCGAAGGAGCTGCTTTCGATTTGGCCGGAACCATGCCAGCAGTTCGTGAAGGTGTTCCCGCACGAGTACCAGAAGGCTCTGAAGGCACAGAAGGAACAAAAGCAGGAGCAGGTGGTCAACCAGCCAATCTCGTCGGCCAATGGGCACGCGAAAGAACCGCAGGTGAAGGACATCGAGGAGTCAATCCAGGACGCCCAGCTGGCCAAGAAGAAGTTCGACCAGGCTCTGGACAAGACGCGCGGATTCATTAAGTACAAGCGCGAAACGACCATGTACCGGAACGCGGGCGAGCGCCAGAAGGACTGGAACGAGGTGTACAACTTCCCGCACGTACGCCAAAACCTAAAGATGCAGGCGGCCCGCTGCATGGAATGTGGCGTCCCGTTCTGCCAGTCGAACTCGCACGGTTGCCCGCTTGGAAACATCATCCCGAAGTGGAACGACCTGGTGTTCAATGGAAGCTGGCGCGAGGCGATCAATCAACTGCTGCAGACGAACAACTTCCCCGAGTTCACCGGGCGCGTGTGTCCCGCACCGTGTGAGGGCGCCTGCGTGCTGGGCATTTCCGAGCCGGCCGTCACGATCAAGAACATCGAGTGTGCGATAATCGACCACGCGTTTGAACAGGGTTGGATCACACCACAGGTGCCACTGGAGCGCACGGGCAAGCGTGTCGCCGTTGTCGGCTCAGGCCCGGCCGGCCTGGCCGCAGCCCAGCAGCTCAACAAGGCGGGCCACCAGGTGACAGTGTACGAGCGTAATGATCGTCCTGGCGGTCTGCTGCAGTACGGCATTCCCACGATGAAGCTCTCGAAGGCGGTCGTGCAGCGGCGCCTCGACTTGATGGTGGCCGAGGGCATCGAGTTCCGGTGCGGCGTGCACATTGGCAAGGACGTGATGGGTTCCCAGCTGGAGAAGGAATACGATGCGGTCCTATTCACGACCGGTGCCACGTGGCCTCGCGATCTGAACCTGCCAAACCGCGATCTGGCGGGTATCCATTTTGCAATGGAGTTCCTCGAGGCGAGTCAGAAAAAACTGCTCGGTACGCGCCAGGAGTGCATCTCGGCCGAAGGAAAGGACGTAATTGTCATCGGCGGCGGTGATACAGGTTGCGATTGCATTGCGACTTCGCTGCGCCAGGGCGCTAAATCGATCACCACGTTTGAGATTCTGCCTCTTCCGTCGGAGAAGCGCGCCCAGGACAACCCATGGCCACAGTGGCCTCGCATTTTCCGGTAGGTACCATAATATTCCTCATTTCTATCTGACAAGAGAAGCTACTCCTTCCGTTGTAGCGCGATCTTAGAAAACTGATTAGTAATGAGTTGATTTTTTCTCCGACAGTATCGACTACGGCCACGAGGAGGTTCGCGTAAAGTGGGGCAAGGATCCACGCCAATATTCCACCACGACGAAGGAGTTCGTCAGTGACGGCAACGGACACATCAAGGGCGTGAATACGGTGCAGGTCGAGTGGACGAAGACTCCCACTGGTCAGTGGAGCATGAAGGAGGTAGCCGGATCGGAGAAGTACTACCCGGCCGATTTGATCCTACTGGCCATGGGCTTCCTTGGGCCGGAGAAGCAGGCACCGAATGAAATGAGTATGTTTCGAATGCAGATGGTTTGCTTTTGCACCGTGCTCATCCATTCTTCAATTGTTTTTCACTTTCCTAGACCTGGAACTGGACGGAAGAGGCAATATCAAGACGACAGTTGGAACGTACGGCACGGGCAACCCGAAGGTGTTTGCGGCCGGTGATTGTCGCCGCGGACAGTCGTTGGTGGTGTGGGCCATCACCGAAGGACGGCAGGCGGCACGCCAGATCGACACGTACCTGATGGGCAAACCGAGCGCACTGCCCGGACCGGGCGGTGTTATCGACACCAGCCGATCGCCGATCGCCGTTAAGGCATAAACGGACTACAACTGACACTGGCAACACATAACCTGGTGCTGGAACTCACAACACACTGTACCCCACTAGGGAGCACGTTCACTTCTGCAACTGCGCGTAATGGAGGACCGACAACGGAAGACGGAAGGGAGCGCATCTGGCGATCCTTGATTTCGCGCACCGCTGGCCACGCTACGCTTTGCTTGGATGCTGGTAGTAGTGGTGTTTGGGCGTTGAAAAACGTGTCGACGTCGATTCGGACGGATAGATGGAAATATTTATTACGATGATATGGATACGATTACTTTAAATGTGCCCGAGGCCGGTGTGAAATGCTTGTCCATGGGCCCTGATGTTAAATTTTGGTCAAGCTGAATGGGTAACTTGATGTGTTGATGTGCGCCTGCAAGGCGAACATATTCTGAGATAACTGATGTAGCGCACAATCGACTGTTCAATTTACTAAAGCGACAGGTTGGGTACCGGTATCTTGTTACAGTGTAACCAAGTTCGATGAATGATCAGTAGTTATAGAGGGGATTATATTCCGGTAGTTAATCCAGCAGTTTTACCAGGCAATGATGGCGATGCCTTGACGTCTTGAGGCAAAAGGCAAAGTTCACCTGAGCGTGGGGAAGAGTCACACGTGGATTCATTCCGGTTGAAAGACGTACGCTACTCTCCGCGGTTCTCGATGTGGGTGCAGGTTTCTTCAATTGCTTTCAAAATACCGGTCAATTCAATCATCCACGATCTTGACCATCGTCGCCATTGTCGGTAATAGTTGAGTGCATTTTACAGAAACTATATATATACATACATTAAAAAAAAGGCCACACATAGAAAGCCAGAATCTTGGTAAACGAAATTCAAATCCACCCATTGTCAAACAGACAACCATTGGATGGTGATGCTTGGCAGTATAGTTTTATAGCAGCAAGGCGGGTCTATTATGAGCTATATTATTTTATGTTGACAGGATAAGTTGAGCAGTATAATTTATTTCATTTTTCTCGCATGACCTTCACACTCTCACCGAATATGTGCGCCTGTTTTAGCTTTTTCCCAGTCCCAGAACATGGTCGCAAATTGTTCACAAAACGAAAGGATCCTTTCAAAGAGGTTTGCAGTGATGTGCGAGAGACCGCCATTCAAATGTGATGTGATTGGGAGGGTAGTGTATATGGTACAGGAGATAACTTTGTCGGTTTAGGGTAGGATTTGGGTTTAAAATTCCTTTGCGTCCATAAATGTTAGAGTAATGCTCATTTTGTACTTTTGTTCTTTTTAATATCGGAAAATGTTTAATTAGTGCTGGCTGTGTGCCATCCGAGATCTGTGTTATAGGTTCCCTAATGCACTGAAACAATATCAAAGTATCAAAGAATGTTCGTTGTTGGCTTGTTTTTTCTTAAAAGGAAACGACGCGTTTCTCTTGAAAAGAAAAAAGGAAATACACTATTTAATATTGTTTTGCTTTTTTCTTTTTGTTTGTTTTCTTTCCCCGGGACGTTTTTTTCAATTATAATCTCTATCATCAACTATACATTATCCCCCGACAATCTGACCTTAGACTACACGGGTGTGAATTCTTGAACTAGTACTAACATCTTTCGACCGTAGCAAACATTCCCCTTCTTTTTGGAGTGGATGCAAATTCATCAATCCCCTATAAGTTTGCTTTCCTTCATTGTGTTGAGCTAGGAGTTAGAGAATAGTGGCCACAAGCGACAACCGGCCTTTATAGTCAATTAGAATTTATCCTGGCTTGATCAACAAACCTACCCTCGTTTGAGTTTATTTACTCCATATCCAATCATACTCCAGTCCAATCATACAGGAATGCAATCTTCCAGATTAACGTTGGTCTTTTTACCGTCCTTCTTCTCGACAGAGTCTCGTCCTTTTTGTTCCGAACAGGAAGGTAGCGTTAAAACTAGTTTGCGAGCTGAAGGACGAAGAAGACAAATAAGCTTAAATGAAGTGTCTCAAATAGACGGCTCCCCGGCGAAACTGTGTAAGAAAGTGTTATGACAATAATTAGCGTGAAAAAGTATAAGATTGAGTAAATGACTAAGAAAATATATACAAATAAAGAGGAAAAATCAGAAAATCCAATAAAACTTATGAATGATAACTACATACATATTTAGAGGAATAAAACGAGACAGGATAATTGGAACATTGTGCGTACGTGAACGTACGAACCTCACAACTGATTGAACGGAAACTTAAACGCTCACAAGAAACAATTACCCGTTGTGTCTATTTACAAAACATTGAACTTTCAATCATATTAAAATAAATCACAGTATATCGAAAAATATCAAATCACGAAAACTTAATGAAGCACCCTTAAACTACAATACTGAATGCTTCCATTTGTTCGCACGTGTGAAACAATTTCCAACCGTGTGTCTGTGTTAAGCCAACGATGGGTGGAACGCGATCAATGTGAAAGTTAAGCGAGAGGCTAAACAAAGGCAAAACTCTTGGAACGAATCCTTCCTAAAAAAAATGAAGCACGATGGTACTATGAATCGACACAAACTGCTACTAAACAAGGAAAGTGGGAACGCGTGTGTTGGAGGATGATGGAAGGAAGGTCCGCCTGAGAAACAAGAAAGCGGAAAGCTACATCATCGAAAGGAAATTGTGAAAAACTGAATGGTTATACATTACAAGATTTACATTGTTGTTAGCATTCGATGTGGTAGCGGAAATTCATTGAATTGCGCGTATATGATATACACATGAAAGCGTATTAAATACATAAATTAATGCTTGGCAAACATATTTACAAAAGCGGAATCCAAACTGAAAGTAAATGATCTCGGCTCGAAGGAAATGTATGTTAACGTATAGATGCACTAGTTTTCCGAAGAAACGCAAATGCACAAATTCACATAAAGCTCAGTTAACGTTCGTCTGGTGTGTTGGTTTACAGTGTTATCACGGATGCCATTTACAGGTGCAGGAAAAGCAGGACACACAATTAGTCTTCTGATTGCTTTTACAGACTCCTAAGTAGTGACGAATAAATGATAAATTTATCATCCGCGAAATATTCAATTCATTTTACAATCCACTCAGATCTTGTATCACCTCATTTAAACTGAAAACTTGCTTGGTATTTTATTTGGTGTTACTATTATTATGTTGAGTACTAAAATACGAAAAACCTACAAAAGCGCGCTTCCTGGTATAAGATAAGAAAGTTAATATCCTGTCCACAGGACGTAAAGCAGAGCGGAAACACTGTTAAATTGTTCTAAATTATGCACCCCGCAGAAAAATTAACAAAAAAAAAACCCCCCTACCGATCTGCCTACCAAACGAGTTACAATACTTGCATACGTGTGAAATTTTACGCTGGCAAACTTATATACTGTTTCAATGCTGCATGTACTAAAGGAAAAGGGAGAATGCTTATGCAATTTAAAATCATGTTCAATAAATGTAGAAATTCAATCATGACTCCAGTCTGCCTTTCGTTGTGCGCAACAAAATCACATTTGTTTGCTTCGACTTTCGTTTCCAACGAAACTCCGCTGGATAGAATTGAATGTGTCGAACGCAGTAGGCTGAGATGAGCCGTTGGGTTACGTCATCCATGGAACAGTGCGCCGTTCCCAACGACAGTTTCGTCCCCGTCGTCGATCCGGAAAGTTCGTTAGGCTGCTTTCCCCAAATTTCCCGTTTCTTCAACAAGATGGCATCAGGTGGCTTCAGCAAAGCATCCAAGAATAAGAAGCCCCGAAAAAAGCAGCGCTGCTCCAATATTGCTGCAGTGTTCAACAAAGAGCAGATTGCTGAGTACAAAGAGTTTTTCAACATGGTCGACGGAAACCACACCGGCATCATCGAGAAGGACGATCTCCGCGAGTTGCTCAAGGCGCTCGGCCAGAACTCGTCGGACGAGCAGCTGGACAGCATGATGCACGACGCGCACGGACCCATCACGTTCACCATCTTTCTGACGATGTTCGCCGAGCGGATGAAGTCGATTCTGGATTCGCCGGAAGTCCTGCACAACGCCTTCAGCTGTCTGGACCTCAATGGGTCCGGCTGCATTGGCGCGAACGATCTGCGTGACCTGCTGACCAGCGTCGGCGATCGCCTAACCGAGGAGGAAGTGCACGAAGTGTTTCGCGACATGCCGGAAGGGCAGCTGAATTTTGCAAACTTGATGAAGGCGCTCGAGTGCAAACCCAATGACGACGTGGAACCGGAGAGAAATGATCATACTGTATGAATCGTTGTGGGCTCGCCTGTTGTGCGCCCCGATTTCCACAAAATTGAATCTGTTCGTGCCATTCTACTGTAAGCTCAAATATACTTGATTTCTGTTGTAAAAATTCTTCATTCTGGCACATCCTGCGTGAATGAAATAAAGCAAAATTAGGCCAAACGCAAACCTGTCACTTAAAAGGAAAAAGGAAAAGTCTGGCATTCAACTTCGCGCTCCGATTTCAAGTTCAATTTCACCGACTCCACTCACTAAACATTGGAAATGTGATTTTCGCACTATCGCATACCAAAAACCGGGTGGTGCGGGGTCTCGGAACACGGCGAACCATATCGACGATGGTTTCACCTGTTTAAGATACGACTTGAATGACATGAGAAAACCAACAACAAAACAAAAAAAAAAAAGGCGCACAGTTTTGTATCAACATTTTTACAATTTTCCCCATTTATTGCTATTGCCACGGTTACGCACTGTTGGAGAAGCTATGTGAGGAGCGGCCCGTACCAACGCGAATCTATTCATATTCATATGCTTTCGGTAAACGATGCTGCTTTGATATGATAAATACATTGCCAACGGTGTAATGGATCGAGATTGGGTGCTATTGCTGCGAGAAGGTACTTGAATGCAAAGAAATCGAAAGCGCATCGAACCGCAGACTGGCGGGTTTTAACGGCAGGAAGAAAGCATTTGGGAAAATGCGAGAGAGCGTCATCAAAATCGCGGTTGAAGGAAACATCGATTTTCACGTGCTCATTGAGATGCGGGCGTCTCGCGAACACATGTTCGGAACTCGGTTATCATCCCATTTTTCTATCGCTATATTTATCAATTATGTTTCGTGACATCGCCACAAAATCGTTGTCCAGATTATGCATATTTATTGACCAACAGTTTTTGCCATAATTCCACATTATAAATATCCGTTACCATCATGGTATTTTCGAATCACGCAATCGTTACGATGTCACACATTGCACTGGACACGATTGGCCTTAACATTTCCTTGAAATTACAAGAGGCCTAATTATACCCATAAACGTCCCATCATATTTCATCCATTGATTTTTTGTTTCCAGTTCTATGATTACAGCATCATGGACACATATATTTCCCGATCAGCAAAGCTTCCGGTCCGGTCGAGTGAATGCAGCAAGCTTAAGATATATGATAAGAGGTACGAGCTACCCTGCAAGATACATGGAACGCGCGCGCGTCTTACGAAGATTATCTCGCTCGTATCCAAGACGCGGCGAGTCTCCGATCACTTCCTTGGTTCAGCGTGGGGTTGGATCGTAGCGGATTTTTTCCACTTTCACTCACGCTACGATTGCAAACCTTCATTCAGCCCACTCACGAACGAGCACGTGCTGGCGTGGTAGTAATGTGCGCACATGCACCATCGCAATCCCGGCCGATCGATAAGTGTCTCGAAATAAGTCGGGTGTTATAGGAAAGTGTTCAGTATTAACAATTTGTTTCTCGGCGTTTGAAGAATGTGGGTCACGTCAGGAAATTCGGGGAGCTTCACGGAACCAGAGTCAACTAGACGAGTGCAGTTATATTAACATTTTCACTTATCATTCACTGATAAGTCGTGAAGAAATATGGTGGAGCAGCTTCGTTTGAATGTGGACCTTTTGCACTGGGGTAGGCCGAGGGTTCGTGATCGCGACTATTGCATAAATAAACCACCGGAATTTCTGGTCCCGGCAGCATAACCGACATAACAAAAACAAACTTTGTTCGCGGAAAGTGGGAGTTCGTCCGCCCCAACCGCTCGGTTCGCCTTTAAAACCCGAAGCCGTGAACGGCGCCAAACACAAAAAAAAATAAATTAAAAGTGAAATGCTGCGCTGTGTCCATGGGCAACCATTTCGCCGTGGCCATACAGGCGGAGGCAAGGCGACTCGGTGAAGTCATCACATTCGGGTGGTGGTGGTAGTTTGTTCCCACTTCTCGCCGTTTGCGACGGATTGCGACGACGAACCGGAATCGGACGTGCTGCCGACGCCACAGTCGCAGCTTACGAACGGTAGAGTAAAGATGTCTCCTGCATCCGGTAGCGGCAGATTGCGTGCACGAAAGTGGGTTAGTAGGGTGGCATCCATCCCCGGGCGGACGGGTTTTTTGGCGGTGGTGCAATGTGTATTCCTGCTCGCCGTGATTGACGACGGCGTTAATGGCATCAGCTACCGCAAGGACACGGGGTGAGTAGAAAAGCAGCCAATGCGGGGTGTGACATAATTCCACAGTGTCCACGTTTGTGTCGGCTTTCATTCAATAGCTTCGTCACAGATGGGATCGATCAGTTCGTGTTCCGGGAATCACCGTCGATTACGGGCACGTCTGGAGGGTCCGCACCGATTAGACACATGTCGCCCACTGTGCAACGCGCCGGAAGGGTCCGGTTTGTAGATAATCCTGGTGAACTGTACCAAGGATCACCCAGCTATAAGAAAGGATCGGTGGAATCGGTTGGAGGAAGTGGTAACGGCTTCTTCGGAGCAACAGGTCCCACTTCGAATGGATCGCCCTTTCCTCAGCGGGACCGTGAGCGGGATCAGTTCTACACCGTCGGTGCCTCGATACAGCTGGCTAGCGGGGGTGACACGATAACTCCTCCACCTCCAGCGGTCGAAGTGCAGCCAAAGCCCAAACGGAAGAAGAACAAGTACAAATACAACCCCAACGAGAAGATCTACAATGCGGACGCCCAGGAGCAGTT
>JAOEFI010000006.1:20090465-20118636 GCA_034621735.1 Anopheles plumbeus
AGCCGTCGGAGGAGTTCCCGGAGGAGGGTCGGGCAATCCCTATCAGTACCAGTACCAGTACCCCTCGCCGTACGCGCAGGAGTATAGCAACCCCTACCAGCAGGGCATCCCAGCGTTCTACCAACAGCCGCAGCAAGCGTTCGGACCTGCCGGGCCGGGTTCCGTCTCGGGAGGCCAACCTCCGAACGCGCAGAGCATTCTGGGCGCGCTGCAGAACATCTTCAACATTGCCCCCGGAACGTTCGGAACAAACGCCCCGGCAGCATCGACGCGTCCTGGGAGTCCGTACTCAGCAGCTCCCCCCGTACCGTTTGCCGGTGGTGTCGGTGGGCAGCTACGGCAGGCGTTGGACAACATTTCCGAAAACGACGAACTGCAGTGTGTTCCGAAGCTCGTCTGCATGATGTCGCGCGGCACCGGCGGGCAGGGCTTCAGTCTCGTCAACCGGGGCCTCTTGTCGACGTGAGTGGCTCACCGGCTACCTCCAAACAGAGCGTAATTGTTGTCCATTTCGTCCGCAGCATTCTGGGCGCCGTTCCGGACAGTTCGCCTTGGCTGAAGTTTTCCCGGGCTGCTCTGCTCGGCTACGGCATCGGTGCGAACAGCTGCGACGCGTACTACCCAAAGTGCCCGAAGGACGAGATGGAGATTCTGTACTACTTGAACAACCATCGGGGTGGTTTCTTCCGGTTCTTCAGCAACGGTGAGCAGGGACCGCAACAGCAGCAGCAGCACCATCAGCAGCAGCAGTACGGGTGAACGCTAGAAAAGGCAGATGGAATTAGCGGTTACCAAAGCGTAAGCAGGTGAACCAGTGTAGGGAAACGAGCTACAAACGGTAGACGACGATGTGCCAAGCGGTTGAATTCGAAAGAGTGTTTTTTTTCCTTTTCTCAAACCCAGTTTTGTTATGGTTATTTATTGTAAGCACTAGCGTGAGCGTGTTCCCCCACATTTTCCCAGTTGTCCCCTCATTTGTAGTATGTGAGCATGATCGTGTGTTTGGTGCTTGAGCGTGTAATCTAGTGTAACTAACATGGGCTGCTGTGAGAAAGTTTACTCCACCGGTCGTATCTTGAGCGTGTTAAAATAGTGTTACCGAAATTGACATGGGAAACGATTTTTCCTATTTCCCTTTCCCTCGAAAAAAGCAGTCTCCCATTAGTCGCTCCCAGTCTCGAATTCTGTTGCGTTATTGTACAGATATTCGAAATGGTTTTAAAGTATGCAATAGCTCATTATTTAAAAGCAAAATTAGGAAAATAGGTTAAACATCAGTGTCAATTCCAAAATAGTGAACGAAAACGATCGAAATTCAATAGTAAATAAGGTGTTAAATATAATTCACTTCCAATATATAATTATTACTGTTATGTGATGAGCTTTTTCAATTTTTCAAACTAATTCGTTTTTGTGTGTTAATACTTAGGTTCGAATGATCTTGACTAAGCAGATATATTTTCTGGAATATGTACATATTTCTTGCGAACTAACAAATCACACGAAGTGATGCACGATTGAATGGACGTCCCTGACCAAACGGCCGTTTATGTTCATCGTTATTCGCAGTTTCGTAACGAAAGTTCAGGTTACCATTTCGGGAGCGACGACGAGCCAATCGTCGAAAAAATCGAGAGTGCAAAAAATATTCAACATACTTGCGGAGGTGGACAGAAGTTGTTTACTTTCATCTGCACTGTGTGGAGTTTCTCTGCCGGCCGCCGACCATGGAAGGTGTGTTAACTTGCCGTAGCCACGATGACGCATCTCACCTGAACCTTGAGTTCCACTGGTGCCCCAGCGGATGGGTTATCCAACCGCAACGAACGTAATGCTCCACACTTTTCCGAGCTGAACCAATCTTGATTATCTGCTTCGGTAAAGTTCATGGCAGTAGTATTTTCCCGGATGCTTTCCTTCCTGGGACGTGGCTGGCAATTCATCCACCTACGACACCTAATAGGCCCGGTCGACCAAAAAACAATAAAGTGTGGTTATTATCCAGCCAATCGTTGTCAAGGGAGATAACATTTGTTACTGTACTCCATGCACCGAGCTCATTAGGATTGGACTTTATCGATTAATCCAATGCGGTCCAATCAGTTGCGAAATTAGCTTCAGCGTCGGACAGCATAGGGAAGCTTGAACAGTCGCAACAGGTGTAGTGGAATCATGAATGATAATAAAATTCAATTACTGTTCGCCGGTGTGTGGCTCTATTTCCGATGTATGGCATTCGATCGATGGAGTATTTGGAAAAGGACGAAAGATGATAGATGCAGTACAGCCAGACTATTGCGTTCAAATAGTACGTAGAAAACAAATCTGGAAACAATTTTACAAACGGAAAAACGTCCATGAGTACCTAAAGCTTTTTTTTTTAGGTAATTATCCGTTCAACAAAATTTGCTCATTTATTTGAAATAATTTGCGTTTTGCAATGTGGAAGTATATAGGTAAAAATGGAATGTGGAAGCATTTAGTTAAGAAAAAAACTTACACCAAACGAAACAAGGATTCGTTAACATTGGCCCCATCCTCCTTATGTACACCAACCGACGGCTCGTTGCGCATGTCACAGATTATGAATTCAGGATGCTGGGGGAACACAAACACCTGAGGCAGCTGAGAAGAATATAAAAGGAGAGTTTAGTGTGTGATGCTGTTTTCACTTGATGGAGTGACGTGGCCCTAGGGAGTGTTTCGGCGATAAGGATTTGTTTGAGAACACTGATAGTGCAAAACTAAATACCACCAGCACTCGGTAAGTACTATTGGAAAGTGTCCTGTGCAATTACTCCAGCTGTAGTGAAGTGCACCTTTAGAGATAGGGAAAAAAAAGTAAAACTATCAGAGGCTACTTCGTACAAATAAAGAGTGTTTTATTCCGTGTCGTGTTATCCTGAGGAAAGACATTGGGATCATTAGGCCCTCACTTCTTCTCCACAGGATTTTTATTCTATGGCGTAATCGGTGTAACACTACCTACCAATACCCTGCCATTTTCCGCAATGACGACAACGGTAAACGTAAAAGTTGCCGCCAGGCCCAAAAGTTCCAGAACAAAAGCTCCGCTCAGGGCACCTGGAATCTGGAATGGCGTCTTCGCAAGGGTGGATTCGTTACTCCACACCTTTACCGGGCATACACTGCGTTGTGTGTCATCCTTCGATGCGTTCGTTAATCGGTGCATGTACCGGCCGGTCGATGGTGCCGCGCTTGGCATTGCTCGAGCACTTTTCGGACTGGCCATGCTTATCGATATACCGGAAGAACGCGGTGGGGGAGACATGGACTTACGCTGGGGCGAACCGAGGGACTGTCGATTTCCGCTGTTCCACTGGATGGAAACTCCATTCCTACCGAATATGGGGCTGATCTATGGATTGATGTGGCTCGGAGCGGCTGGCATTATGATCGGCTTTCAGTTTCGTGCGTCGGCCGCCGCCTTCTCCTTGACGTATTGGTACGTCTTCTTGCTGGACAAAAGCGCCTGGAATAATCACAGCTATCTGTACGGGCTGCTTGGGACTATACTGCTCTTTACCGATGCGCATCGCTGTTGGTAAGGCTGCCGTGTGATATTGTTTGCCTTCAATTGCATTAACAAATGTTCTTCTATTCTTACTCGTTTACATGCAGGTCAGTAGACTCCTGGGAAGAGCCACTACGCTCACCGACGGTACCATTCTGGAACTACTTCGTTCTAAAGTTTCAATTTTTCGTGCTCTACTTCGTGGCTGGGCTGAAGAAACTCAGTCCAGAGTGGCTATCCGGGTATGCCATGACGAACCTCAGCTACCATTGGGTGTTCTACCCCTTCCGGACCCTGCTCGGTCCGGGGCTTACCGATCTGCTGATTATTCACTGGTTTGGCTGTCTTTTCGATACAACGATTGTGTTCTTTCTTATCTACGCCCCGACACGCAAGCTGGCAACCATGTTCGCAAGCGCGTTTCACCTAATGAACTCACGGTTGTTCCACATCGGCATGTTTCCGTGGGTTTGCCTAACACAACTACCGCTGTACTATAGTTTTAGTTGGCCACGGAAACTTAATATGTTGTGTTTGTCGCAGAATACTTCGGGGATGGAATCTGCTCAAGAATGTACGAATAGAAAATGCGAAAAAGTGAAAGGCAAACGTCGACGCAGGCGATGCTCGATGATAGCGATGCTGGCATTCTGTTCCGTGCAGCTGTTCCTACCATACTCTCACTTCCTTACAAAAGGCTACAACAATTGGACGAACGGATTGTACGGCTACTCGTGGGACATGATGGTGCACGCATGGGATACGGTCATGATCGGCATCCGCGTAGTGGATCTTCAAGATCCAGGTGCATTACATTACCTTGAGCCGTACGCCTTTACCGATAACGATCGCTGGACAAAGCATGCCGATATGGCCGTACAGTTTGCTCGATGCATTGAACGAAATATCCAAGACGAATCATTAAACGAGTGGGCAAAGATTGGACATAATGTGTCAATCTATTTCGACGTCTGGTGCAGCATGAACGGGCGATTTCAGCAGAGGATGTTTAATCCGCATGTGGATATCCTGCTGGCCCCGTGGTCACCTTTAGAGCCTGTCGAGTGGGTGCTCCCTTTGTTAAATGTGTTCAACGGGTTACGTGACACGATGATGCGGCAGATTACGGAGGAAGTGCTTGGCTGGAGTAACCATTCGGACGTGATGTTTATAGCGGACTTTCCGCAACTCACACTGCGAAACTACGTCGGAGAGGACCTGTACAATGTCACACTGACCGTACTGAAAGGCACAGTCCGATATCAAGCATACACCGATGGAAAACCGGATAATGATTGGGTAGTTCTGGAAACCAATCAAAGCACCATGATGCATGCGGGAAGATTCCATGCCGTCCAAACGATCAGCACCGAACCTTCATGCTACATGTATACTTTCGCGAATCGCACCCAGAGGCAGGATCCCTTCCAGAGTCAATCCCTTCCAGATTTAAATTATGCTACTAGCCATGCGATGCTTCCTCTAGTAGAGGAGTTTCTTCATCGCTGGGAGAATTTCGTCCGTTTTGTCGAGCATGTTGGGAATTCGATAATGTACGAGCTGTACGAGGTGCCGATGCCGAGACGCGTGAAGGAACCGGTGGGCAATGGCTCACTACTTTAAAATATGTGTTTTTTGTTGTGAAACCTAACATATTACGATATTTCCTCTTGTTGCGAAACGCTAACATTGAATCAAAAATAACTGTATACATGTTCTGGGAAAACATATATTCGAACATAAAATAAAAAAGCAACACTCCTCCGCCGTAACAGCGCGCCTGTTTTAACAGACAGCTTGCAGGCGAGTGAAATGATTCAACTTATCGTTTCTGCGTCAGTCTGATTTCGCCTGCACAACCCTACCCCTGGAGCTGTCATCAACCGAGTATGTCAGCTGAAAAATGGCCGCGTTGCTTCAGATCGTTTCAAAACAAGCTCCTCGAATCAACGGCGGTTTGCTGGAAGTTGTGAGGCTTTCGTTTAAAAATCATCATCCGCTCGGTGAGACGTACTGTAGGCTTTATTCTCGGGTAAGTACAGCTACTTGATTTCATCAAATTGTTCCCACTCGGTCAACCAAAGTTCTCCGACGACGGTACTCTCGATTCGGCGGCAGTGCGCAAAGTGCGAAATCTCATATTTTGCCCATTTGAGTGAGTGGCAGACGGGTTGGGGAGTGAAGAGATGAAACACCTTCGATGATCGCTTGATCATAGAAGCTTCTGGTTAAGAGTTTCGCCTGTTCAATAGCCAAATGTTTGAATGATTGCATCAATTTCAATTTCAGCACTGATTCATCTCTTCACTCCCTCGGCACTGATCGCGCACGCAAACGCAATCAGTCTCTTGATCGGCTAGTGTTATCAAAGTGAAGAGGGGTAAAAAGTACCTCAAGGACAAGGCCTAAACCCTACACAGCAAGCACGCAATCAGCTGGTAGTGCTTACATAACCAAGTCAAATGGCACACCATGATGTTCATTCTACGAGTAATAGCGGAAGAAAAAAGCATACCAAATGTCCCCGCGAGTGTGTCGACCACGTTGCTCTGTTCCAGTGGTTGAAAGGTCTAGGATGGGCAAACGAAACGGCACTTAGAATCGCTGTATTCCAGCACACAGGCAAAGGATTGTTCTCAAGAAAAACCATCGATGCAGGCGACTGTCTAATCTCTTTACCGTTCGAGGCACTGATCGGCCTGAGTGTCCTCGAACGTGACGCCGAATTTAGAGCCATGTTCGACGAGTTGGCCTTACAAGAGCAACTAACCGAGGAAAAGCTGCCCTTCCAGTCCTTGCTGGCGTTTTACCTTTGCGCCCTGAAACAACAGAACGCGCCTCAATTCGCCGCATACTTCCAGTCCCTTCCCGACAGGTTTACAAATCCGTACTTCTGCTCGAAGCAGGAGCTTGCCTGTCTTCCCGATTTTCTTTTGCAGCGGATGGTAGAGCAAAATGGACACATAAAGAGCAGTTTTGAGAAGCTATCCACCGTCCTTCGGGCACAGTGGAAGGATACGTTTGATCTGGAGCAGTTCAAATGGGCATATTTTGTGGTAAACAGCAGAAGCGTTTACTTGGACTCGGATACCGTGAAGATGATCAACAGCTTCCTTCCCGACGGGTCGCTGTTCCAGACAGTCTTAGCCGATGAACCATCAATGGCGTTAGCTCCTTTTCTGGACTTCTTCAACCACCGAAGTAGCAGCAAGACGAAAAGCGAGCTTTCCCTCTCAGTGCATCAAATACGAGACTGTTTATTGAAAGATAAACCACTGCCATTGTGTTACAATCTCTATACGGATGAGGCGTATTCTGCGGGGGAGCAAATATTGATCAGCTACGGGGCACACAACAACACCAAGCTACTACTCGAGTATGGATTTGTTATCGAATCGAATCCGGACGATTTTGTCGAGCTTACAATAGGCAGCATCAACGCATTCATTAAGCACGATCCGGAGCTGCGCTGCTTGCGGCTGCCTCGTGAAAAGTATCGTTTTCTAGCGGATCACAAACTGGATGGGCAGCTGTTCTTCGTCCCGGATGATCTTCTCAGCCACAATCTGGCCGTCTGTTTGACGGTGTTGTTTGTCGAGCAAAACATTTATCGTATGAAAACGATCGCTTTTGCATCCACACCGCCGCTTGAGCCCATCCGGGCTATTGCCCTACGTCTAGTCGATTTTCTGCTGCTGGACATATCGCAGTCCATAAGAGGGTTGGAATCATTAGGGAATCTTAGCGCCGCAGGGCACGCTTACCGAGAGTACCGTCAGGAATGCACTGTTTTGTTGAATAAAATTAAAAGTAATTTTTAAGTGAACCAACTTTGGTTTATTTGATATTTCAATTGCATTGTTTCGATCATTTCATAGCAATTACATGCTAAAGTGACCGCTCAAGCTAGCCTACACAATGGACCATGGAATGATAGGCAAGGTAGCCCTTACATACCACAGCGCTGTTATTCCACTCGACCGGAGAAGGATCTACATGGAACCGAAAATGCTTTGTTGAACATTTTTCAAAAGAAGAAAAACGGTAAGACAACGAAAACGAGGTAAAATCTGGTCAAAGTTTAACTTTTTATAATCGCATGAGTACTTGAAAAAGTGACATGAAATACAGGAAGATTAAGCATAGTTTAATTGCCCTTCGAACGGGTAGTTCATGTTATCCATGCCACTAAAACATTTTCCGTTTACTTCTGCAATGTTTTCCCTTTTTAACAAAAGCATTGGCGCCATCTCAATGAATACCTGTTTAACTGACATACAATGATTGAAAACCATTGTCGTTACATTGCACCTGCGAAAGATATGCTGTTTTTGCTTGAGATTGTTGCTATGTTGTCCCTTCTACGCCTTCTTTTACTGCTCCATTCCGCTGTCCCATTTTCTGTTCCCATGTTCCCATACATTTTTACTGCACAATGTGTTCGGATTTGTAATGTAGCGCAGTTTTGTGATATGTAACTCATCAAAATGACCTTTTATAACGGATCAAATTTTGTTTGTAAAGCTCCTGCATAAAGTAATTCTCTTTTTGAACGACTTTCCATTACACATAAAAAGTACGTTCAATTAGATATTGAACAGTTTATAGTTTAGATATTGTAACTTGTTAAATTTAATGTTGTTTTTAAAGTTTGTTTTTGACTCTGAGGGGTAACACTATTTTCTGGTTTTTCTCCCTCTTATATCTTTTCTACTGAACAAAACTACCGTCGCACTTACACCGAACACGGCTGTCGAAAACGACGTGGTTTGAAAACTGAACCACAATCTTACCGCCGTTAGTGATGGGTCTTTATACAAGTTCCACCGATCGCGGGCGCTCCTTTCCAATGGCATCGATAATCGGGAGGGCTTGTCCCTCTGTTCCAATCCTCACGCTTAGGCAACGACAGCAACAACAAGCTCAACAAGAACGACGGCATTACTCCTCCGTTCGAACCATCGATCCATGTACCAAGAACATGATAGAGCATCCATCGTCCCGGGTACTAGAGGGAAAGGGACCGTTAACGTTGGGCCGCCTGGCGAATTCTCTGGGCTCGAAATGGTCCACTTCTTCTCGTCAACCCTTACTGCAAGCTCCATTCACCAAACAATCACCACCCATTCGTCATTGTTTCCACCTAGGGCACCATCCGGCGTCCGGCGAAACGATCGGGACGTACGATGGACCGGAGATTACGGCCACCGACATGATCAAGGCGATGGCGACCTACATCTGGCCCAAGGATGACGCTATGGTGAGGAAACGGTAGGTTTCAAAAAGAGGTTTCAAAAAACAAAAAGAATCGATCCTACTACCACGATTTAAAAGCCTTTTGTTATTATATACTTTTGTCGCACAGAGTGCTAATATCGTTAGGTTTACTGGGAGGAGCAAAGGTTTTGAACGTTTGCGTTCCGTTTCTCTTCAAAATGGGAGTGGATAACCTGAATCTCCTAAGCATGGACACGGTTCCGCAAGCCGCATCAGCTTTAACTATTTCCGTGCTGTTGGGATGTGAGTTTTGAAAGAGAAAATATACTTTTACTGTATGTAACAAACGAGTCTCACCTGTTCTTTCCCGCTGTTTCAGATGGCATTGCGCGTGCTGGTGCGGCCGGGTTCAACGAAATGCGCAATGCGGTCTTTGCGCGCGTTGCCCAACATTCGATCCGTAGGATCGCTACCAATGTGTTCCTGCATCTGCATAATCTCGATCTTCAGTTTCATCTCACCAAGCAAACAGGGGCTTTGTCCAAGGTGAAGTAGCATTCAACGCGCCTAGGTGCAGCAGAAG
This sequence comes from Anopheles plumbeus, assembly GCA_034621735.1. Lineage (NCBI taxonomy): Eukaryota > Metazoa > Arthropoda > Insecta > Diptera > Culicidae > Anopheles > Anopheles plumbeus. The sequence goes on from JAOEFI010000006.1 coordinate 20,099,801, forward strand.
GCCAGGCCGCTAATGGTCCACATTTCTTTCCCGTCCTTCCCTATCTTCCAGACGATCGATCGAGGATCACGAGGCATTAATTTCGTTCTCACCGCGATGGTGTTCAACATTGTGCCAACAATGTTCGAGCTAGCGCTAGTGTCGAGCATACTGGGCTTGAAGTGTGGGCTTGCGTATGCCGCCGTCTCGATGAGCTGCGTCGGTGTGTACAGTGCGTACACGCTCGCCGTGACGCAGTGGCGCACCAGGTTCCGCATATACATGAACCAAGCGGAAAATGAGGCCGGCAATAAGGCGGTCGATTCGCTGATCAACTACGAAACGGTAAAGTATTTCAACAACGAGCAGTACGAAGCAAACCGGTACGATACCGTGCTGAAGAAGTACGAGGAAGCGAGTCTGAAGACAAGCACCAGTCTGGCGTTGCTGAACTTCGGCCAGAATGCCATTTTCAGCGTGGCGCTCAGTACCATCATGATCATGGCGGCGAACGAAATCGCCCAGGGGCGCATGACCGTGGGAGATCTGGTGATGGTGAATGGACTGTTGTTTCAGCTTTCGATTCCCCTTGGATTTCTCGGGAGTGTGTATCGCGAGGTGCGCCAGGCGTTGCTCGACATGCGCACCATGTTCACGCTGATGGGCGTAAAAAGCGCCATACAGAACCGTGTCAACGCAGCACCGTTGGACGTTCGGCGCGAGACGGCTTCGATCGAATTCCGCAACGTAGGCTTCCGCTACGCACACAGTAATGAAATTTTCAAGGACCTATCGTTCACGGTGCCGGCGGGAAAGAAAATTGCAATCGTCGGTGGGTCCGGCTCGGGCAAGTCTTCAATGGTACGGCTGCTGTATCGATTCTTCGAGCCAACGGCTGGGGAGATATTGATCAACGGGCAGAATATACGTGATGTCGATCTGCAAAGTTGGCGCCGGGCAATTGCCGTCGTGCCGCAGGATTCGGTTCTGTTCCACGATACCATCCGGCATAATATACACTACGGAGATCTTTCGAGATCGCAGGAAGAGTTGGAGAACGCAGCTCGCATGGCAGATCTACACGAGTCAATTTTGCAGTGGCCTAAGCAATACGACACGCAGGTTGGTGAGCGAGGCCTCAAGTTGTCCGGCGGGGAAAAACAAAGGGTGGCGATTGCGCGAGCCATTCTGAAAAATTCACCCATTCTGGTGTTTGACGAAGCTACGAGCAGCTTGGATTCCATTACGGAACAGGTAGACCTACGATCACAGTTGTACAACTCCGTGTTCAATGGATTTCTAATCGCCTTCTTTTTTTTCTATAGAACATCCTTCAAGCACTGGCAAGAGCTGCAGACAATCGTACCAGCATCTGTATTGCCCATCGCCTATCTACAGTGATGGATTCGGATGAAATTTTGGTCCTTGAAAACGGTCGTGTGGGGCAGCGTGGAACTCATGATCAGCTGCTACGAAACGGTGGCCTTTATACCAAACTGTGGGACACCCAGAATCGACTCTACAATATTAGTAAGAAGGGTGCAGAGAAATCCACGAATGAAAGCGAGATGTAATTGCTTTCGAACAGTAATTAATATATAATGGATAACTGAATGCAAAACACCGAGCTACCAGAGTAAATGTTGACTATTTTTAAGCAAAAAACGAAATTCACCTAGGAGCTAATTGAAACTCGTGTGAGAAAGGAAGGAATAGAAAGGGGCGTATCGTGTACATGCTAATTTTTTTTCCTAGTCTATTTATATGTGAATGTGTACAGTGCAAACAAATAAATTTAGCGGATAATGTAAAATGTGAGAGATCCGATGTTGATGACCCGAAAGCAGATTGATCGTAGTGGATATAGCGAAAAAATTCACTACTGTCCTTTATAACAAAACCGATCAAAACCTCGAATATCGATCAAGCAAATAAATAATAGTTTTCTTTGGCAAAATACCGATTGTATGCTGACAGCATTTTTCAACTGTTGATTGAAAACGGCTTAAACACAGTGCTGTGAGATACTTGACAGATAATCGGCATGTTACCAGTAAGCAGCGTTTGTCAGTGTCATACGCACGAAAAACAGCCACAGTCAGAGAAAGTTTGCAAATACGCCGAGTTTTCCACGGGAATCGTAGAAGAAATCCAGCAAAACACAAACACATAACGACGATGGCAGACGTGCTCGATATCTACAATCACGAGGAATTCGAAGTGGACGAAGATGGTGACCAGGGTATCGCACGGTTGAAGGAGAAGGCACGCAAGCGCAAGGGACGCGGATTTGGTAACGAAAGCATTCCCCGGGAAACGATCGACTACGAGCGGCTGCAAGACGACGAAGAGGAAGCCGAACCCGGCCCGCAACGGTCGGTCGAAGGATGGATTCTCTTCGTAACGTCCATCCACGAGGAAGCTCAGGAGGATGACATCCAGGAAAAGTTTTGCGAGTTTGGCGACATCAAAAACATCCACCTGAATCTCGACCGTCGGACCGGCTTTCTGAAGGGTTATGCGTTAGTCGAGTACGAAACATACAAACAGGCCCTAGCTGCGAAGGACACCCTGAATGGTTCGGAAGTGTTGGGACAAACGATCGCCGTCGATTGGTGCTTTGTGAAGGGGCCGAAAAAACTGAAAAAATCCAGCGACCGTCGCCGGCGATAGGGAATGGCACGGCAAGCAAACACAACATCTGCTATCTATTTAAGACGGTAAAAATGAAGGCAAAAGAATTAACATTTTGCCGGTGCACACCGCAGAACAATTACTATTTTTCCTTTGTATAAGAAGACTCCGAATTCGAATGGAGTAAAATAAACCAGTATGCTACAACACATACAATTTTTCTTTACATCGAATCAAATGACATTAACAAAAAAATGAAGAAACCCCGATGCGCTTGAACTTGGATACCTGTTTTCTGCTATCCACATTTCCGCTTTCCAACAACGCACCACTCGGCGGAGGAATTCGTCTGGAAGGCTTTCCAATGCTCATAGCATCCTTCATCAGCAGGTCAGCTTCTCGCATATGCGTTACCTTTGTACCTGTGGCCGTGGACGAGGATACCACTCTTCCAACGAAACTGCAAAAGGGGAATAAGGAATCAACGTCATCGTTTAAGAATGAGAAATTTGTCATCTAATCAATTGGTTATTTTTGTGCCAATCCATTACTGCTGCTCTTCTAATGTCTGCATAACGCATAAACTCAACTGATCCCATTTTATTCAGCCACAAATTGGCCCGGATAACCGTAATATCATTAAGCCATACATATATCACTGAATCAGTTGTTTACGGGTAGATTTCGGTACTAAGTAATATTCATCGGCTATCGCATACCTTATATGGTCGTATCTTAAGTTATGCTTCAAGACAACATAGTGCAAGTAGTAGTGCTAAAAAGTGCTTCCAAAATATATGTCTACTTCCAGTAGCACTGTCTGACTGTCGATAGTAATCACGTGTATCGTACTCGTTCCGTTCTTAATCCATCCTCGTGATACCGTTCCAATACTACACTTTTCATCAACAGCAGATGTATTTACAACCATTGAAAGCACTTCGTGCGTGTGATTTTGTTGTTAGAGCTTTTATATTTTTGCAAATTTTTTTAGACGATATTTTCCTAGTTTGCACACTGCGTTAGCATAGACACGAGCTGGTGCTCCTGTAATTCAAGAACATGGCTGAAGGGAGTAAAGTTACTACACCGAAGGTTTGTTGCCGAATATTTTGTTTGGTTAAACATTTCAGTTTTTCATTTATGCTCTATCATTTAGTTTTTTGTTAGTTCGCTGCGCGCCTACATACAGTACTTCCAATGTTATTTAGTAGTTGTGAAAGTGTATGTTTATAATAATCTGGCTAAATTGTGGAACAATTTTCTCTACAAAATGAAAGCACCATTCGATTTCGTCATGATAAAAACGCTCAAACGACCCGTTCTGCTCTGTTAATGCAGTGTCGTGTTGTGGCAACATTACCACAAGCTCCCTCATTACTCAACAAAAGTTGTCCGTCCAGCATATTCCAAAATGTGTGTCAAAAGTGTTGCAATCATTCAAGAGTATAATGTGTCCCTTCATCGTCAGTGTATGCCACTGATTTCTTTCTAACCACAAAGCATTTCCAGCGTAACTTATCAGTTTTCTTATCATGCAATTTCTGAATGGCTTTTGGAAACAATTAACAAACAAAGGTAAAACATACTGTTTCGGTTAGCAGCACCTACTCCATCGAAAAATCTCTAGAACGAAAAACGAAACAAAAAACCAAATCCGACTTTAGTTCATCTGTGCATTTATTTGGCGACAGATTCTTTTTCCGCTGAATCCTTCTCAATAATCACTCGCGACAAAAGAACATTTCCCTCGTGTTTACCTCTAACAAGCGGGACGCACAAGGGTGCAGGCGGTGGCGACACACACTGCTTTGAGAGTGCAAAATGAATAATCCTTACTACAGCGAAGAAACATATATAAATAAATATTTTAGCATATTGCGCGTGTTGCGCGTATGATGTACGCACAGCTGGATTGTTTCCTATGCAACATTTTCTTTTATCTAATTACAAATAAATGTATATATATATATAACCCATACGGGTGCGTATGTGTATTTCTTGCTTTTTAAAGATGAACTTCATCCTGTTGTCCTTCAATAGGAGCACTATGCTAGTGATGGAGTTTTTTTGAATACGGATTTGTGAGCTAGAATCAAAACTAACCCGCAACTGACGTTAATCATACCCGCGACGTGCATTAGATTGCTTTCGTTTGAAGCTTAGGTGTGTTTTCTGTTTTTGCAGTTTTTGTTTGTTTGTTTTGTAGCATTTCCTCTGCATGCTTTACAAAGGTTAAATGTACTAACTTCACTTTTTTTCACCTATCGTATTTAAATAGAACTACTAAAACTAGCAAAAACTTCATAAATAACCAAGCGCTTTTCTTTCTCGCCGTTCTGTGTTGTGTCTTGTAGGAGATGCTGTTTAGGATTTCTCTTTCTAATATCGTAGAACTGTCCAGCGGTTGACAAAATCGATCGAGTCGTCGGTCCCTGTGTCCTTGTTGTGGCTTGTGCCGCTGTCGTTATCATCATCGTTATCATCAGGCGGTAGGGGAAATCGTTACAAGGATCAGCGCGTCGTGCGCACGTCCCTGATAGTGTCGGTTGCTTTTGCCGTTGGTGTGCTATTTAGTAGTACCCAGAGAAAACAAAACAGCCAAACTTTTCTCCGCGTGTAGCAATGTTATGTTGCACGTTTCCGTCTACAAAATTTACAATGCCAAGGCGTCATCCAGGAGGTTTTTCAATTCCTTCAGGTGCTGCGCCTTGGAACCGGTGGCTGTCGACGCACCGCACGGACGTCCGACGTAGCTATGTGTGTGTTGAGTCGATGGCGGAGTGAGAAATATAGGCAATGAACAAAAAAATTATATAAATATTCAAGTATTTGTTGGGAATTTGGAGGTGGCAATGTGTCAACAGTTGGCAATGTTTTTTTAATGTTCTATGCTATAATTAGCAACAACGCGTTGTTGAATCGTTGATTGGTTGTTAATTGTTTATACAAAATAACCAAAGAATGACGAGGAAAGGTGTGAAGGATTATTTGAAAGGTTGTTGGTTGGTTGTTGATAGGAAAATGAAAAATGTAGTTCTACATAAACATGTATAGGAATTGAACAGAGGTAAAGGTAAAGTGTGTACTACGGATGATACAGCACAGAAGTTACAGCAAATAATAGGAAAAAAACATACATTTGCCCACACCACAAATATCTAGCAAAAAAAAAAAATAGCGGCGGGCAATAATAAAGAGTCATGCAGAGTTAGGTGGACAAAGAATGACGGTGATTGGATCACAAGCTAGGATCATATAACACTTTGAGAACAATATATTATTTTATCAAACGAAAGGCATGCATTGGTGGACAAGCATGTAAGAAATTGGCAAAAACGAGGAAAGTTGCAATAATTAGGACTGCAGATAGATGTAAATTAAAAGCACCATGAACGTACATTAACAATAAATAAATCATACATAATATAAACAAGATGACAAAATATTATCTCATTCTAGACAATGTATATTATTTGGAATAACCTGCTATATGGAACTATATGAACGAAGTAGAAAAAGAACATAAATAAAAATGAATTGTGAAAAAATATTCAAATAAAAGTATAACATAATAACTAAATTTAGCAAGCTTGCTAACAAAGGGCCAATTTGAAACAAACACGTACACCAATAAAATAATTTGCATTGGTTTATCTTTCAATGTAAGAAACGCCAATTTGAATTAAAAAAACCAAAATACAACTCATAACGGAAAAAAATTTCTAAACATAAAAAATCAATAAGCCAGCCCATGGGGCACGACAAAACAAAACACAGGCGGCAGCAGTGCGCAGCATAGACGTGAATAACTCACAAATTACCATCTCGAATCCAACCAATCTATGATATGAATTTATGAATTTATTGATGCATTTGAAGGAATCTTAAAAGTTGAAAGGAGATCAGCATTTATTACAGTGCACAGTGATTTAATGTTCTGATCAAAAGACGAATTTAAAAAATCGTATGACGAAAATGTAGTTGAGATACTAAAACAACACATGATCTTATCAAATCTGTACAAAATTTAGAAAGCTTGCATATCAAAGCTGATATGTTTAATGATATGTTTAATGATATGTCTTATTTCGATTGGACTGGAGTGGAGTGCAATGGCGAAGGCAAGAAGGGGCTTTGCTGCGCACCGTCGTCACACCGGAAAATCGCAAGTAGCAAGCACGAAACGTAGTTGCGGCTGCATCGATATAAATATTATGAAGTTGTTGGGAAGCAGGATATATATGTATATATATAGAGAGAGAGAGAGAGTTTCAATTTGTGTATTGTGTTTTTTTGGGCCCCTCACCTAAGTGGTCGCGATGAGATTCGCACCTTGCGACCCTTGCTGGCCGCGGAACCGCTCGTCGGAGAGTTAAATGTACCCTGCGGGATATTGAATCCTTGGCCGGTTTTCTGCTGCACAAGCTTTTCTTCTTGCACGCTGTCAATACGGGCATGAGGGTTGTGATTATGAGTATTGGCACGTTCGCTACGGTTATCGTTAGTGAGGGTGGTGCTGTTGGATGTGGATGGCGGAAGTGAAGATGAAGAGGGTGGTAGTGTGGGTGGACGGGTAGCAGCGGCGGCGGCGGCGGCACTAGCATTGGCGGAAAGTTTGCTGCTGCTGTTGCTGCTGCTGCTACTGCTGCTACTACTGAATCCAAAGATACGACTAAACCAAGACCCGTCCACCTTGGGCGAGGCGGACGGTGCGGGAGTGTTCGCGGAGGTAGTAGTAACGGTATGGCTATTGCCATCGGAATGCCCTGAAGCAGCGGGCTGCTGTCGGTTATCGCTGCTGGCGTCGTTGCTTGCCGTTGGTCGGTTTTTAGGTTTGTATGCATCAAACACATCTTTGTAACCTTCGTTTGATCCGTCGCCGCCCTCGACGCTGTGAAATGGAGAACGAGAGGGAGGGCCTCGTGTTGGTCGATTTTTCGGTTGCTAGTTTTCATCTCGTATTCGTTAATTGTTTTCTTTCTCTCTGGTTGAAAGCAATTTCCCTTAAATTGTGACTTTTTGTCCGTGAGAGGGTAAGGAAGGTAGTAGTGATGGTTATATTTTATGGTGATCTTAGCCTATCCGTGTATCTAGCTTAGTTTCGAAGCGAAGGCAAAATTTAATTCTGACACTTTTCGACGCGACAAAGAACATGCTGTTCCTGTGATTGCCATTTCGTTATTCAATACAAATACCTCAATATAAATTGCTTCCTCATATAAAAAAAATATATGAAAAATATGACATGTAGGAACACTTCAAAAAACTGACTCGCTTATATGAAACGAAATACGAAAATCATCGAAGTAAAACAACATATGAAAAACCAACATAAACAAACACAAACCTTACTTCCAACTATGGAAGTTATAACTGAGCAGTAAAAGCGAGCACTAATACGTTCGGTAGCACTCGGGAAAAATCAAACGGGGAAACATGAACATTAGAAGACGAAATGAAATCAAACGAAAACGAACGAAATATACTCTCAACACTAGGGAGACAAGTACTGAGGGTACTCAAACGATGAAGGATACAGTGAGATTGTCTTTAAGCACAGCATAAAAAAACATAGAAGTTCCGGTCGGAATGTGATTTAGCATACGCTCCAATTTTGCACGGCACACCCTGAAGTTACCATCACCGAATTGGAAATTGTTGTCCAATTTTTACAGGTCGAACCAATCGGGAACAAATCGTTCCATTCGGTATTGATTTCTCTCTGTAAAAATAGGGCCCATGCGCCACACAACAAATTGCAACCCCCGCAGCCCGAGAGAACTATTTGATCACTTAAAGTTTACGATCACGTTCCATTACAGCCAATGATGTGTACTAATAGAATCCGTACCGTCTACAAATGCGCAACACTACTAGCATACGAGCAGGAGGTGGTGGTGAAAGACGAATAAATAGACAGAAGGGTGTAGAAAGATCGAAGAGCGAAAGAGAGCTATGTAGAGCAAGAGTAAGGGCAGGGGGTAGATAGTAAGAGCAGTAAAGTGCAGGTTTGAGGATGCGCTTCTCTAGAGGAAGAAAGTATTGTGAGTATTAGAAAACGGGAAATGGGGAAAAGAAGGCACAGCGTTTCCAGCTGGAGATGCGGAAGGAAGGTACGTTGCAATGCCTTTTACTTATTTATGTTGAAAGGTTTGCGTTTTTGTTTTGCGTGTGGTGATATTAATACATTTAAATATTGGAACTAATGTGTACTTAGACGGGGTCTTAAAAATACGAGGAAAAGGATAAAGGAGTTTCTTGTGTTTAGTTTCCGCGAAGTGTGTGTTTTTGTGTAAATGTTTGTATGAAAATTGTATGTGTATGTTGCATATTCTATCGTTTTCAATTGAGAAGTACTCATACTTTTCTAAATAAACTCTAGATGTGACTTTAAGAAAGGGGGTGTGGTATGTCTGTTTTCAAGTCAAATTAAAAAAAAAAAACAATTTTAAAATAGTTTTTTAAACGAATGGTTCGATTTTCACCCTTGTCATCAAACCGGAACAATAGAGTGTTTGTGTACAAAGGATATGGCACGGATAATATGATCAATTTAAAGATGGAGTGATGGATGGATGGACAACGAACACAAAACGTAACCAGTCTGTTACAGTTCCGGGGCCTTCTCTGGTGCTCACCTGAAGTCACGAGTCGAGTTTATCGCGGTGTCGAAACGCGGCTGCACGTACGTCCAGCAGCCCTGGTTCTTGTGTTCTTCCTGTGCCCACACAAGCTCCGCGTTCGGGTATCTGGCACACTCGGCCTTCACCAGATCGTAGGGGAACGGTGAGATCTGCAGGTGTTTAGGAACGATTAAAATTTTCCCCTCCTGGTTGTCAGCAAAGTTTACACCCTCACCTGTTCGACGCGGCTGATCGCAATGCTACTGTCCAGCTTGCGGTCACGACGAGCCTTCAGCAGGTCGTAGTATACACGGCCCGTGCAGAAGATGACCCGCTTTACCTGGTTCGGGTTTTCGGCGGTCAGAGCATCAGGGATCAAGCTGGAATAGGCACGGGTACCGGAAAAGAAAACATCGCTTAGCCTTCATTCCTTCAACAGCAGAACCGGGTGGCAACTTACCGCTGGAACTCGGTTCCATCAGTCATCTCACTGAAGTTGCTTCTACATTCCGGGTGACGCAGAAGCGACTTGGGCGTCAGCACGATCAGCGGTTTGCGGAACGGCAGCGCGATCTGGCGGCGGAGCAGGTGGAAGTAGTTGCCCGGGGTCGAGCAGTTCGCCACGATCCAGTTGATGTCATGCAGCTGGCGGATGGCGAACTCTTCCGACTCTGGCGGAAAGTAGTCGGGATCGTCAGAACACATCTGCAGGAACCGCTCGACGCGGGCTGACGAGTGCTCCGGGCCCATGCCCTCCATGCCGTGCGGCAGCAACATCACCAGGGCACTCTGACGCACCCACTTGGCCTGCCCGGAGGAAACAAACTGATCGATAATGCACTGTGCGGTGTTGTTGAAGTCGCCGAACTGCGCCTCCCAGCAAACGAGCGCGTTCGGGTTGGTCATTGAGTAGCCGAGCTCGAACCCGAGCACGCCGAACTCAGACAGCGAGCTGTTGCACACGGTGTACGGGGCCTGGTCGGGGTACAGGTGGCACAACGGGCGGTAGGTGGCCTTGTCCACAGTCTGATGGTGCAGCACATGGTGCCGGTGCGAGAACGTTCCACGCTCAACGTCCTGCCCGGACAGTCGCACGTGGATACCCTCCTTCAGCAGCGAGCCGAACGCCATCGCTTCCGCCAGCGCCCAGTCGATGGTCTTGTTCTCCAGCATTTCCTTGCGTGCAGCCAGCACACGCAGCAGACCCTTGTGGATGACGAATTCGGCCGCGTTGGGCGGGGGCGACGAGAACCGGTTACCAATGTGGACCAGCGTCTCCTCGATCACGCCGGTTGGGGCTACCTTCAGCGGGTCCTTGCCCTCGAAGAAGCCGGACCACGGCGAATCGATCCAGTCCTTGTACTTGATGTGCGTTTCCGTCTTCGCCTGCTCGAACGCTTCCTCGCAGATCTTCTCGTACTTGTCCTTGACGCTCTTCACCTCCTCGGACGTGACGACGCCCTCGGTGATCAGCTGGTTGGCGTAGATGTCGAGTGCCGGCTTGGTGCCGCGAATCTTCTTGTACATCAACGGCTGCGTAAACATCGGCTCGTCGATCTCGTTGTGCCCGTTGCGACGATAGCTCACGATGTCGATGATAACATCCTTGTGGAAGGTCGCGCGCCACTCCGCGGCCACCTTGCACACGTGCATCACCGCCTCCGGATCGTCACCGTTCACGTGGAAGATTGGCGCGTTGACGACGCGTGCCACGTCCGTGCAGTAGGGCGAGGAGCGCGAGTGGCGCGGATCCGTCGTGAAACCGATCTGGTTGTTCACGACGATGTGTACCGTGCCGTGGGTGGTGTAGTCGGGCAGGTCGGACAAGTGCATCGTCTCGAATACCACGCCCTGGCCGCAGAAGGCGGCGTCACCATGCAGCAGGATCGACATCACCTTCTTGCCCTCGCCGTCTCCGCGGTAAAACTGCTCGGCACGAGTCTTACCCTGCACCACCGGATCGACCGCCTCCAGATGGGACGGGTTGGCCACGACGGCCAGCCGGATGTTCTTGTTCGTCACACGGTTCAATCGCTCGATGTACGTTCCCAGATGGTACTTCACATCACCGGAACCCTGGAAAGGGACGGAAGCGAACCACATTCAGTACAGCTAGATGTTTCTCAAGGAACCTTTGCTCCAAATCGGAACTCTACTCACATCATCGGCTGCCTCCAAGCCGGCAAACTGCGTAAAGATCTGGTGCAGCGGCTTGCGGCAAACGTTGGCTAGCACGTTCAGCCGGCCACGATGCGGCATACCCATGATGATCGACTCCACGCCCAGCCGGGTCGACACATCGATCACCTCCTTCATCGCAGGGATCATGATTTCGCAACCCTCCAGACCGAACCGCTTCTCGGATGAGAACTTCTTCGCCAAAAACGCCTCGAAACCGGTCGCGCGGGTTAGACGGGCCAGAATGAGTCGCTTCTCGTCGTTCGAGTAGTTCATGATGTTCGGCGTTTCGAAGCGCTCGCGGATCCAGTTGCACTGCTCAAGCGAGTTGATGAACATGAACTCCACGCCGATCTTGCTGCAGTAGGCCTTCTCCAGCCGGCCCAGGATTTCGCGCAGTGGGAGGAACTTCTCCTTGCCACCGATGAAGGTGGTGCTCGGCAGCTTGAAGACGCGCTCCATGTCGGCCTCCTCTGTTGGTTCAGGTTTAATCACCAAAGGGTAACAACATCAAACGAACAATTAGTGCACAGTTTCTTGCCGGCAGCATCCTTGTTTAACGTACAAATACCACACACCAGTCACAAGCCAAGCAACGCAACCTCTGCTAGGGAGGCCTTTTTTGAGTTCTAGTTTTACAGTTGCTGCGTTGGTTGGCAAAGTTTTGCTTTTCTTACGCTGTGTCTGATCTACTCTACTGCAACGATGTTGCCTTACAGTGTAATGGTTTAATATAGTATTAATAAAACTGTGGTAAATATAGAATTGAAACTCGGATAGCGTTTTAAAGTTCGTGGGAAGATGAGCCAACAGGCTACATACAACGAAAAATAGGGCGGCATAGGGCTAGCAATACGAGTAGCATTCGTGTATAGTGTTTATATGGTATCCTGTAGCAGAAGGACTCTTTCGACAGGCATTCACCCGTTCAACTGTCTTTTGATTGATGACAAATCGATACCGATTGTTGTGTGAACTAGAGACAACGAAAATCATACGACGGCATTCCTACTACATTCCCAAGCGGTGCAGAGAAGGAAAGAGGATAGACAAAGGTGGACGAAGAAAACAACAGAAGTAATAAGAAAACAAACCACTACTCCAATAGAAAGCAAACGTGGTCGTCTTTCCGCTGGCAGTTTTGTTTACTCTTGTCAGTTTAATGCGCATGGAAGCGTTTGTTAGTGTTTGATTGATATTAGGGGCAGGGGAAAGCACATAGCAAATATACAAATGGAAGCCAGTACCATTGGCGCCGGTACTACAGAACATTTTTTTGAAGGGAGAAAGCATACATAAAGATAACGAAAATAAGTCAAACAGAAATGTGGCAGAACGGAAAGAAAAACTGAAATATCGCATTTAACAGCGGAATGTCGTAGTGCGAAAGAAAGTATTCAAGTAGAACGCGCGAGGATGGATTGTCGTCGTCCTCACTATTTGGCTTCTTTTCTCTTACTCATCGCTAACAGCAGTAGACGATCTTCATCGCTTACACACTCCAAGATCCTTTGGTGTACTGTTTAGTCGGAAAATGAAGTGTGCAAAAACGAATTCTCAAAACGAAACAAACACCACGAATGAAAATGAGGAAATCGAGTCAAAAGAAGAAAAGAAAAATCAGAGAAAAAAAATTGAGACATTTTGTAGAGTTATTTAGTGCAAATCTTCTCAAACGGGGAACTTTCTCTGTGATTTTGGAGTAGCACATACATGTTTCAAGAGTGGGAAAGGGTGAAAATCAAATCCAGTGCAGAAGATATACGATGCATCTAATCAGAACGAACTGATGGCGGAGAAGTTGATCGATGATGGTGTAGATCGAATCAAACGAAAAACAGGTTTTAGAATGGGTGGTTTTCAGGCTTCTCTGGGCAGATTGAATCGAACAGAAATACGCAGGTCTCAAAGATGGAGGAGAAAATAATGAAGGAGTGTTGTTGTAAGATGCCCTAACGGTAGGTAGTGTTGATGGTAAATTTGAAGAAGTGGTGGTGGCATCAGTTTGCTTAGTGTTCTACGACATTGACTAACATTTCCGTTCGTCCCGATACTCACCGAAACGGTAGGACGAGTACAGCAACTCCGGTGGAGTTTTATCGTCCAGGTCTACACTATTGATGCCGAGCGGGTCAAGGCGGGCCACATTATGCCCTCGAATCTGTACAGCGTAATTACACAAGCGCACACACAAACACCCCGCCCAACACACAAACACGAACCGCCACACGGTGGAGTCCCCGGATTTGGTTTGCGAGGATACGTGATGTGGTGCCGAATCGGAATCGAGTTTCGGGCGATCATTTGTCAATCACACAACGCAACACACGGAAAGTACAGTTTGGGTTTCGTTTTCGTGTTGGTTAGGTGGTGAAAGGGTCGTCGTGGTCGTTTTGATAAACATAGCGGAAAGTAGTGTGTTGAGTTTGGATTTACAGTAGTTTTATGTTTGTACACATTAATTAGTTCCATGAAATATCACCAACCGTGGAAAGAGAAAAAAGTATGGATGAGAAAGAAAGGCAAAACAACATCAGTTTCGGGTTTGTGCGAAGAAGGTACAAAATCGAATGGAGTAACATTTTTTCGATGGACAGAGGATGATGCATTTCAATGTACGTTTTATCGAAGGGCTGCGGACAGGACTGAGAAATGGGAAAAGGGAATGTTTTACAACGAGAGGGAAGAAACAACACAACAAAAAGCGGCCATAGCAAAGCTGTTGGGTCACGGCAAGGAAAGACAGGGACGCGATAGGAGTAAATTGCACACAACACACGACCTCAACTAATAATAGTATTACCACACGCTTAGCACATCATACCACGAATCTTTTATAACATTTCTAAAGCTCGCCGGAAATAACCCTCAATTAGTAGACGCTTAGCCATTACTAGCGTTCAATAATGGTAGGAATTTTTCAAACCACAATGTTATAATTTGGTAACTATTACCCACGATGCCCTCTGATATCAAATGCTTGTTTGGTCCAATAAAAATAAGTCGAATGCATAGTACAGTTAGACGGTAACATAAAACCACACCACTCAAATTATCCGCAGGTTAGTTGTTGTCGACTGCATATCGAAAGTCCCGAGAATGCCATTTTTTGTAATCCCTTCAACGTTACTTGTGATCAAATAGGACATTAGGATGAAATATTGGCTAGTTATACGTTTCCAAGCGGAATCCCCTTTTGAATCATCCGAATTTAATTCTTAAAAGCGAGGGAACCGGTGAGAAAAGATGTCACTGTGGACTCTTTGGGAAGGGTGGCGGAAGGGAGTCCCACTTATCCACTATATGCGCACCGAGTATTTAGTATTGTAAGTAGTACAGTAGGTATTAGCAGAATAAAAAAAAAAGAAGTAGTAAGGCTTTTCAATTTACCAAAGTTCATGTAAGTGCGGGTAACTTTTTCATTCGCTCGAAGATGCGCTCGTTCCGGGTGAACTTCGGCATTGAGAATGCCCAGCGGATCGATATCCGACACCAGGTGACCACGGGACTGCAGGATGGATGTTTATTTTTTTTTAAATTTTTAGTGAAGAATGATGATTGATTAAAAATATAAAATGATAAAATCTTTAGTGTGTCCTATTGGTTGTTTTACGCTTCTCATAGTTATGATGGAGTGCATATGGCTGTATGTATTTTTTTTTTCGCTTCCAAACATTCCCCTCAATGCATTCGGTAGGATTTTCACCGAATTTGTTACACCAACATATAACAATTGCCCACCTTAACTTTTACTTTTCTTTTACTATGGAGAACTGGGTTTTAAAAAATTGTAACATACCCGACAATAGACAATCATGTTGCATTTCATTTGGATGAATAATAAAAGGACTAGTGCCTTCACAGTACCCATAATCCATCAGGGGATCTACTAGCTAACTTGTATCAACATTAACCACAATCATGCGAAACTAAACAGTACGAAAATCGATCGAGATGGATCGCACGAAAACAATTTTAGCTCTACAATTCGACCGTTGGAAGTTCAAGTTTTGCCACTGGAAATAAAGGCTTTCGCTTAAAAATTCACGCAAGTGTTTCTTCTGTTAATTTTCACCATATTAACAAAACGTCCATCGAACGTGTTGTTCAAATAACACTTAGTAAGACTGGCTGAAGAAAACAAAACAAAACCATGAAAAAACACTAAAACCAGGAAACTAATTTTGGAATAAAAAGCGGTCGTTATTGTTAAATTATGTTCTCCGATAAGGGAAGGACGGACACACGGATAGAGAAGCATACTAAGGGTAATAAAAATCAACGGGAAGAGGACAAGTTACTTCTAATGCGGCTCTTTCTGCGCCACAATCAAACGTTGGACGAGCCGCGTACAAAAAAGGGACAAACGTAGAACAGAGGGTATCGGTCAAAGGTAGGACGGACATATGCTACGGAAGAGTACGGCGAACGTGCCACCAATCGAACGAAGTCGGATTGAAATCGGCGCGAGTAAGGGGAGTGGCTGAAGGGGGGTGGTGGAAGGCGATCATGATTCGCTGGAGGAACAGCCAAAGGATGACCTGAGGCCATTCGCGGTCGGTGGTGTGAACTCAGCAAATACCTGGTAGCTGCGAATGATGGCTTGCACGGCAAGGTGGTCATCGATTAACTTATCGTCGATACGGCCACCGACGGCGCCGCCAGCGCCAGCCAGGGCCGGCAGCGAGCTGCCCATGTACTGTGCTGCGGGAATATGATTCTTCGGCAGGGGCGCAAGGCTCGGTGGCGCTGAGTACGAGTTGTTCCGAAAGTATGCATCCCAGGACTGAAGGAAGAAAGGAAGGGGAGAGCGATTAGGCGATGCTCATCTGTAGCGACCGGCAAAAATCATCCTACCGCATGCACGGAGGCTGGATCCCGCAGCCACGAGTTGTACATATCGTCGATGTAATTTGACGACGAGCCATTCAGGAATGGTTCGGCAGCGGCGGAGTTGTACAGTTTCACCGACGAAGCAGCAACCAGTTCCGTGGTCAACTGTAAAATAAAAAGAACAAACACTTTAGAAAAACGGACCACGAGCAAGGGCAACCCAACCGTACCTTCGAGGCTGGCTTTTTCAGCAGAAAGGTTCCAAAGTTCTGCTGACCCATTGGGTTCACCATATGGAGTGCGGTTCTTGCGCGATGCATTTTGGTGCTTGTTGTTGCTGCTGCTGCTGATTACCCGCTACGAAGCGTCGAGTAGCGTCCAGATATTCAAACGACCGATACCGAGTGACCCGTGCCACAGAAATGGGGGCGTCGGTGGACGACGAGTTTGGATCAGATTCTACAGGGACAGAAACAGGCACAGACAATTTATATTTGTTACGTGAAGAGTTCCTTGCACGAGGATGAAAAACTAATTACTACTGAAGTTTAGCCCTGCAAGCCTACTGTGACGGCGATAGGCTAACAGCGCTGCAGTACAGTAAAACGAATCCCGTGTGCGTGCTGCATCATGATGCTGTTGTGCTTGTGCTGGCTTATAGTTTAGTCATTCTCTTATCACACTGTCATCAAATTAAATATTACTACCATCATCCAAACGTGCGCTTGTCAGATGACTTCGCTTATCAGTTCCTGCGATGAAGCAGCGTTATTAATTGGAGTGAAGGTCCATTCTCCCGTGAGATGGTGAGCAACATGTTGATGAATTAACACGTGCCAGGCCAGTCTAACCCCTTTCCTTGTTGACAAAACACACGCCCTTTTCGAGTATAAACTACCGCAGATGGGCTTCAATCAAAACTATTTGATTTGCTTCTAAGGACTATGGAAAATATGTTTCATAATTCCACGATAATTATGACTTACGCGAAAAAATCGAACATGGCCTAACGTTTTACATAATCGATTCGGAGTAGAGGTTTGTTTGCGGCCTTGTTTTTTCACGCTATAGGAAAAAAACCCCTGTTGCTATTTATAGTCAAACAGAAATTGTGCAAAAGGTCGAGGCAACCAGTAGCTTTTCACCACCAGAAGCGTTGGTGATAAAAGGTTTGGGGGTCGCGAGTAGTAACAACTTTTACTGGCACCGAATATATACAAAATAAGAGGTATAAATTTGTCATACGCTATTATATTGATCTTGTAGTTTAGTCATGCTATTCGAACAATGTTGTAACGACCAGCTACTCTTATCGTGCCCCAAGTTATGTCGAAGTAAGGTATTGGTCGCTATCTCTGTTTCGTCTGGCCTTCACATAATCTGTTTCAGTCCAAGTCTTCCGGAGAAACTGTTAATAAAAACGTCACCTCACGAATGGGCTTCGATTTCAGCATCAATTTGACAAACATCAACTCGTTATGCATGTCCATGGATTCTGTCGTTTCGTTCTTCAGATAAAAATATGTGCCCATCCATGTAGTCTCCTGAGGGCACTTGTTCGCATCCTTTCCACAGCAGCTTTCCACCTCTTTCAACGGGTACTCTTAGCGCTTTAGTACATTCGCGAAGCTTAACTATAAATACATTGCATGACAACACACCCTAGTGGCATAGCACGTCAGCTGCTTCCCTTTCTTCTTCATTTTGAAACCACTAGATGTGGGATTTATCGCGTGAGTCGTAGTAAAACAGTTTGCCCCGCCGAGGAGGTTACGTAGAAGAATGGGTCGGCGGCCCGCTGTTAGGGAGACTATCGTGCGCGACCTTGACATTGTATCACGCGGTTTTTGCACTTCCCCGACTCCCAGCAATCCCGCTCTATCGATTGTTTCGACAGTGAAGAATGGCGTTTGGTCTGCGTTGGTCACCAACACCAACAACGCGAAACAGGGCTCGCGGATTGGGATAGCAAGTTTGGCAATGTTTGGTTGCATTGGTTTCGGAGAGCTGGCGGCGAGGTGGACTACAAAACATTAAGTGATTTAGTTTAGGGCAGGACAGGACAGGACACACCTCATAACCAGAACGAAATTGAAAATGTCTTCTCGGTCACGTTGGTATGAAGAAAACCATCATATTTTCGAACGATACTCGGCATCCAAACTGGGTGAAATGGAAAAACACCGCGGACACGCGTCCAAATGAAAATATCACGACACAACATTGTGCAACCATGCCATCGCCCCGGTCTAAGGACGCAACATGATGGTAATTATCATCTGGCCGTTCTGAACAATTTATCCTTGAGGAAGCGCCAGGGGACATCCAAGCACCTTCCAATTGCGCAGCGTCCGACATTGCTTGTCGGAAGGGATTCTCGTCCAGGAATATCCGCGCAGTCGCGTCACCATCACCAGTTTGGCTATTCGCTTTTGTAGACTCCGATGACATCATACTTCTTGGGTCCCGGGATCTGATGACGCGCTCCGTCGACCGAGCACGCGAACACGTGTGTGTGTGTGTGTGTGTGTGGCATTCGCGAGTGCGTCACCGGCTCTGCGCGAGCAGCACTGCGGAGGCGCGCAT
>JAOEFI010000006.1:20126557-20138055 GCA_034621735.1 Anopheles plumbeus
CACGAACATATTTATGCAAACAACACATGCGAACCGTGCGATGTTAGATATGATCATTTGGCACTCGTTTCGGCCACTGCCGCCTTCAACTCGTCGTCGGGACGGTTGGCGCATGCTGTAGACACGCTGGTGGACTAACCGAAAATTGGAAACAACCTTGGCACCGGCGAACCGTTACGGTTTGGGATCCGTTCTTTTAAACGGCAAATCTCGTTGCGGCAAACGGCGCCCCTTTAGAAGCGGGGAAAGGTGTTTGATAGGCATAGGACAAGCGACTCACCTTGACCGGCGCTTAGTTGATAGTGAAATGAAGGTGTTTTCTATTCGCGGTTAGGGTTGGCTGCCTCGGCTCCCTGGCCACATTCGTTGATTTTCATCCGCTGGATATGCTGAAAGTGAAAATTTGAAATGTTTCGCGTTTACAACTTCAGTGCTGCAGAATACAATCGAAATCGGCCCTTTTCGTCTCTTGTGCATATTAACTTTTGAACATCATTTACAATTGAAAAGTTAAGTTAGTTGAACAGTTGTAGACCAGTCAAGCTACTTTATAAAATTTATTATGATGCTCTAGGCACGCGAAGTTAAAAGTGAACCATTTTTTGCTGTATGTGTGTCGCTCCATTGCACTTCTTCCACAAAGCGAGTCTGCAACTGCAATTGCGATTATTACATAATTCGTCGGAACGGTTTTGGTGCTTTTAGTGTAAGCCACAGTTGGGAGGCAAGCAGCGTAAGAAGCACGAAGACCCTACCGTACAGACGACACTTTTGTCATCGTAATAATGAAGGACAAGTTTGGGTTTTCCATTCTCTTCGTCCGTCAGCTGAAGAAAACGGGAAGCAGCATACGCGAAAAAGGTATGCTACGGACTGCTTGTTCCACCGTAGTTCGTCGTCCCGAATGGAACTGATGAGAAACGACGAGGCTGGAAAACGGAAAAACTTGTTTCTGCGAAACGGGCGAAACAAACGAATGTGAAACAAACGTTCGAGCGAATGCGATGTCGGGAGGATTTCTCCTTACGTTTTCAGCATAAACCGGTAGCGGTTACATGCAGCCTTTTACACCGACCTTTGCTGCCATTATGTCTCCGTCGAGTCGCTTCTGTTGGATTAAACTGCGCACCCGCGTTTCCGCCGTCCACCTCCATTTTCTTCCAGTTTTCGAGTCCTATCAGTGATGTTGTTACTGCGAACGGTTGGCTAAAGCCGTGCGTTATAACTTTGTTTGCATTTCGTTTCCATTTACCAGCGCTGTCTCAGCAAGCCGAACGTGTCGAAGAAAGTGGACATGGTCATTTACCAGTGCCAGGAGGAGATCAAGTCGAACCTGATCGAGGATGCGCTGAAAATCTTCACCGCCGAGCAGGGCCAGTGGCACGATCACCGCAGGAGGCGCGACGCTCACGAGGGGACGTTGGATTTCTCTCACCCCACGATCGTTTCGCACGAAGACAAATGGATTGCCGGCGTAAGTATGGTGTCAAGAAGCGGCGGCCCACAGACGCCTTCATCGTTAGCTCATACCATAAACGACAGCCCAAGAAAACCGGAAGTATGCTAATATTGATAAATTAATCGATCCCGTCTGGTGCAGTGTCTGATGCAGTGCGTCTATCGGAAAAATAATGCCATCGACAAGAACGGTTGGCCGACGTTGGACGGGCTGGTACACCTGTACACGGACGGTGTGAACGAGCACGGCTACTTCATGGCCACACTGCGAGGCGTCGACCGGTGTCTGAAGGGAACGTCGAAGAAGTACCAGATCAAACGAAACGATGCCGCGGGTGAGCGTTGCAAGACACAGTTCCTGCCGGCAAAGACATTACTAATTCTTGTTTATTTGTAGAAAACTTCGAGCAGTGCGAGGTCGCCTTCGATGTGTTCGACTGCATCTCGGACATGATAACTGACTACTGCAGTGGCGAGATGCACGATCATCACTAACAGTTGAGGAGTCGTCGATTGATTAGGATAATTTATTAAATATAAAATGTAAAATTCTCCCGTTCACTGTTGTAAATGTCGTAGAAATAAGTAAGCTTTAATTTTTAAGAGAACATAGTAGAAAGTGTGAATTTTATGTTTTGTTTGTGAATAAACGTAAGCTCGGAAAATAAGGGAAAACACTTCTTTTACTTCCGACAAAGCATAAATCTGCAACTATTCCACTGGTCTTTACGAACAAGGAAGCGGCCGAGAAAATAATTGAAACAATGATACAAAAAACGCAACCAAGCAACCGTGTCCGGTTGATTTTCCGGATGGCATAAACGTATTTAAATGAAGGGTTAACTGTCGTCAAAGTTCAGTGGTCGCGTAGTTTGCTAACTAGATCTTGCTTGGGTCAGTTCCCAAACAATGGGCCGGTGAGATGATCACTTAGCTAGACATGGGATGGATGTAAATGCCAGGGGGTGAACTGGTTTGTGGCGAAGCATTTGCGGAAGGGCCATGCAAATTATTCAACGCGGAACTCATCAAGGGAAGAGCGTTATTTTGTTTTGGGACGTATCATTGACGGAGTTGCTGTAGTATTGTTCGTTTGTGAAGAAATGGATAATCATTTCAACGAAACTTATGTAGTTCTTTTAAGTTTCTTTAAAACTGGTAGCCACATTTTTTAGTCAATTTTCATCAAATCCACATTCCCGATAAGCTCCAACCCTTCCATGCTTGAGCAAACAAACTCGTTGACGGCTCAACATTGTCGACCCCGTTCCTCTACTGTCTGCGGACCTTCCCAGACCAATCCGTGCCGCGAAGGGAAACGGAACGGTTTACAACTCTTGAACTTCCTCTATAGGTTTTTCGTCTCAGGGCCACCGAGAACGGACAATGGGTTGTGCTGGTCTAAGTAAACTGGTGACAATACGGCAACCGCACTCTGGCACAGTACACGAACAACGACCGATTACGATCGCATCCGCAGAACGATTGTTCTTAATTGTGTTTTTCTCCTGGCTTTTCTTCTCCCACCTAAAGTACTCAACCAAAAAAAAAAAAAAAAACACGGCCAACGATTTGTCATCGTCCAATAACGATGCTAAGAACAGCCGCTACCAACGAGACACCGTGTCCTGGGAATTAAAGCACCGGGTGTTTCGCAAACCAGTAATGCGCGGCATTGTAGGCGCAAGATTTTGGGCGATAAAGATCGATTCGTTAAATTATCCAATTATAAGCTTCCGCTGACGGCGTGGTATGTGGTGAGTTGGAAAATTAGCGCTTCCATTGAAAAGCGGGAAAGAGGAAACTTTATTCTAATGTTTTCTAATAAAATGTTGCATCTGGCAATATGATAAATTCGATAGAACGCAACGCTACAAAGTATCGGCTTGTATATTATAACGTTTTTAAATAAGTAATACTGCGGGATCAGACTAGTGTTGGACGATTGGTTACGAATTTGCTATTGAAGTCAAACCAATTATTATAAATCAGATCAAATTGGAAACCAAACACAATCACCTGACATTCCTGATGAGCTTAGGTATTCAAAAATATTTACATAAGAAAGAATAATTTTGCATTGTTACTTACTCAAGCCAGCATTAATTCATCACATCCAACCACGATGTGTGCGCATGATCTCGTGCGCAACCTCAATTCCCCACCGTTGCTGGCAGATGAGTGGGAATGCTTGCCAAGATTAGAAGACTTATAAATTCTAAGATGCAAACGATGATCGCCAGATTTCCACCCGCGCGGCACACATGCGTCAATGGTTGGTAAACATTTTCCACGTGTGACTAAGATTCGCGTGCCTTGGGTATCCGCACGTGGATATCTTCGTTTGCCTCGTGAAGCTGTTCTAGCAATTTTAGGTAGGAGATAAACTTATGATTTAAACTCTTTAACAATGTTTCAAAACTGGCAGAAGGACAGTCCTGTAGATTTGGCAATAATCCAAATACATAAATAAATAAACAAATAAATAAAAGCTAATTGTGCTCATCCGCAAGCCTATTGGTTGGTGTCTTTATCGTGCTACCCAACCATGGAAGATCGCTGACGAGTGTTTATGTCTCCAACCTCCCACTTTTGATGCCAGGCCCAACAATCTTCATCAGCGACGTCGTACGTCCGGTTCGGTGGAGCGGGCAGGCCGGGTCGTATCGTATCATGCCAGGATCGTTGCACAGTCATAAATCATCCGCTGATTTTAATAACAGCCCGAACGACCCAACCACCAGCACCGTCCCCCTATCCAAACCGAAGGGTGGTTTGGTTAAAAATAAAACACTCACAGAACACACATACCGTGGGTTGACGATCAGGGCGCGATGGACGGAACTATCCGGTTCCGAGGGACCCAACAGACCACTTCCGGAGCGATGCGGGGCGGTGCAGCAGCTCGCGAAAATCTGCCTGTCTTCGGCAGACCATTGTTTGGTCAGTTCGGGTGTGTCGCGGTTGTTTGCAGAAGAACACCCAAGTCCGGCCCTCACCGCCAGCCAGCAGAACCGTCGTCTCGCTGGTACAATCAATCATTTCACTCCCGACGGTCCGGCCTCGGCCGTAAGTACGAAAAGGAAATCCTGCCAAAATAAAGTGCCGACGAAAAGCCACCTCATGCACGAGCACCAGGTGTTGGCGGTTCAGGTCACGGGTTTCGTTCTTCGTCCACCAACAGCGTTGGTGGCTGGAGAGTCTTCAGCAGCTATACTACACGTGAGGTGGCATCCGAACCGGCCGACGCCCGATCGCGATCGTGGAAACAATTGGCGAAGGGGAGGGGAAAACTCCCCTCGCTAGCGCCATTATGACGCTGCCCTTGACTTGTATCTCCGGGCGGGAAAAAGATGGACCCACGTTAGCGCTTTTGACGGAGCACGCCGTGACGTACGGGTCCGCTGCTTTGGCACTTCTTCGACCGCATCCGTTTTTTTTTTTGTTGGCGGGTGCCACTGGTGGTGCCATCATATGCGATTGATGACCGACGATGATGGGCAGGCAACGAATGGATTGATGTTACCACGCGGTAGGTACATTGTCTTTCATTAGCCCGTTCGGTGGCAAGCCATAGGATTGTTTACGACAACACTATGATACATCCGAAAATTGGCGAAAAATGTCTTTTAAACGAGAAGTGATGGATTTTGTTCCATTTTCAATTTCAACTTGTTCCGTTAATTAAAAAAAGGATTCATAAAGGATGTTTGAAATCAATGAAAAATTAAATAAAGACTTACTCAAGTTAATCGTCGTTTGAAATTCGAATAGAATGAATAGCCCACCGCTGCGACGAAAGCTGGTCGAGTTTTAACGGATGTAGTGCCAGAACCCTTCATTGTAACTAAGGATAGTTTCTATTTTTATATTGAAGTGTCAAGATCCTTCGCTTTGGTGCGTCCGCATTTTTCTGAGGAACAGATACAATTAAACACATTGAACACTTCGAATCGCATTTACGTGTCGCTAGTTACAATTTTACAGTCAGTTTTTCAAGTTACAGCAAGTCAGTAAGTAAGAAACTAACAGCTGATTTCATACCTACCGGCGAGCCTCTCCACTGCAATACTCTACGGCCGCTTTCCGAAGGGAACGACCATAAAGATAAACATTTTATGAATGAAAATATCTCCCCCCCCCCCCCCGCCCGCCGACTCTCGATGGCTTACTTTTCGGTTCGCGCGTGTGCAAGCTGCAGCCGCAGCAACGAAGCGCGCTCATGCAAAAATTACTAACGAAAAGAAAACCGCCAACCCAGGCACACACACACACCCTCCATCACACACAAACACCCACACACATACGCCACCACACGATCAAACTCGAAAAGATCGATATCGAGCAAACCGCAGTGATTCGATGGTGCACCTGGGCTGGGAAACGATCCAACCGATCCGCGCGTGGAGATCACCGCGCGCCGGTCCATTGTTTCTGCCCCGGGCGTGGAATGTGCCACGTCTCTTCCGGACGTGCCCCCCTCCCGGGTTCCTCCCACCGTGGAGTTTGAGCTCGTTTTCACGTCTGCCCCGAACCCCGTGTGTGTTTTGCACGCCTTGCCACACTGGCACACAAAACGCGTCATAGAACCATCTAATCAACACGCATGGGCATGCGTTTGGGGTATTCGACGGGGTCGTACAACGAAAAACAAAAAAAAACGAACAAAAAAGAATAGCTCGACTGCGGGCGGCAGAGAGGAGCGCGGCTAACCGACTGACTTTGTTCCTTAATCTTAAATCTCGTAAAACCGGGCCCTCCGCCGGTTTCGCGTCGAGTTTGCGCGCAAAAGAGGAACCGCAGGCCACCCCCAGGGGGGCGGAGAGCGACAAAAATCAAGCGCCCCCACGCCCGGCAAACTAACACAGACTCCAACCCCGGAGTATCTGGGCGCAAGGTGGCACATCTTTTAGTATCATTATTGTTTCGCCCGCGGTTCGTTCGGATTTCCCCACCCTCTTCTCGCGGATATTTTTGGGCGGAAAAGCGCCATTAGCCTCGGCGGAGCACGCCGTTCTACGGAGGGTGTGCGCGAAAGGGTTGCGGAGGTTTAAAGTGTATATAAAGAGGTACGCTTTTCCACGGCACCGGACAGTACGTAGTTGATGCTACGCTTGGTGGAAAGTGGCTCCGAGAAAACCCGTTTTAGGCACTGACTTATTTGAAGTGGATCTGTAAAAATCAGCATGACCAACGGGAAGAAGGAAACATCGTGCTATCCTTTTGACGTAGCGGAAAAGAAAACAATTACGTGAAGGAATAACAAGCGTGTCGAAATAAGTTTACCAACATCAGAACAAAACGGTTTCCGGTGAGAAAAAAAAGCAAAAGAATCAAATAATCCCTCAACAAAGTGTCCGTCCGTTCGTGTCCAATAAGAGTGAACAATGAAAGTGTTTGTACTATTAAGTGTGGTGTTTATCAACCTACTGCCAGTGCACTCCGACCAGACCGATTTCAATCATATCAACTCGGATGGATCCTTCGCATTTGGGTAGTGTTGGAAAATATTTAAAAAAGCATAATGATTAGAGGGAAAATCCTGTGCAGTGTCATTGAAATGTGTGTATGTTTGTTCTCTTTCTTGGTCGTTTTCTTTCGGTGGTATCGCCGCATCCTTCGATCCTGTCGCACTGGACCTTGGTGAAGGTTGAAAAACTCCGACACACCCGGGGCGCACTACCACACGGCCAGCGGCAACCCGAAGACGATCGTCCGGGGACGCTACGGTAGCCGCCAGCCGGACACGGGCCGCGTCGAGGAAACGGTCTACACTACCGGACCGCGCGGGTAAGTTGAAGGCGGCGGCGGACAGTGGGCGGAATGTGGCCCTAACCGAGAGCCACCGTACGCTGCGGGTTTTTCCAAAGTGAAAGGTTTCCCAATGTTGAACTTGATTTTGATGGGATGGACACCGATCGTCGCGAATGCGCAGCAGCTGGAAAAGTGAGAGACTAATTTAGCATTTATCACACCGTTAAAGAAGTGTAATTATTTCGAGGCCGCGCTCCAATTGTGTGCGCGTGTGTGTGTGTGTGTGTATGTTTGTCTGTGTCTGGGAGAATTGTAACTTCGGCGCCCTCTCTGAGGCGGAGAGTGGACAGGTGCCAAAAGGGAATCCGACCATCTTCTCCACCCGCACCCAAACGGACTTGGCCTTCATTGGCGATGGGTTTTTAAACAGAGGGCCATTGTGTGGTGTATTGTGTGGATTCGGCTTCGTTCTCGGACATCCACCAGCAGACAATCCAGCATGACATTGATACCAAACTGATGATGAACGAAGCAAAATGGACTGATAATTTGAAGCCGCTCAGCCGACTCCCAGTGGAAGTGATTATGCTAACTGACTTAAAAATAGCTTGTACAACGCAAATAATTACATTTTGAATTTGCGCTATTTCCCTTTTGCGCTGTAGAAATGCTGAAAAAAGAATCGGTAACATTCAATGGAATGAGCAACAAGTTTAACAAACGCGTTATTCAAACGATTGATCGAAAGACATCAACTGCCGAGTAAGCGACGAACTTTCGGTACAGTAGAAAATTAGGAAAGCGCGCCTAGCTTTCGTTGGGGCTATTTTGAATATGTAAAACCACATGGAAATCGTATCCTACATTTGTTTGGTCGGGTCAAATCTTTCTAATTTCACTTTTTCCTCCAATTATTCGCCACCTCTTTTTGCACAGGTTCCGTGCCCGTGGGCCAAAGATTCATCGGAAGCAGAGCCTGTCGCAGGTGCCACGGGGCCCGGTCGGCACACCGGACGATCCGCTGGCCGACCCGTACGACGATCCGAGCTACGACTTCCAGTTCAAGACGCGCAACTACCAACGGCGGGAGGGCGCGGACAGCAATGGGCGCGTGAACGGGCTGTACACGTACATCGACGACGTGGGCGAGAAGCACTCGGTTCGGTACTCGGCCGGCTCCGGTACCGGCTACGAGGTGGCCAATCCCGTCCCCGATGCACCGAACACGATCGCCTACGAAAGTCCGCTCTACAAAACGCACAAGCAGGTGCGCGGCAAGGTGGCGTTCGAGAGTGGCCCCAGCGGTTCCGGTCAGTACAAGTAAGTAGAGAGAGAGTCTCAGTAAAAAAGGGATTCGAGTGTCGATACATTTCTTATCGAATCACATGACATGGCATATGACCGTTCTTCTTCAAGACTGCTCTCCGTTGGACCGGATCAACGACGCGCCGAAACGACCGGTCCGGATGGTGTGACCCGTGGCTCCTACTCCTACCTGGACGATAAGGGCGTGCAGCGCACGGTGCAGTACATCGCAGGGGCCGGCATCGGTTACAAGGTGGTGCAGAGCACAGTGGGCGCCGGAACGCACCGCTTGCCGCAGCCGAGCTTCGGCGTGAACCACGTCGAGCAGAGTGAAATCGGCGACAACAACAATCCGTCGTACCAGACGGCTCCCTCCGGGCCGGCCAGTGAGCGACCGGGCGCATCCGGCGGGTACGATCATGTGGCCCGTCCGTCGGCCGGTGGCTACGATGGAGGTTCCGGTCGGCCGGGTACGGCTCCGGGAGGCTCGTACGACCCACCAACCGGTCCTTCGGGGTCGGGCGTCGGCTACCCGGACAGTTTGAAACCCACTGGACCGGCCGGCTACCCCGAGAGTGGTCGACCCACGGGCCAGGGCTTCGACGAGGAGGACTTCGACAGCAAGCGTCCCACGACGAGCCCACCGGCGTCCGGGTTGCGTCCGGGGTCCAGCGGCCCAACGGACCGTCCCGGTTCGTCGCCGGACTCGAGTGAGGCATCGCGCGAGAAGTACCCTCCGGTGGGCGCACCGGACGATTCCGAGCACGATCTCGGCGGCTACGGAGACGACAACATCATCGGCCTGGTGCCGCCCAAGTACGACTTCGAGGCATCCGGACCGGGTGGCGCATCGGCGGGCGGACCCGAGAACGACCACGACTCGCCCCTGTCCGGGCCGTTCGATGTGGCCATCACGAGCGGCCCGTCCGGACCAGGCCCGTACCCGAGCTTCGGCGAGTCGGCCCCCGGCACGAGCGCGTACGACTCGAACAACGACTTCGCCTCCTTCCCCGAGGTGACGTACGACAAGAAGAAGCTGGAGGACGACCGGAAAAAGGACTGGCGCGACTTCGCGAAGGACTCGACCATCATCAAGAACGTGGGCGACTGGTACGTGGGGCTGGCGCCGGGTGCCTCCGTTCGGGCGCACATCCAGAACATCGATCTGCTTCCGTACGGAGGGCGGGCACCGTCGCCGGGAGATGCGCTCCGGCGGGACACGCAGGCGCAGACAAAGTCCGACTCGCCCAGGGGCAGGAAGGCTTACGAGGGGCGGTAGGGATGCGACCAAAGGCATCCGTTTTCAGAAGTAGTAGACGGAAATTGAACGAACGCGAACGACTAGTGGTGTAAATAAATTATTGCAAACGAGTTATTACATATTAAGTGGAAACTTTTTGATTTACTTAGATGGCGCGATTTTTGAAACGACGAAAAATTGTACGGTTAAGTATTTTTAATGTTGTATGTAAATTCTTACAAATCCCCGTTGCAGGAGTAAATGAGAAATATTCAATTCTGTCAGCATTTTCCACTACAGTCGAACTTTAAAGAAAAAACAACATACTTTACATACTGTTCTCATTCGATATTTGTTCCCCCGGGCTACTGAGTTAAATGTTCTTGTTTACCAGTCCAAGGAAAACGACTTCCGTTGAATGAATAATAATTCCGTATAGTGGGGTGTCCCGCATCTCTTCACTGGGTTGCGTGTGTGTGAAGTCTCACTTGGTAAAACCCGAGCACTAGGGGAGGCACACATGGACACAGATTGAATTGAAATTGTAGTACACCCAACCACCGGCAGCACAATGGTGATCTTCGGCTAACATCATAAACACATCCCGCCGCCCCCAGGATGTCGATCATCATCTTTTGACGCCTTTTCCACGCCGTTACCAATTTGTCGGTAGTGTCTGACAAATTGAATGAACATGAATTCCCTCCCGTGTCCACCCATCCCCACCTGGTACGGTAAAACCTTCAGTGAAAAGCCGCCAGCCACGTCGCAAGGGGTGGCGTTTTTCTTGCAGGGATGAAAAAAAGGTTACAACAAACATGCTGTGCATGTACGATTGGCACTTGATTTGAATACAATCGATCTCAGATTGGAAGCTAAAAAACGGCTAATAAGCGAAAGGAAAACAACATAATCGACCTAACCGGGTGTACGATGTGTCGATCTAATAGAGGGGTGTAAAACCATTTTCCGTTTTTCTCTACTGTGGTGGAAAAAAAACTGTATAACATGCTAATTAAACGTGACTGAGGGATGGGCTCATTACATGGTGATCGGAAGTTGGCTTTGGCAATATGACGTAGGGAAGATGTTCTTGGGTTTTGATTGTTATTCAAAGTTGTTCTATTATATTTGACGATAATTTTTCCAGCGCACGTGTCTTCCGATACTTTGTGTATAGCCTTCGTTAGAGCGGTAGCAATAACAATTAATGAAATTTGCTTTAATTGCCTGTTCAGAACGTCATAGAAGAATCTCTGGATTAAACAATGCCAATTATCAACTGTTCTAATAGATAATTGTTAAATTATTGCTCAGAGCAAACTAATAGAAACTGACAGACAATGTCTTGCACGCGAATCTATGCTTACCGGTACTTGATTATTAGTTGAAGATTACCGATCGTTTATTGGACTACAATTTATCAAAGTTCGTCCGTGGTGCAACCCCGGCGATCGATCAATCAATCCCCTTCGGCTGACTGTGCAACATTCTAAGCTACTGCAGATTCACCAATTAGGATCGCGTTTTATTAGACATAAACATACGTTGTTCCTGTCCCAGGAAAGGCCACCCGTCGACCGTCGCCGCTCGTACGGGGAAGATGATCCACAAAGATTAATCGAGTAAACTTTTCCGCAAGGCGGAACTCGCGACGGATCAATTATCGATCTAATAGGGAACGTTCGATGCCATGGGCGCGGAGTCGATGGTCGCTAGTCGCGAAGAGTTATAGGTTGCC
>JAOEFI010000006.1:20138155-20154668 GCA_034621735.1 Anopheles plumbeus
TTGCCGAGACGGGGTAACTAACTAAGGGGAGCAGGATAGGTGATGTATCTACTGTATGCTTCGTACGCCGTGATTCGGTTGTGTCTGTGGCAGGGTATCGCTTCTAACCGACCGGCAAGTGGCGGAACCGGCTTTGAAGAATGTAAGAAATCGCTAATTACCGGAGATGAATGACGAATCGGAACGATGCACTAGTATGGTAAGGGCGCTTCATCCCTTCGGGGGAGGTTTTTGTTTTGTTCGCAGCGGGTGACTGGGTGGATGATCTGTCGCACCTATATTGATATTGCAGCGAGTCGTTATGACAATGCCACCATACCGGTTTCGCCGATATTAAGTCATAAGGAGTGCGTAGTGCTACTAACAGTGTCTGAGTGAGAACACTCCGTTTGAATAGTGTACCCATTCGGATGCAGTAGAACGGTGTGCATTGGTTTCGTTAAGTAACTGCTTATAAAAACACCTGGTAAGTGGAATCTCGTCTACAGTTTGTGTTGTGCTTCGACGAAGAGAAGTGTCCCAGTGTTCAGGATGCTGCGTGGTGGAAAACGTGTGCCTTTAGTTGCCCGCTCGAAGTTTGTTTGGACGGTACTACTGTTTGGGGGAGTCATCAGCAATGGGCATGGTTGGAACTTACCGAACACGTATTATCAAGGAGCAGCCGGTGGATCATGGAATCAAGGGGCATTTGGTGGAGGTAGTAGTTAGTTGCCTTCAGGTGTCCAGTTCTCCAGTGTTCACTGAATTCATCTGTTTCAGGGCCCCCAGCTAGCGCAGATTTTGGACACAGTCAGTGGGCTGGGGATGGCAGAAGCATTGGCGCAGGTGGTGCAGGAAGTGGTCTACCCGGTACAGGATACAACGGTGCCGTAGGTGGTGTAGGAGGAGCATTTCAACCAGGATTTGCCAACAACAATGGAGTTCCTTTCGGTGCAGGTAGGAAACGGACACCTTCAACATAAACATAAAATGTAAGTCGAGAAAAATTCATGGATATTTAAATTTTCTTCAGGGCAAGGATTAGGCGCTGGTTACGACGGTCAGTTCTCTACAGGAGCTAATCCATGGGGAAGGAATCAAGGTAGACGTTATTGAGCGAACAAAAGTTATTTCGTCAATAAATAAACACATACCATTTATAGGCGCTGGGTCACGACCATTAGCAACTGCCGGAGGTTTTACTGGAGGTGCAGGATCTGGAACGGCTGGATCATTCAAAGGTGTCGGATCAGGACCAGCTGGAGGACCAGGATCGAGAGCAGATGGGTCGTTTAGAGAGACAACACCCACAGCAGGTGTAGCCGCTGCTGTTGATGGTGCCGGATCTGGACCAGCAACAGAAGCTGGCGGCTCTTTTGGTGGACCAGGATCAGGTCTAGCAGCAGGAGCTGGACGCTCTTTTGGAGTAGCAGGATCAGGACCAACAGCAGCTCCTGCAGATTCGTTTGCAGCAGGACAAGCAGCGGGAGCTGGAGGTTCTTTTGGTGGAGCAGGATCAGGCCTAGGAGCTGGAGCTGGGGGCTCTTTTGAAGGAGCAGGGTCAGGACCAGCAGCACCTTCTGGAGGTTCGTTTGCAGCAGGACAAGCAGGAGGAGCTGGAGGCTCGTTTGGAGGGCCTGTGTTTGGTAAAGGTGGATCTAGTGTTCCTGGCACGATGTTTCTAGCAGCACGTCCGGTGACGTACTACGGAAACCCGCTCGGCGGAGGTGTATCATCTCAGCCCTGGAGACACGGAACACCTGAAGGACTGGGTGGTTATGATGCCGGCAGATCACCGGTATGGCATGGTTCAGGGTACGTGTATCGAGTTCCTGTGGCCCACATCAATCCGGACGGCAGCTACGGGTTTTCCTATCAGACGCCGCATTCGAATCGTGAAGAAGCTGGTGACAGCAATGGACACGTTGATGGAAACTATGGCTTCCACAATGATGGAGCTCAACATAATTTCTCCTTCAGTGCGGCGCCCGACGTAGACTTGCGTACGAGTATCGGCCAAGGAGGTGCTGGTGGATTCAATCAAGCTGACTATGGACCACAATCGGTCCACTCACGATCCCGATTGCCGCTGGTTCCCAACACTGCCTTAGCAACGAATGCAAACGATGGAAATGGAAACGATGCTTTGGGAGCAACAGTAGGCGGTATTCCATCAACGGTTGGATCTGCTGCTCTGCCTGGCAGTTGGTCCAGTAGAAACGGAGTAGACGGTGGCAGTGTGGGAACTGGTACAAATTCTCCAAGTGGTCCCGATGAAGGTGCACTCAGTGTCATAGGGTTGCCGAAAGCGCCTGCTCTCGCTAACGGCCCAACTGCTCGCGATCAAACAGGCCGTGGATCTAATGAGCCGAACAGAAATCCAAATTCCGGCAATCAACTTGGAGTTGTACGTAACACGGCAACGGTTAGCCCCATTGGGAACAGAAACGATCGTACAACTTCTACCGGAGTCGATGGAGATGGATTCACGACCGAGGTGGATGCGGAAGATTCGACAGATACGGTAACCAATGTACGAGGATCGTTTCCGTACAATGACGATGGTGGTCGTGTTCGTTATCTAGCAGGAGCAGATTCCGGATTTAGACCGACCGGAGGAGTATCGACGAACCTGAATAGTCAGGGCAGTGTTCTGGCAAATGCACTGACAACACCTCGCCCACTTCAATCATCCGTCGAGCAGGTGGTTTCACGTCCCGAAAATGACCCATCGTACAACTTTGCCTATCAAACGCCTACCGGGGCTCGGCATCCTAACAACGGAGCCGGACGAAATGATATGCAGTACCTTGGTGGAACCGGTGGCGGAATTCGTCCGATCGGTGGCAGCTTGGCTGGCCCGGAGGGGTCAGGACAAACTGTTGGTCCTCAGCGCGACGGTTCGTACCGGTTCGGTTACCAAACGCCAGATTCTACGCGTGAAGTAGCCGCCGATGGCGCGGGTAACGTGCGCGGATCATTTGCCTACGACAATGCGGCCGGTCGTAACGATTTGCAGTACGTTGCAGGTGCTGGCAGTGGCTTCCGTCCAACCGGTGGCAGTTTGTCGGTACCGAATGGTTTAAGGAACCCCGGGGCGTCTCCTGGTGCTGGTGGTGGTCTGACCGCACCTGGTAGTCAATTAGGAGAAGGTAGGACCGATGGAAGATATCAATTCGGTTACCGTACGCCAGATTCTGAGCGCGAGGAGTCATCCGACGGCGCTGGCAACGTGCGGGGGTCTTTCGCGTACAACAATGAGGCGGGAAGAAATGATTTGCAGTATGTCGCTGGTGCAGGTACCGGCTTCCGTCCAACTGGAGGGAGCCTCTCATTGCCGAATGGTCTTGGAAGTGGCGGCTCCGCATTTGGAGGTCCCTCATCGTCGGGTGCATTCGGTGCCGATGGAAGACCATTGGCATTCAACAACCAAGGAGGAATAGGCGGACAAAGTTTCTTGCCGGCTGGTTCAAGTGGACCGAATGCATTCCAAGGCAACGGAGGATTGGCAGCGCACAGCACCGTCACCAGGAGTCCTCAGAATGTACCGAGTGGTGGAACGGGCAACAATTCTGAAGCATTCAACTTCTTGGGAAATCAGCCCACCGTAGCTGCCCGGTCCCAAACAGGCGTCGCCGGTGGTGATAGCTCCAACATCAATGGATCTGGAGCGAGTTTTTGGAATGAACTTCCATCCCACAGATGGAATGACGGTAATAGAAATGGAGCGTTTGCCACAACCAGTGGATCCTTGAACGGAGCAAGTCCCTCGACGTCCGGTGAGGTGGGTGGTGACACTTCCACCATGAGCTTTGATGATTCGCAGCAAACCACAACCTACCGTGGCTTCGGCACCGGCAATGAAGGCAACTAATGTAGGTAATTTTTAAAACGGGGTTCGTTGTTTGGGCAGAATTATTATTTCTTCAGATGTAACCAAATCATTTTGAATTTCCTTCTAATTTGAATAAATTCGTTCAATTTATTGTATCCTTCGCAAACGCCGTCGTGTGTGATTTCTGTTCTTTACGCAACCCGATTACGCAGGTCGAGCACAACGCTGGAAGTGGCCGGAAGAGTCAAACTAACCGTTCCATCGGTGGTCACTAGAACACGCGTACCGGAACAGTCCGAGTTTCGTGCTTCTCCAGTCATTAGGTCACAATACTCGCCGGCGGGAAGGCACGTCCTAAAGGATCCATTCTGGGTCACCGTGCCTGTGTTGAAAACCGCAAATCCAATTCTACCACGACAGAATGCGAACGTACCATCGGTCGTCTGTACGTCACCAAGCGGTGCCGCAGCTACGAAGTTCCGGAAGCCCACCATTCGCCGGACCGCGGGCCAACGATGCTCACAAATCCATCCATTTGAGCAAGTGCCATCGGTGCCCGTGGAACCGGGTGATTCGATGTCTTCCAACTCGTCGGCGGGCGGACCTTGGCTGGAGTCCGTGAAGTTGTACGAACTCATAACGCGCGCGGTGCCATAATCGGTGGCCAAAGTGAAAGCAACTGCCTGAACGTACTTATTTCCATCCTTGAAGGTAAGAATGGAGTCACCGCCGGCCCCGTGGCCACGCTGATTGTCGTGGTTGTCCACAAACACGAGTGCTGATTCAGAGGGTATCAAACCATTCCGAGAAGCATTACCGGCAGTTAACGATAGCAAAGCCGGGGCTTCCAGCGTGCCGCGGAAGACGAGTCCGATGTAGAGTGAATACTTAAATTCCGTGACGTCTCCGAGATCGGTGTACTGGGAGCTATCGGTGTATAGAGGATCGATTAGGTTTTCTTTATCAAAAAGGAAACTTTTTCTTCTAATCTACTACAAACTTACGCTGTGATCGGTTCTTGCCCAAGATCGATAACTTCTTGGTAGATGAAAGGGGACGCAAACGGAGGAAACTCAAACAGTGGATTGAGAGGGTTCAGTCGCTTGTAAATAGCATCCAAATCCGCGGGCTTCATGTGCTTGCTGGCATCCATCCGGAAGCCAGCAACGCCCAGATCGATCAACCGGTTCATAAAGTCTACGATCCGCTGCTGGACATATGGTTCCGTTTGATTCAGATCCGGCAGCCCGCCGAGAGCGCAGTCGCGAGCATCGGTCGCATTCTGGTAGTTGGTAATCGTGCAGTCCGGATGGAAGTGTGTTCTATTGTACGGGACGCTCGGGTACAGCCGATTCTGTGGATCACTCGGTGATCCGGCCGTACCGTAGAGTGGCACGCTCAGCCCAGCTGCTGCCATATGGTTCACGACCACGTCCACGTAGATCCGCACGCCGGCCCGTTGGCAGCGACGAACCATCTCCGCGAACTGGCGTTCGTTGCCGGAACGGGAGCGGATCTCGTACGAGATGGGCTGATACCGTTCCCACCAGGGGCGGCCCGGAGCGACGACGTATTCGTTGACCGGTGATACCTGCACTCCGCCGTACCCGTCCGGCCCCAGAACGCGCTCGCACTCTTCAGCGATGTCGTCGAATTTCCACTCGAACAGATGAACCATCACTGTGCGACCGGGGTAGTAGTGGGGATCGCTTCGACTTCCGTTACCATTTCTTCCTGCTACTATGTCCGATATGTTCGGAAGGCTGGCGATGACAGCCGCGAAACCACTGCGAACATTGTCGAGTCCTTGAAAGAATTTTTCCGCCTGGGTGGTGGATAAGTTCAATGCAGCATTTGATGACAGGTTGCTCCAAAACTGAGGGTTTGCAACAGTTCCGAGGGTCCTTGAGAATTGTTCGATACTTTGCTGCGAGCTTGGAAACAGCCTTGCAAGCTGGTTAAATCCACCTGCCGCTTCGTCCAGCGCTGCTTGAGCTCCGTTAGTAGCTGGTGTGCTGAACGCATTATTGGCACTATTTTGCAGCAGGGCAAAGTTGCTCAGATTCGAAAATGAGCGCAAGAAGTTATTAACACTGGACACTTCCGGAAGTCGAAGATTGGAAGGGATTCCAGGTACGGATGGTATCGAGGGAATCGAAGGAAACGACGGTATTGTCCTGTTGGAAAGATTCGGCACGAAGTTCGAGAAAGTGCTCCTGAAGCGATCAGCGACGTTTGTCAGTGATGGAGTTCCACTAGTTAGGACTTCCGGGGTGTTGGCGCCAAACGCAGCACTTCCCGCTGATGGATTAATTGATGCGTTGAATAGACTGTTCGAAAATCCGATAGCACCACCGTTTCCGAGCGATGGAATGGTAAAAGGACCGAGCTGTAAGCTGGTTACAGTTTCGATATTGAAACGCGCGGTGATAAGAAATAGTATAATCCAACATCCAGCCATGGTATCGGCAGTGTACTGGAACTAAGGCTCGTAGAGCACTCGACTACTTTTATATGGTATTTTCAGTGACCTTTACATTTGATGAAATACAATTGCTGTTTGCACAGCTTGACAGCGTCCATAAGCATAAAGATGAAGCACTAGATGTTTGAGGATGAATTTAATTTTCTGTCGAGTGTTTACTGTTTTCTCGGTCCTGAATCTGCTGTATAAGAAGTAGGACGCATATAATTTGGGAGACACATTCAGTCTTTTGATGCCATATTTCATTGTACAGAGGAAACATTCAGTTGCAACAAAATTATTTGTTAATCGATTCAGGGGTGTAAATAAACATATTATTTTAAACAAACTGGTCTATAACTGGTGGATCCGTTAAAACTTCAATACAATTCAATTCAATATAATGTTCGAATTTGGTACGTAGATTTAGAGCTATTAACTGAAGTAAGGAAAAAATATAAACCCAATTATCAAAAGTTATGATCAAGGACCGAGATCAACGTATCAACGGATCACCTAGGGTTCTAAATCCCGCGAGTTTTTTTAGATGGAAACAGAAGCACACCCGGTGTTTTAGAGAGCGAGACAGGAAGAGCCGGAACCAAAAAGCCACAGTTGACTCATGGCGGT
Organism: Anopheles plumbeus; assembly: GCA_034621735.1. Lineage (NCBI taxonomy): Eukaryota > Metazoa > Arthropoda > Insecta > Diptera > Culicidae > Anopheles > Anopheles plumbeus. Next base: position 20,145,064 of record JAOEFI010000006.1, read on the forward strand.
TTGTTGATAGTTGGTCTATCTGTCAAAAACTACATCGTGCTTTCACAGCAGCAGAAGAAATATCAAAACAAACGCATGTTCTGAAGTGGCTTTTCGTTTTCCTAGTGAAACTAGTAGTAATTTCCCAAAATGGTACGAAAATTGAAATTCCACGAGAAAAAACTGCTGAAAAAGGTCGATTTCTTCAACTGGAAAGAAACGAACAGTCTGCATGAGACGAAGGTGATGCGCAAGTACCATCTGCAGAAGCGGGAAGATTACACCACCTACAACAAGCTGTCGCGACAGATCCGCGAGCTCGCACAGAAAGTAGCAGAGGTCGATCCGAAGCACCCGTTCCGGACAGAGATGAGTGCGCTGTTGCTCGAGAAGCTGTACGTGATGGGCGTGATACCGACCAAGTGGGATCTGGAAAACGCAAACAAAATCTCCGCCTCGTCGTTCTGCCGGCGCCGCCTTCCGCTGGTGATGGTACGGAACCAAATGTCGGAAAATTTGAAACATGCGACGCAGATGATCGAACAAGGGCACATTCGGGTCGGTGTGGAGGTAGTGAAGGATCCCGCCTTTCTAGTACCGCGCACCCTGGAAGACTTTGTGACGTGGGTCGACGGTTCCGCGATCCGTAAGCACTTGATGGAGTATAACGATATGCGCGATGACTTTGAAATGTAATGTGATACAGAAAGTAAATTCTTCTTTATGTAAATGTAATCTTTGCAATTGTTGTTTTCATTGCGAACATTAAAAAATCTGACTGTATTTTACCACGGGGGTTTAGTTTTATTCGCAACATCATATCAATATGGTTAGTTTCCCTGCTATCTGTACTACAGTGTGATCATGCTACTGTTGGCTTGGCAAACAAACCGCTAGATTAAGAAGTTCACTTATCGCGTCGGGGGGACGAATTATAAAATAATTGAAACACCATCAATACTATTTAAAATGAAATTTCTATCTGCCAACTGCACAACTTGTGCACTGCTGAATTATGTGTACCGGAGTGGCAGATATTCAACAAAAATGAATATCTGTTCCTGTAATACCTCCTTTAGCCAGTAAAAGCGTGCTGTGGGAAGAATGCTACTGATCGTTGAGAATGAATGTTTCAGAAGCTGCTATATGATACGGAGCATCCTGCCCAGCAAATCTAAAGAATAGTGCACAGAACGAGGAGCAGGCTAATTGTGTTGACAGTATAGTATATATTAAAAAAAGGATCGAAAATCGTTTAACGCTTATTTAAGATCTAGTTGTGGAAATTCGGTGCAATCTGGTCTACCTCCCTCTCGTACGTACGTATACACACACGAGTAAGTTTGGTGTCATTAGTTGACCGTCGTTCTCGGATGGTTTAAACCGTTCCAACAATCTGCATCTCCTTGGGAGAATTTGCTTCCCGCCTTTCGGGTTCGGACAACTTCTAAGCATCAACCACTTTCGCCTCCTTGCCTGCATCAACATTCGCAGTGTCGCCGTTGGTGGTGGTCTTTACCTGACCGCTGGGCTTGCTCCCGCCGACATCAGCGCTGTCTTCTTCTTCATCCCCAGCGCCGCCGGCCACCAACGCCTCGAGGCCATTTTTTTCCGTGTGGCGGAACTTGTCGTACCGCTCCAGACTCGCCTTGTCGTCGTCCTCCTCCTCCGCCTCGTTCACGTCGCGCAACAGGTCCCCCAGCTCGTCGTTGTCGACCACCTGCCACATCAGCTTGTCGTCTATAAGGGTTGTGTTGACATCGCCGCCGAGTGAAGCCGTGTCAGCGTCTTTACTGGCATCCAGTGACAGACTTTCATCGGTCGAAGGCCCTGTTGGAACAGGCTGCTCGTCCTTCGCCACGGGCTGAGATGCTCCCGTGCTCACGGCAGTCGGTGTGCTTCCTTTGGAAGGGGCAGACTTGGAGTTGCCAGAAGACTCATTGGCATTATTTTCCGCGCTGGGAGTCGTTCCACCATCGCCCCCACCGGCAGCGGTAGATGTGCTAGCTGCAGTTGAGCTCGTGCTTGTGGTGACGTTCTCAGAGCTGGCCGCTGCTGCCGACTTCGTGTCGGTGGTAATGCTCGACTCTTTCTGTTTCTTTTCATCTACTGCAAAACAAAGGGAAGAGAACTCTCGATTAGTCTGTATGAAAAGCGGGTCGCGAAAAAGTGTCAAAATCTTACCCTTCTTCGTTTTCACTGCTTCCTTGTCTTTCAACTTCTTCTTGTGTATCCGTTCTGCCTGCTCGCGCAGTTTCTTATCATTCCGGAAGGAAATGTAGAGCCTCAAGTGGCCCGGCTTCTTGCAGTGCTCGCGCAACGTCTTCTGTGTATCCAAACGGCGGTGTAGGTACATATCGCACAATTCGCAATACTGCACCTCCACCTTCTGCACGTACTCCTCGCCGATGATCATCTGCAGCTCCGCGTCATCTTCGTCTTCATCGTCGTCGTCGTCATCCTCCGTGCCAGCGCTGCGCCTAGCGCCAGGATACTCTCGTTTTACTGTGCCTGCAGACGTACTGCCATCGGTTTCCTTTTTCACGCCCGGCTCACAAATCTCGTCCACCTTGCCCACCTCATCGACGATGGTCAAGCTGTCCAGATCGACCAGATCGCCAGTCAGCTCGTCGCCTGAATCGTCGCCCTTCGACGAGGAAGCGTACCGCTCGACTCGCGCCTTTATCTTCAGATGGTCCAGCGACGCCCGGTGCGTTTCGTACGCCATTGGGCTCTTGAAGCCGATCTTACACACGTTGCAGTACGGCATGAGGAAGTTCTTCATCTCCTTGTGACCCTCGGACAGCTGATGGGTGGCTCGTGGCTGACGGTAGTTGAGCCGGCAGAGCGTGCAGAACCCGGCTCGCTGTTTGCCACTGCCTTCCTCTCCATCCGCACCATCTTCGGACTTTTCGTCTTCGTCCTTTTGCGCGTTGCGCTGGGCGGCACGCATCTCGAGCAGCCGCTCACGACACTTGATCGCCAGTGTGCGCATCTTCATTTTGTGCCCACGACTGTACAGGTGGGTTTGATATTCCTAGCGAATGAGGAACGTTTGTATTTACACACAAATTGTACAAAACCACAACCAATTTTCTCGATCCTTACCTTGAAGGTGACACACTTGAGATTACAGTGCGTGCACGTCAGCTTGATGAACGACGATGAACGGTACTTGGTAGTAATCTTTGTAGATCGCTTCTTATCGCTGGCCTCATCCTTGCGCTTCTCGTCTGTCTTTTCAGTGCTAAGCGATTCCTTCTTGGGGATTTTACTTTTCTTAACCGGAGTTTCTTGCTTTGAGCTTTCGTCCTCTTCATCAACCGTGGCACCTGAAAGGAATATTTGTTGTTGAGAACGAAATTTGGCCAGCGGTTTTACCTCTTCATCTGCATACCGGTGGTATCGGCATCCTCCTCATCATCATCTTCCTCCTCTTCCCGTTTTATTTTCACTGATGAGTTTTCCTGGTGTTTATCGTCGCCAGCGTCCTCCTTTTTTGACTTGACGCCCTTTTCCTCCGGGCTGCTCTCTTCGGTTGCCCGTTTCATCTTTTTGGATGATGGAGCTTCTACATCGTCGTCAACGCCTTCATCCTCTTCATCGTCGTCATCATTCTCCGAAACAGAATCTTCGTGCACATCCTTCGCTGCCTGGATCGCCCGTTTGATGAGTGACCTTTGAAGAAAAGCAACGTTATGCAATATTAGCAGTGGTGGGGGTCCGGGTGGCTTGGTGCAAAAGACTACCTACTTTCGCGACACCTTCGAATTAACCTCGAGCGGTCGTTTCTGACCGATATTCCCGAGGATGCGATGCCGGATGTCACCACGTCCGCGGATAGACGGGAAGCGCCGGTTGTGCATCGGTATCGGTCGAATGTCGTTGCGTCGATGATGCGCCCCACCAAGAATGCGCGAGTTCAGCATGCCGCGCCGTCCGTCCGAGCGGTAGTGCGAAATGCGTCCCCTCATCGATCCTCCTCCCCGGCGATGCATTCCACCGCCCATGCCGCCGCCGAGGGAACTGCTGCTACCACCGCCCATGCCACCGAGCATCCGCGAGCTTCCTCCCATCGATGGGCGCATCATCGAACGACCGTTTCCACTGACGGCTCCACTGCTGCCGCTGGTCCGCATCGCCACGGACCGTGGCGGCCCCATGCTTGAAGAGTTGTTGTCCCGGGACCTGTAAGAACTACCTGTATCAGCACCGCCGTGGCTGCGGCTGGCGCTACTACTGCTTCGGTGATGCTCGAACTTGCTCCGCCCCGAACTGGCGTCGCCAGCGCCGCCCGTCGTCGATGAATGGTGATCGTGGCTACCACGCTTGTCATACGACGAGCCGGAGCTGCCTCCTTCGTGGTACCGACTCGACGATGATCCACCGCCGCGCCCTCCTACCACGCTGCTGCTGCTGCCGCCATAATCCCGCCTCGAGCTTCCTCCCTATTAAGGTTCGCAAGCATCCGAACACATCCGCATCCATCCACCGTAGCCGATCGTGTGCACACGCGAGTAGTGTGTTGGATGGTGATCGGATCGCACAAGGAGGTGGACAGGACAATCAGGATCAGCATCGACACACCGGACGTAGTGGTTCATTCCGTTCCATTTTCGTTTGCGCCGCCATTTCCACGAACAAATTATCATCGAGATTTTCGATGATCGGTTGAAGAGAGTTTCATTAGAATCATATCAGTAGGGTTCAGTTGTTTTGGTTTTGTTTTGGTAAAATGGATGTTTTTCGATTCAGCTCACTATGCTGTTCGCGTTTTAAACACAACCTTCGTCAGATGTGCACACTGTAGAAGAAGCGTTGGTTATTGCCCGATCATGGGCTTCGAATGGTATAGTTTTGGTCTTTTCCGATTAACAATTTCGATTGAAGATTCGACAAAAGTCCCCGGACACGAAAGTATTGTGTATTTTGATTTATCAACATTCTTCCACTTACTCTCTGTCTCCTTCTTTCGTCCACCACTTGAACTTCTCTCCTGTTCTTACGAAGTCCTCGTTTTGCGAATTGATACGGTATATATAATTTATCATTCATCTGATGAAGTTCAGATCCGCGATGCACTGAATGTTAGCATTTGTTTTCCCACTTTTACTCACTCTCGTAAGAAGATGGATTACATGTTTACCTTCTCATGCAAGAGTACAATTCTTCGCTCGTGATTAGCAAGCTACCAGGAATCCTATCTGCACCATTTCCAGCGATACTCTCTCTCTAGAGACGATATTCTATCTCTTTCGATCCCGTTTCAAGGGAGACGTGTAACTGACGATAACGTTCGAATGGGAACTGGTATGTTCCACAATTTACTTTAAAAAGTGTATGACATTGAGGAATAACGAAAAATAATACGTGATGAGAAAATATGTGTCCTGTGTACGCGGTCGTGCACGATCCTTAGCAGCTCGGTCCTGAGTCTTTACCGATACATTGAGCACGTTGATGCTGATCGGCCATAACTCCATGGGACTTTCGCCATGACATTTGTTTTACCTTTTGCGGCCTTGGACGATGAATCAGGACGTGGATGGATGCATAAGATAAACATAAGGAGGAATACGCGAGGGATTGTTTCTCTACTGGCAACGGGCAGGCGCTTTTCGCATTCCGAAGTGCCGACGAGAACACTTTCTGTGCTCTAACACAGCAACCTTTAACATTCAGGGTAGTGCCTTGCATGTTCTGTTTCTCGTCCCTTCCTGCGAAAGTTGCATGGTGGCATTTGGTATGTATCAGGAATCACCATTCACGTGCGTTTTTTTTTATCGTGACCGTTGTGTTCTACATATCAGTTCGTTTCTGTTAAAACAACTTGATGTCTGTTAGAAGAAAAGCTGCCTTCTCTTATCCTCCGCCATTCTCGCCAGAAATGCACAGCAACGTTATAAACACCAACAGCCTCTCGGCGACTTTGGGCATCACGATGGCAATAGAATCATTCTATCTCCCAACTCTTGGCGATCCGCAAAATTATACGTGATTATTTATCATGCATTCTTCCTATGCTCATTCACACGTTTTCGAGAGAGGGTATACTATTCCATTCCTACATCTCTCTCAACTTTTTATGATTAGGCGTAGCGGTTTAGTCTCGTATCTCTTCTTCTTTTGGACAATTTTAGGATTTTGTTTATGTTAAGCAAGGAATAAAAAAAATTCATCAATAATTATGCATAACGAAAGGAAGTTAAAAAGTTAGATTTGTACGTTGGCACTTTGAGCTACTCAGTCAAGTGTCGAATGGATAACGATATTGATTACGTGTTCAATAAGAATGAGACAATTGATTATTCGAGTGATAACTGTATCGTTATTGTAGCGACATAGCATATGGCCAAATATTTTTAAATATTTTAAAGGATGAGAATCGCCTTCTCTACATAAACTACACGTTAGAAGTTCGTTTGTCCTAATACCATGTTTACCCTTAGTTAAAAAAACTCCTTTCCACTGGGATAGATTTTAATTACCTGCGAATTATGCTCATTACGGGGACGCTTACGGTCCGGCGAGCGGCGGTCTCGGTTATCCTGCGTGAAAGGAAGGAACATGCATTAGTTGATTTTAACATCAATATAACAAATCTGTCATGGTGGCAAGGACAAAGAAATGAAATTCGTACCACAGAAAATTGATTTTTTATAATTTCCATTTAACCTTGCGTTCAACTATCGTAAACATTAAAACACGGTTACAACAAACGTAATGCTTACCTCATATTTCGACGAGTTGGTTCGCTTGTAGGTATCATTGCGGCTGTCGTGCCGGGAGTAACGTGAGTCCGATTCATACCGCGACGAGTTTCGCGAATCGTACGCTCCGCCGCCACCAGCACCACCGGCGCCACCGGTACTGCTGCTGCTGTACCGATTGTTTCGCGAGTCATTTCGGTTGTCATAGCTGCTGTTGTGGTGCGAACTATGGTAGCTGCCGCTGCCATGGTACGAGCTTCGAACGCCACCGCGGGAGCTACCGCCACGCGAATGGTATCCACCCCGTCCACCTCTTGGAAGGACCATCTTCAATACTTTTTTTTTCCTCTATGGCTCCTCTTGCTCGGTACACACTGTCGATAACTTTCCGTAGTCCGTAGGTGTGGCTGCAAAACACAAAAAAACGATGAAAATGTTAAATGTTTTCCATCACACCTTTTTTGTCATGCAAAACGAAAATCAAGATCACACATATACATTTCGTCAAATATGGCGGAACGCCGGCGCTGCAGACGCCGCCATTGCTACCGTGACCAAGGCACACAGAAAAACGAAGAATTACCTCACTTGTCAAGTGTTTATGCGAAGTAGATATACCGAAAACTGAAGCACTTTAATTATTTTTCACGATAATGTCGAACGACGACGTTACAATGGAGGGTTTTCGATTAATATTGTGGATTTTCCAATAGCACAAATTTTCACTGCACATCTGACGAAACAGCTTTTTATTAATGCGACTCGCGATTGTCATGTAAGCTTGATGGGTAGCCCTGGATGACATTTTAGTTGACAGCCAGGGTTCAATTGGCACACAAGAATGCACATCACTACTTCAATTCATGTCCGGCGGCTGGGGAGTTCGTGAGATTTTTCTCTGATGAGCAAATCGCTTGGCTTTTAGCCGTGGTTGCATTTCTCACTGGCCGTCGGTTTTTTAGGCCGCCGACGGAAATTTCAACTGTTTCACATTGTTTGTCAGTTCAGTCTCACTCGATCTGCAGAACGATCAGGACGCCCGCTGAGTTGTTCTCCGTGTTAAATTCTTGGTGACTTGTTGTTGATAGGATTAAAGAGGCTCTTAATTCGCTTCTCACAGGCTTGGTGACTCTGTGATCCATTATGGATTAAGGCTAAAAATTTACAAATACATCAATAATTGTGTGCGATAACTGTGTGAAAAAGTGAACCGTACGCTGTTATCGGCAGGATAACTTGGCATCTTCGGAATGCCGGCTCCAGCTGGACCTCGTTGGTGTTGAACGAATCATATTTCATCCTCGGCGGTCCTAGTAGTGAGCGATGGTTTTTTCGGGTGTCGGTTGTTTTCAAAGCGGTTCATGTTTTTGCACAATTTCACTGTTCGATTCATGATGGCCTGTTTGGTTGCATATTTTGTTGCCTACTAAATTATTTTCCCACGTTTGCGAACATAATTCAACTGTCTAGATAGTATACCGGTAAAAAAGTCTTCCACAGCATTTGCATACTATTCGGAAAACACCTCCAGTTGCGTTGCAATCAGTGTAATGTATTATATTTCAGTGTAATTTTTATTGCTTTATTTTAGAAGTGTGATAGCAGTGTGCGCAGTGTGTAAGTGTTCGATCCTAGTTCATGTTAACATCAAAATGCGTCCAAAGGTGTTTGTCAAAGCAGTGTGTGTATGAAGGATCCGGTAAACCGGCGATTTTTGTTGGGTCCCTTTCTCAAGGGACCGTTGTGAAAAGCGGAAAGATAATAAAGCTACCGAAGAAGCACCGGGAGAAGATAGCGGTCCGATAGTTTGCGAGGTTGGAAACAAAATGTCGAAAACAATCGAAACCCGTCTGCAGAGCAACGAGGTGCGAATACCGAAGAAATCGACCGAATTCGACCTGACAGCTTCGGCTGCCCCGAGCCAGTACTTCAAGAGTTCGTTCGCCCGTTCCCTCTCGTTCAGCCAGGGCCCGGGCGGATCCGCCGGTGGTCCGTACGGGACCGCCGGCCAGCACTTTACCCGGTCGCTGGATTTTGACGTCAATTTCGATCCGATCGGGGGCGGTGGTGGAGGCTATTCTAACCCGCACCAAATGACACCATCGTCCGCTTCGCCGGTGTACGAGGAGGAGCTGGAGAGCGGGGCCAGTGGTCCGGGGTCGCGCCGGGAAAACGGTTCCGACCATGAGTCGGCTTCACTCAACGGCATGAACGGCATCGAGGCTAGCAATGGTGGTATCGTGAAAACACTTTGGAACTACACCAAAGGGCAGGTATGTTAGCAATTCAACATTTCAACAATAGATAAGAGGATTTACAGAACAACAGACAATTTTAGTCTGAAAATGGTCGGAATAGTTTTTACAAGGATTGACAAAGGATAAATGGTGCATTGAACATTGCCATATACAAAACATCGAATCCTTGGAGTGTAATGCAAAATAGTAACACGGGAACTCTTGCTAGTTAGCTCGACTAATTTGTGTTGCATATCATTAGCAATCTTTATTGGCACTATAAACCTGACACTATGCTCTAGCTTCTGTGCTTCTACAATCTTATTAAGGGAATCGTTGCCATTTCAATTAGCACCTTCAATTCGTGCTGGACAAAATCCGACGGGACCAGACTGGCAATTATCGTGTCCCGATCAGATAGCTTTTCTTTCTTTCTTTTTATGTATTCGCTTATCTGGCCGTTTCTCGTTTGGATGGTAAGAAGCTTTTTTGGTCCGGTCGCACGATGTACCATGCGATAAAAGATCAGTTTTGAATCCGACTGGAGTCTCGTCACAGATGATTCCTTCAAGGTCTGGGCTAATTATATTTTTTATTGCTCACTTTCGTGCGATGCGTCTGATGGCACTGCAAGGCGTACCTAGTACAACTTGTTTTCTGTCTTTTCCCACCCGATTTC
>JAOEFI010000006.1:20176155-20186542 GCA_034621735.1 Anopheles plumbeus
TTTTTTTTCAATGTTTGGTGTGAAAATTCTATGCACCACTATAAGCTGCCGCATATGTATGGGCGAGTGCTCGTTGCCGCCTGTATGATCATTATAGTAGCATTCCGTTCTTGCGCTCACCGCTTCCATTTCCCTCGTGTTTAGTTTTATTTTGAAAAACTTTTTTTTTTCGTGATTTTATGTGCTTTTCACTTCCTCACGACTCACGAGTGGAAACGGAAGTCGGGCGGCACAACGTGCGTCTCTAGAACACGATTCCGGTAAGCTCCCTGCATGCATGCTTGCATGAGGGTTCGTTAGAGTTAAATTGGGTTCGAGTTGGATGAAACCGTCACCGGAAAACACGATTGCTATAAAATGTACGCAGGCAAACACAACACACGCACACACTCCCGGTTCAAAGCAAACGTGCTTCGTGACTGGTGACATATCAACATAGACGAAAGTATGAAAGCAATGAGGTGGGGGGTCTATCTAACTGCAGAAAATAGACACACTTTTCATTACGGAAGTTTAGATTCATTTGAACGTTTACGTTGGCTTTATAAACTTTGTTAGAAAAAAAAACAAACCTCAGTTTGTGTGAGTTGTTTGTACGTTTTTCAAAGTTGCGTTGTGGTGGTTTGAATGCGTCGTAGTGTGCATCTTCACGGCTGAATGCATATTCGATCCCCGTGCAAAGCCTAACGACTGCATGATTTCGGGAAGTTTGCCTTGTTCTGCGCAGGCTCTCGATTCTGCCAATTTTACAAATTCGCAAGCTCATGCTGACGTTGGTCAATTTTAATGGCCTGCAATTGGTTTTTTTTCTTTGCTGTGCACTGATTCAATATGCAAATTTTAATGGAAAACTATTGCATGAATGGCTTGGAAAGAGGTTGTTTTTCCTGTCTCTTATGAGTTGTTATGATGCTTGTTTTGATTTCCTATTTAAAAAGTCAATTTCATTATGGAAGACTGTAGAAATATTTCAGTTTAAAAGTTACTTGACACCAGAAAAATCGCATCAAGTTAGATGAAACATGAAATGCATCTTGCGTCTTCAAAATGGTCATGGCCGTCCATTTGTGAAGGGTGGTTCCTTAACGCAATAGAAGAGCACAAATGCATGGGTACTTACTATGCCCGGGAAAAAGTTCCGTTTAATGTCATACCTCGCTGGAACGATTAATCGCATCCGATTAAAAATCCAATTAAATCTCACACCTTGAAGGCATACGTTTCGCTGGCGTCAGGAAAATCGTTCAATCAGTCGATCGACACCCCACACGCCGACGCGTGAGGGCGAACCGCCCGTCAACCCGTTCACCATTGCACATGCACAACGTACGGTGTGGTGGTAGTTGTCCTCCTACACCACTGCACTTGGTGTGGTTGCTTGCCTCGCGATCATCGGAGGATTGGGCGATCAATTTTCCGATCGCTTTTTAAATCCCACGGAAAGGAAAAGTGATCCGAATGCGCATGGGAAACATAATCCGCAATTAATAAGCGCATAATGCGTAGGAAGTCGAGCGATGGATGAAGTATATAGGAGGGTGCTGACGGACTCATGCATAAACACCGTTTTTTTTCCTCCTTGACTTATATATTTTCATCATCGAGCAGGCGCAGGGAGGAGGTGTATCGATCGATGTGCGTTTTGTTTTTTTCGTTCATTGATCGCTCGATTGCACTTCTCAGTGGTGCTTGATGGAAGGTGGCTTAACGGTGGCTTAATCCACCATGTTAATGCTTCCGAAAGGTCTTTAGTTGCGCTAGCTAAAGAACATTCATGCGCTACTGGTTTTTTTTCAGTAACATTAATATTTCAATACTACTATTACTACAACATCGAGAGACTGAGCATGGTTCGCTGGTAGATTAGGTATGTGATAGTGTCAACATATTTTCAAAATGTTTCCTTTATCAAGTGTTCCTAACCACTTTTCATTTTTCAAGTCGCGCTAGAGAAGCTTCGTAAATGACACGTCCACGACCTAACAGCTTTAGCGACACTTGTGGACACTTCTTTCGTCTAAACTACATTTTGATAATCATGCTTCACGACGAGCTTTCCAGAAGGGGTTAGCATCCTTTTATTTGATCAAGTCGACTTCCCCGTTGCGGCTAAGAACGTGCTCGAAACGGCAAACATCCGACTAACGAACAACGCACACAAGTGGCCCACAGAAGGAAGTGTTGACGGTTGCGCCACTACTCGTAGCACTGAATGAAGGTGTGCACTATTGAAGTGCATTATTCAGTGCACACGAGTACACTCCCAATTAGGAAGAAAACGCAGGAAGTAGAAGTGTGCTGCCGGAATGTTGTATACTAGGGGCACACGCGTTGAGATTTGAAGCAAATAAAAGTTGTTAGGGAAATAATTCTCAAAGGAACGCTGAACTTGAAAATAATGTAGTTCGACGATGCTGAATGGTTGAGGGTTAGGGACATAGAAACGTACAAATTTTGTCGTGTTAAAATGTTGTCGTCCTGGTGTACCATGTATTCATCAGTTGTAGAAACATCAGCAGTGTCTAATGCGATACAGCAATACTAAGTTTAGTTGTAATCGTTCCGACGTTTTCGTCGATTTTATTACATCTTCTGGAGCGATCGTAAATCGCAAATCAATCGCGGAAGTCGAGGAAAAACGAACCGTTGAAGCCGCCAATCAAAGGGGCGAAACAATGGCTGTGTGTGTTCGGATTTCCCGCTTCGGCCGGGTTGGCGTTTTTCTGTGTCTTGCTGCAGGAAAGGCTATTGTGTTGCATCTGTTCGCCTGTACTACACACAATAGCGTGAACGTAACAATGTGCACTGTTCCACACATACCATTCGTTCGTCTGTTCCGTCGTCCAGACTCGAATGGCATTCGTTTTTCATCAAACTGGCAGCTCCCCGTTTCGGGAGGAAATTATCCAGAAAGCAGGGGGACCCGGTTATGCTCCACTTGAGCCTGGCACCCACCACCACCCACCGGAGGGAAGCGAATCACATCATCCTACGCTGTTGATGTTGTTGTTAGCACGGAGGACGCCTTGGGACCAGCTGGTTTTTCCTCCATTCAATTGTACGGCCTCTCGACGTAATTTTCCCGGTAAGAGTTTTTCTCCATTTCCTTTGGAGTTGGGTGTTTGAACAGAACCGGCCCCTCCGTCTCACCTTCTCTCCGGTCGATGGTATTGATCTTTTCAACGCTAAAATTGCATATACCGTTTGAATTTGGAAGATGCTTTACCCTTTGAAGCAGCCCATTTGCGTTTATTTTCCTCCAGCCGATTCCCGCTGATGTATTTCCTATTGTTTTTCGAGGAAAACACAGGGCTCCCCACGCCCGGTGTGGGAAGAACGAAAACAAAAGGGGTCGGGCGAAAAGTGCCACAAGATGCAGTACCGTTCGCCATTCTGAGACCGAAGCCAAACCGAAGATCATCCTGCCCGTTATAGCGAGACCGTTGAAATAGATAGTTGGAATGATGGAACTTTGGATTCGATTCTCGTTCCATTATTTCTCCGTACGACTTAACCCATCAATCCGTGCCGTGAGGGGTTTCGCACGTGTTGTGGCTCTCTTCCCGACTTGAATTTCCTATGGTAAATGAGCCATTTCGCAACGCTAAACGGTTCCGATGGGGTACGGGGGTGAATGGAAATGGTTTGATCTTTACGATCCGTTTCTTCGCGGCCACCTTCGAAGCGAAGGGTTCTTCTCACCGTCACTCCCTCTAGATTGTGCCGTAATTATTTCTCCCTGAGCACTTTTTCTGCAAACTCCATCATCAATCCATCGTCTGCAGCCGAAACAATGCGCTGCTCTCATCGCCGCATCGTTTTTCACCGGTAATGTTCTTTAGATAAAGGAGAAACAGAAGGGTTCCCAATATTAACCCAGTTCGTGCACGATGATACGGCTTATGGGGCTTTTACCATGCGAATTGCTCGTCCAAAGGATGGAAAGGGTGTAGGGAAAAAAGATGATTGAAAACATTTTATGCGCAGTATTGTTTTCATGCAACATTTCGTTGGTGCAGCCAAGTCTCGTATCGAGTTGGGAGCTCATAATTATTGCAAAACAGTCACTCTAGCTGCCATCGAAGCCGAAGGTGCTTCGTTGTGCACCTGTGGTGCATCTCTTGGTAAGTGGGTCTGAACGCCGCCCGATTGTACGCGGAAACCCAACCACCAAGAGTGACGGTAGCGAGCATAAAATATCCCAAATATGTAGACCAAAAGGAGGTGCCTACCGATAGGCGGGAGAAGATGAACGTCATTAAATTAAACATTTTTATGCTGCATCCCGCCAGCCCATCCCGGTCGTTGTTTCGATTAAGTCGCCTCAGAGTCGCCCATCTCGGAGAGGGGCGCATTTCGCGCAATAAATTTGCTGCGAGTTTCCCAACCCATTTTCTGCATCCACTCGTGATAAACTCCTGTTTCCAGCGGTGGGAAGGTATTGTTGTTCAGTTGGGGTAAGCTGTGTGCAGCGTGGGCGCCACTCGCGGTAATCAAGTGTGAAGCTATCGGCTGCCTGAAGTTCCACCCAAATGTCAGCCGGTGCTGGATAATCGGTGCATGAAACCTTCGTTCAAAGTGAACTGGGGCAGCCCTCCGCCTTTCCAACCTCGCGTCGTCGTGCCTTGTGTGTGTGATGGTCCGTTTCCTCGTGCGTTCTTCTCCACCTCCACCTTCCGCCATGGTGCTACGAATTTCGATGTGAAATAGGTGTTCCCATATCTTTCCCGATCCCACAGCTCGCGTCATTCGCGCAATGGGCCTGGAATGTCTCGGGCCTTTTGTGTGTGACTTGGGCTGATCGTTCGAGGTTGGGAGTGCATGGGATTTATGACGTGCTCCCATATCAATCTCGAGGCACATGATGAGGGCCTGATTAGTGCTGCAACATGCTGCCATTTTCTCCTCGCTGAAAAGTGCCCTTTGTCCTCGCTAACCCATTTTTCTAAAGTGGAACTGAAGTACGGGCAGGTTGTTTTTTTATTCGATTTTCGAATATAATTGTGAAGCTAACGCTAAACATTTTCGTTTTTGCTGAATCGCAACACCGTTTGGTTAATGATAGCCATTAACCCAGTCGCAGAGGGTTTCGTGTTGTTCACAGACGCTTATTTCATTCTTTCCCTGTTTCCCATGTGGTTTCAGATCGTTCAGATTCTATGGTATCATGTATCATCGGTATACCCTGTTGAGAGGAATTTGGGATTTTTTGTTTCTTTTATAAGGTAATGTTTAACCTACGATGTGATGGTGTCATGCGATTTTCTTATCGATCCTACCAATTACCGTCGTAAGTGTCCCTCTCCAATGGTGCAAATGCACGAGGTCCAGGTCCTCTTTTTGCAAGTATCACAACTGTCCGGAAGATTACCGGCTCTTCTGGTGTACAGACAATCCTACCCTTTTTTTTGCGTCGAACTAATATTTGCTCCATATACAGAGATAACTTTCACTTCCACATTGGCCGAAGGAAGGCGTGCGATTTTCCAAACGCGGACACCATTTTCAGTCCATTCTTAGTAATTGATGTTCCCTGTTGAATAAGTAGAATAGTAGAACATCGGGTGGAACGGCTGGGAACGTACCCGCCATAAAAAAGCAGCTGAACGGAAAAGGGCAATATACCACCGAGTCTCACCGTGTCTAGACTGGATAACCTTGACGGTTTCCACGAACGACGGCGACCAACGACTGTAAAAACCACATTTTGCAAGTAGATCAGCAGGTTCTCTTTGCGACGATCACGATCGCTTTCAACGGTGTGGACCATCGGTAGGATATGATTGCGTACTGGGCTTCCTGATAAAGCTTGCCACCGTTGTGTGACCGGTACCTTTAAATGGTCATGAAGACTGGAAGCTCAAATAATACGTCCATACGAAAGTTCGTGGAAATTGTAAAGAAATAAAACCGCACAGTTTTGTTGTAAATAAATGAAAATTATCTCACCTTGCGACCGACAACGGTTAGGTAATGACCCACATCTCTCAGGGCAGTCGTCCATCAGCAGCGTTCGGAAAAAGGGTGAATTGAATGCTGGTTTCCCCCCCCCCCACGGCGTGTTGCCACCGGGGGAGTGCCGACGTCCAACAAACCATAAGTCACACCTTTCCTTGGAATGCTGCGTGATCTTCACGCGTTAAGGGCCCATCCGCCGGTACGACACGGTTCTGGTGCATCCAACCGTGATCGCGTCGGCGCCCCATTAACACCGAAAAATAAATTCCAATCGCTCCGCCACCGGTACAATTTTTGTGTTTCGGTAGCTCCTTTTTTTCCCCTCTCTCCATTAACTGCCCAACGGGGGGGCGGCTGTGGTGGATCGGCGCTTCCGGCAACGGCGTGCTGTTTGTCACCGTTTGTCTCCATCAGTGCGAACACGGCGGGAGGGAAGGTGTGCACCTTGTAGAAAGCATAAAATGCCATGCATAGCGAACCGATGTAAAACAAACGGATGGGACGTTCGATCCAGTTCGGCCGGCCGCCGGAGGGAGGTGAAAATTGGGTGCCGAAAGTGCAGCAAACCGTTTTAAACCGTTCGATCTGCGATGGCATAAAAACAACGGTGGGCACAGTGTTGATGCATGTTGCTGCTGTTTGATGCCGTTGGGATGTTGTGACGCGCATGGCTGGTTTGGTAGAATTCGGTGGAAGAGTAACGCTGCTTTTGTTTTGTAAATTAGCGGCAATTTTTATGGTTTACTTTTGGTTGACGTGTTTGATGGATGGAAATTTTATGTTGAAAAAATTGACTGCATGCAGCATCATCTCTTTCAATATCTTAAAGTAACACAAACAAAATTCCATAGAATTCAATTATAATATGAATCATTTCAGTTAACATGGCAACTTTCGCAATGTGTCAAAATATATTATCAGCACTCTCCATCGAGCCAGTGCGCTTCTGTTAGTCGCAGCAACAGGAAGCCTGTAATCAGCTACACGCTGTTTTTATGCGCGCGGTAATTCAATTTTCTCGCTGAATTATTGAGATTTTATCACATACCGGACCAGAGTTGCTGAACCATGGTTGGTTTTTTCTTTTGCGTTCGACATTCGAATTCAATACGTCGGTACGCCCATTATGTTTTCTGCAGAACACGCAGAAGTGTCAAACGGAAGCTGTTTTTGATAGCTTTTAAAATTTATGCAGCTCTGTGAACAAAGTCGCTAATCCTTCAAAAGAAATTCGGTAGCGGAGCACAGACGAACGGCGCGAAGTGTGACGCGGGGAATGGACAGACGATCGAGGATGTCATCACGCAATGCTGCAGACGTCACGAAACGCCTTCATTGATGATGCTGTCGAAGAAGATTAGTGGCCGCGTAGCGACAACACCATCACCTCCACTGGCACCACCCTGCGAAAGTCACACCGGCCCCTTTCGACGTCTACTCGGACGTCCTCGAATTTTTATCGTCCGATCTTCGGATATCCTGCGGACGATGGATTGGATTACGTTGGGCTACCGTCGAACTGATAATGGGTTTTAGATGGCGGTCCATCTTTTCGGTGCCGTCCCCATTACAGTGGTTACCGTTGTGTGTGAGGTGTTGATGAAATCGTGGAAAGCTTCTTTTTTTTCTTCATCATCCGTCTCTCTATCGTTTTCCTCGTGCGATCTGGCCAGTGTACCACCAGTAGTGGATATGGCTCGATTTTACAATAACGTCTTTGATTGAAGATGCCGCATCGACTAGGGACGGCTGAGGACCTTGAAGCATTTTAATCGAACTTTAGTTTTTGGAGCTGTGTGGTAATGCTCTCCAGAGGTCACCAGAGGTTTTCGATGCTTGCCTGTCTGCCAAGCTGATCCGAAAGTTGATACGGATGTGGTGCAGTGTTATATCTATTTGGAGGTGTCAATAATGCAATAACTTAAGATGATGGAGCGTGCCTCGTTTTAAGTGTTAAGTGTTAAGAATCATATTTTTATTTAAACAAAATCTCATATTGCTGTATGATTGTTTTTACATGGGGCTTTTCTCTGTTGTACGCTGAAGGTCGTATACAACATTATTGTATGAGCATCCTTGAAAGAAGATTTTATTCTAATGCTGGAACACTCTTTGTACTCGAACGCTTATCATGATATGCATTTGATTTACATTTGAAATACGCTACTCATGGCACAAGGTTCCATTAGTCTTCGTAGCTTTTGAATGCACACGCACGGTCACACATGTACACATTAATGAATAGAACTGTGCTCTTGGAAATGAAAAGCATAATTTTCCACGCGCGTTAATGTACCGCCAGTCGTCGGCAATGCCATTTGTGACGACTAATTATGTGGTCTTGGTAGTGTGTGCAGCGGTGTATGCAAAAGGGGAAAACGCATCTCACGGTCAGTGCCGATGAGCAGATATCGATGTGGTGCATCGTTTGATACAATAAATGGGCCCACAGATGTGTGGCTTGCTGCTTTTGTATTTGGCTATTGACTTACGGAAACGGAAAGGGGGTAGAAATGCAACCATAATTGCCGTGAATTCGATATGAAAATTTAAACCGACCGACCGACCGACAAAGGACGAATGGTTTGTTTCTCACCATGTGCTGCTAATTGATCCCGATTTGTGTGATTATGGGGCACAATAATCGACGCTTGCACTAACGAGAGAAACGTAAACGAATTCGGCAGTTTTCATGGTTGGTAGAACTTTGTTTGCTGGCAACTCTACTCACCAAGCCTTCCATGTTGATTTTATCTGCTGAAAAATGGACCAATGTGTTGTTCCATTAAAATTTCCTCAACCTTAGGACACTCTTCCTGTCCTTGGTGGCATTGCTGGTGGATTATGTCTTCACCGATGCGAATCACGTACATATATTTATCCGAACGGCTGGCTATGTGTTTTCCGAGGTTACTTTTGTTTTCCAGTCAGAGCACCACGGACCATTCTTCCTCCGTGAAAATAGACTACATGGCCGCTTTGCGGTTAACCAGGTGTTTTGAGTTTACTGTTTCCTTTTTTTCCGTTTCTTCTGTACTGGCCACATTCATACCAAGGATTTTAACTCGCAAAATATGTTGTGGACATTTTCCCACCGTCTCCGCGCTGTCTGTGTCTTGAGCAACAGCTGAAACACAATAGCATGAATACGTTGTTAAAAACGTCTCTCCGTTACGACGCTTTTCACTACTTTCCTTGGAGATTAGCTTCCCTGGCTATTTGGTGGAGAACATCTCTGCGCAACTGGCTGAAAACATCCAATCTGATCGATTGTACAACGATGTGTGTTCATGGAGGAAAGCATAGCATGGCGAGTTGCATTGGTAATGTATGTACAATGTTATCTAATCGATGATAGAATGTAACATCTCCACAATAGCAATCGGAGACATTCGGCTTTCTTGTGTCGAGCTTCCGTTGGGCTGTTCGTTTCATTAGCGTTAAAACTTCCACTCCTCTATGGTCTTGCCACTTATGTTTTCTGTTGTAGCTCCTTCCGCTGCATTAAGCATTTATTTCGGCTTTCATTATTTCGTCTTTTGAGGTTGACGGGTTGTGGCTTGGGAGTGACTTTTTTTCTTCATCCCTCCCGAAAACGTGCCCGCCGTTCCGGTGTTTTTGCGTTTAGCTTTCGTCGCCGTTTGTGTCGACTTCTGTTTGGATGTATTTTTTTTTCTTTACCGTTTTGCTGTTGTATCTGCATCCTGCCGTAATTCATGTTCGGTGTACATGCTGTACAAACACGTTTCAGATCCGCGGAACATGGTGCGGCGAGCAGAATGCGCACCGTTCGAATGTGCTTCGGCAGCAAAGAGCGCAGAGAAACTCTGTGTTGACGATAACAAATGAAAACGAGAGGGAAATTCACTGGAAAAACTGTCTGTTGTTCGGCAGCAACGGGCGTGAAAAATTGAAAGTCTTCTTGGTCAAGTTCAATTCCATTTCAACGTTACACTTTTTCTTTCTCATTTGAATGCAAAATTTACGCCGTTTGTATCATCCCTCGCATGTGGCAAGTTTCCTTTTATGGGTAATATTTATTTTCATTCTTTCCTCGTATAAAAAGGTGACATTAAATGTGTCAAGTGTGTGTGGCTGTATGGAGTGAGGAGTGCTCTTACATAAACACGGCTTTTTTTATTATCCATCTCTGTTTATTGAATTGAAGTTCGAAACCTAAGTACCGCTATTGTTTTTTTTTCGGCGAAAGCCAAATGATAGCGCGGTTTACTTTCACTAAAACCCTTTTTTTTCGCGCCTCTTCCGCAGTGTCGCTGTCTTACTAGATTTCCCTTGCGCTGGTGTTGGTTTTCCGGTTGGCATCCACCTTTTTCCCGCGTGTACTTTCATCTTTGCTCGCCGGAATGATGACTTGACGGGCGCGCAATGCATCTAGCTGGACTGATTTGCCCCAACCGAAACACAATGC
>JAOEFI010000006.1:20210608-20224995 GCA_034621735.1 Anopheles plumbeus
CCTCTGGCCCCCATCGGGCGGGAGTCGTCGGTACGTTTGTTCTCTTGTTTGGTGGGACCAAAATCTGCATCTACCTTTGCTGCTCGTTTGCCGCCAGAGAGAGAGAAAGAGTAATGGCCTTGTTGAGGTCTGCCCGCCGCGACGAGTGCGTTGGTTGGTGCCCCCTTACCTTCGTTTTCCCGTTTGAGGTGCGCTGATTCAAGCGCTAATTAGAGGTGTAAATATTTATCATCATAATTTTCCTATAACTCAGCGCTGTTCATGTGTCTATGTGGTTGTACATCTACGTGAATGCTGCGAAAGGCATATATGCTTGGTACCCTTAGATTGGTAGACGCAATTGCCTCAATCACTGGCTTCGGATGAAAAGCCAGTGCGCCTCGGAATTACAATGATGGAGACGGTTGCCGGTAGGTGACGAGCGTGCATTTAATTATGATTAATTTGCATGCGTTAAAAAGCAAAGTGGAGCTGTGAATATATTTTTCGCATCCAGCATCCCGACAGGACAGAAATAAGAAAGGGCATAATAAATTATTAGTTTTGTCTTTGAAGTTGCGCAACTTGGACGAATAGTTATAAAAAATCGAAGAATTCCTCCATCATTGTAATATACTGACTGATGATCAATGGTCAGTTCTTCTCTTTCGACTTCATTAGTTCAAGTGTCGCATAGGTACATTCAAAATATGATTATTTAAGTTTGGTTCATTCATTGTCTTTCATTTTTAATATCATTCATTTTGTCCGTTTCTCAGCTGCTATGCAGTCAAGTTTTTGTTTCCATCTACCATGTCCATTTTTAGTCATAAAATGATCTTTCATTTGTGTAATTGCGCTGTGGCCGTAATGTTAAATGACGACATTTGCCTCGATGAGCAGTCGAAGCGACCAACATGGGGAGTATTTTTGGTAATGGACTAAAGCCATTTTCGCCACGATTTGAAGCTATTACGCTCCATTTGGGAAAAAGTATCTACTCGAACAGATGGTGAAATATTGATCGTAATTATTCATCACCCTTGCTTTTTTTGTGTGTGTGAAGCATGCCAAGAAACATTTCGCTTGACGTCTTTTAATAAACGGGTTTAACCATATTCTAATGAGCTGGGGATGAAGGGGTAAAAAAGTACCCTTTCGCTTTTGTGGTCCTGTCCGCTTTCGGAACGAAACGCCACTTTATAAAGTCATTAGTTTCATTAACCCAAAAGTCCGCTCGCGTGGGCCATAACGGCTCTAGTGTAAATTGCTGGCACGCGATTAATAATAGCCCGTCTTTATCGCTGACCGCACGGTTCAATACTGGAGATCACCTTTTGGCCCACGGGGGTAACACGAAGGGATGCCGCAGCAACGCGGTCTACCTGCATACGGCACGACTAAGGTATGACCGTCCGGTCTCGAAGAGCAAGTTGGAAGCGAAAGAACTAAAACCCACGACAACAGAAAAAAGAAACCTGCTCGAGGGGTGGGGGTACCCAGCAGCGTTCGGAAAAGGCCATAAGTTGGTCGGATCGATCGCGAGGCTCCGTCTCTAGTTTCCTTCTTCGATCCTGTGTGGCACGCTGATCGACACGCGTACGATCACGCGGGGAAGAAGACGTAGAATCTGGTCGACCTCCGTCAAGTACACGGCTGCATCTGGGCATGTTGGTCAGTAGAGCAATCGTCTTGGCAACCGAATGGTGTGTTGTTTACTCGTCGTAAGATTATCAGTAGCGGGTGGGGTAGGAGGGGTCTCTGTTGGTGGTACAGCAGGTCTCTGCTCCACAGCACCGGTAGTGGTTGTGAACGACCCACACGTCCACGTTCAACCTTGAGGGAACAGAAAACAAGCCCCAGGACATGCGAAGTCCGTAAATTGATAGGTAATTTATGTAGTCGTGCTCTCGTGGCATTGACATTGCGGAGGAAGGAGACGAAGAGGAGACCGGAGGAACTCAGCAGGAAGACTGCAGTAGTGGCGAAGATCGCGGTTCAACCTTTCACCCGAACGGAAAGTGGGATGATGATCTGAACATGTTCCAGATTAGCGCGGGGATATCGTGATCGTGATCTTTTCGCGCAGTGGTGGGATGTTGGACAGCGGCATGAGAAAGGGTGTACACATTTCACATATTTCAGTCCTGTTTCCTTCCAGCAACAACGCAGTGCGGTTTCTGAATTCTTCTGAAGAAACGTTGTTTTTGGTGTGAGCGATCGTGCCGGGTTTTCTTTTATAGTAGGTCACCAGTATCACAGGGAAAGCAGGGAAGTTGTTAACGTTGTACCCAGAGAGATGTAGCGAGAAGAAGAAAGAAAGACAAGTCAAAAGAAGATTGTTTAAGATTTAGGTTGTATCGGTTTCCAAACTAATGTTTTTCCTTCAAACGAGGTGTTCCAATCGAAGCAATCAAACAATTTGTTCTCGGCAGACGCGTCATTAGATTCGTCTGCAATCATCATCATCATCATCTGCTGCGCTTGTGTAAACTATCGCTTCGTGGCCAGAAGAAGGGGGAAACAGAGGAAGCTCGAGTAAATTGCATGTGCCGAAGAAGTGTGCGAGGAAGCATAATTTCGAACAACGCCCTAGCATTAGTCCTGGTCGTTGGTGGCCCAGAGCGTGATCTTTGCTTGGAATTGTGTCGCCATGTACCGTACGGAGGAAGTCGTGCTGTTTGGGAGCGTGTGATTTATTTCATGCGTGCAACGTGTTTTCCCGAAGCAAAGTCACTTCTAACGGCTGTTATATAATTATGATTGCATGGATTGCAGGAAACGCGGTTTTTTTTTATGGTGTGATGATGATGTTTGAAGACAATCAGAGAATTTTTGGTGTTTTTGCCCCCCGTTAGAATAAATATTTTTCAAAACTTTTGAATTTTGTAATTTTGTAAAAATTTTGATATATTTTGTAAATTGATGTTGTTTTGATTCTCTATATAGACAAATGTACCTGAGTCATTTTTCGCGTTTTCCCATTCTTACGGGAAAACACATTCCAAACAAACAAAAATAGCACTTTGTTGACCAGCCCCTTAGAATGGTTGTACTTTACTGGGGTAGTTTTTAGTTCTTCGTTTTGTTCTTCGGGGTCAGAATGTTACCAATTTTTATTACCTCTTTTTTTCGGAAACCTTGAGTTTTCCCACCCATCATTGAAGCGAATGTGTTCAGCAATGTTTATTCCATCGGTGGGATTCGGAAGGTGGAAGTCTTTGGACTTCGCTGCCTGTTGTTGTTGATGTACACCTTCCGTGTTCTCGTTCCCCTTAATGCGTGTACACATCAGGCGCGCGGTATTAAGTTTCGTGTAGCGATTACCCGGTCCAGTCCTACCCAAAACCCGCCAGTGTGTCGGTTTTATGATCCGCTCGGACAAAACACTCGTTTTTTCCACTCCCGGGACGTGCCGTCGTGTGTACCGGGTGGGGCGGGGAGTTGGGTTGTGGTTTTTTTTTCTCGGACCGTTTTCTTACACTGTCAGATCAGAGGTAGGCCTTAAAACTGTCGGACCATTGGACTTGGTGGATTCCGGGCACACGGGGGCCGGGAACACGGGCAGACATTTTTGCTGAGAATTTTTGGAAGGGGCAGCTGGAGTTTTATTTTTTTCGCTGCCATTAGGCAACCGAATCCTACGCGGCTTTCCCGAACTGTACTAGTCACAGTTGAACCTCCCGAGCGATCTGTCGGACGATAGTGTAGCGTGCGTGTTCCAGAGTGAACTGAGTGATGTTTTCCAACAGTGATCGGTGAAAAAATCAATTCGAAAGAATCTAGCTCTGTGAAGCCATCCTATTGGTTTCAATACAACTAAACACTTGTTTGTCGTTAGAAGTGTGGAAGGAAATTCAATGAGTAAAATATAGTGTTAGTGATAATATTCAAATGCTGCCATTGTGTGTGGAAAATCGTCGAATTGAATCTTCAACGTAACGGTATCTGATAGTTTCGGTTCTCCAATGGAAACAATTCTCCGTCACCGCATAAAGGTGAGCACAATTCCCAGGACAACCAGAAATCGTAGCACTCTTGGTTTTCCACGCCCATCGTTGATTAATGCTAGAACATGAAAAGCAGTTCCAAATCGTTCGCATAATTGTGCCGTGAGATGGATGAAAAATTCCTCCCCAAAAGGGATGATCGTATGAAAGAAGAACTGAATGATCGTGCGCGAATGGAAGGCGAACAGTTCGCACGGCTTCAGTTTGTGACCCTCGCCGGTATGTGTACACGGAACCCTCCTGCCTTCGGTACACGCGCCCAACGGCGCGGCCGTCGCAGTGGAGTGATGTGTTCTACTTCCACGCTCGGCGGCGCCAACGCCTGCGTAATGTGTCTGTCTGCTTTCGGGTGTGATGTATGTGTCTCCACGCTCGGCGCTAAGCCGTCCCGAGATTTTCCGCATAGTTTCGAACATGGAGAGTACTGGTGTGGGGGGTGCTGCTGCTGATGTCCGCCCTTCGGTTCTCACAGAGACGTGCGCCGAGCGTCGTCTGCGAATATGAATTAAAATAGACGAGTTTGAGCGTCCTCATCAACAGGGCCGGGCCTTACGTGTAGGCAGGCGTGCGTGCATGCTCCCCTTCGGGAAAGTGTGTCCTGACCTGGAGGTTTTCAGGAAAATTTATTCAGCATTGTGTTTCTGATCGAGAAAACATTCTTCAACCGTGATTTGTTCGAGAAAGCATAGCCGCCGCCCTCCCTCGTGCCCTCTTCGGGGGATGTGCTGCGCCACCGGGGCTGCTGATTGGGAATGGGAGAGCTTTTCAAAAGGCCAATTTGGAAGGATTTATTTGATTCCAGGTTTTGTTTTCCTACAGGAAAGCAGCACAATTGTTGCAGGGAAAGCGAAACGAGGTCATCGGAACGGTCGGCCTTTTCACGCCACTGGCCAAGGCTGCTAGGCGGTGGCTGTACGAAAGGTGAACCATAATCGAAGAGAAATTTTACCAGGGCGAGAGAAAAATAACGAATATTCAACAGCGGGCGTGAACTTATTCAACCACGGCTCCAGTGCTCTTGGTGCTGCTGCTGCTGCTGCATCGTAGTGCGTTTTGCATTGTATAATCACTGGCTGAGGTTTTCAGGAGCAGACGCGCTCCTCCAAACGCGCTCCTCAAAGATGAGATTTTCATCTTCTACCACTCGAACCGACCGGCCGATTGATACGTATACTTTCGTTCGTATACTGCTGCCCGATCGTTACCATCATCGTTGGATAAGAGCGAATGATTGACCGGTATTTTAGCACACGGCAACCTCGTTTTCGCCTGCAGCGAAACGTTAATTATCACCTCGGGGCCAGGTAGTATAATTGCCTATCGATTGCACCCTAACTTCTTCTCCCTATCTAACGAAACCGATCAAGCTACCGCCTGGGGCCGACCGGGGGTTCGTCTGTTGCGCGGGTTTTGCGATGTTCGACGATGGACAAGATGATACGGCAGCCTGTCCCCTGACCGACCTGTTGCTTTGTCACGGCTACCTTGTGGTAGTCATCTTACAACCGATTGCCACCGTTTGCCTCGTGCTGGATCTCCACACGATGATCTATCGACCGGGATCGTCTGGCCAAAGGTGGCAGTAGGCTGGCAACGACAAGAACAGGATTGCAGAATATCTTTTGAGAACTGTAAAGCTATGGGAGCAATCGTAATGAACAAATCATCCACACCATACCGTAACGTGATCCACAATAGCACCCTGCCAACATGAGGTGGGATGGTGCATTGGCATCCCCTATTCACTCCCCATGACGTGAAGGTGTGGCACGGAGAACAGTGTTTAGAAGCAACATCGGGGTTCGCATATCTCAGCCAGGTGCTGCCAGAGTGTGGAGGAAGCCTACTGCTTGAGGTATCAACGGTAACAAACAGCTAGGTCATGGCCTGGAGAGAAGCCTCCCAATAGCTGCTGAACTCACCCGTTCGTGACCGCTTGATTGAAGGTGGACGCGGGGCGCGAGTGTTGTTCCGATCATGGCCTGGTCGCAGGTAAAAGTCACGTTGAGGCAGAGCCTGCGTGTGCATGCGCGAGTGCTCGCGCGCGCCAGCGTTTGTGTGTGTAGGCTTTTCGGATACGGAGGCGGAGACCTAGGACCGTGCGCCTAAATGCCTCCTAAACGGTCTGCGTGTCACCGGGGGGTGGGGTTGCGCCGCGCCACAAACAGACCAGAACCAGAAAAGCCGAGCATGATGTTCCGCAACATGGAGCTTTCATGTTGTTCTCTCTTTTTGCACACGCCACCACCGGGTCTTATACCCCTTCGGGGGTGTCTATCCCGACCGGCCCTGGCCAATGCTCTCTCTCTCTCTCTCTCTTCGCTTCTAGTCCAGGCCAAGTTCAACGACACTTTCGGGCGCGTGTTCGCCGCCGTAGTGACGCGCGTACCGCCTCCTCTTCGGTTCTCGTTGTGCTCACGCAAATTCTTATCCACTTTGGCAGAAGGCTAGGTCTAGGTTAACGAATCGTTTGGATAGACGAAGAACGTGAACCGACGCTGTGTGCTGTAGAGAGAGAGAAAGAAGGATAAAAAAGATAATAATTGTAGTTTTCTCCATTGTTACAGTTTTTGCCAAGGGCTTACGGTACTTTCGGGTTGTTCGAGAGACACTTTTT
Source organism: Anopheles plumbeus (assembly GCA_034621735.1). NCBI lineage: Eukaryota > Metazoa > Arthropoda > Insecta > Diptera > Culicidae > Anopheles > Anopheles plumbeus. The sequence continues at coordinate 20,217,215 of JAOEFI010000006.1, forward strand.
TTCATTGTGTTTATTGTTTAATGGGCAGTATTAAGGGTTTGTAACAAATAAAGTGTACTGGAGAGAACGTCAGCCGGATGTTTCGGTACAGCTAGTAAGGGAACAAGCTTTTGGGCACGAAGCACACAGCAAAACATGGTTACAAAGTGTTATTACACTCCATTCAGTGGACCCTATACTACCACCGAATGGTGTAAAACCCATTCTTGTCAAACCAACGGGGAAATTTTCTGTTTGAATTAATTCACCTTGTTTTGTGCTTCCATTTCTTATCGGCTCGATCGAGATCGAGTGTAATAAACTGACGTTATTTTATGTTTGTCTAACTATTTATTTCATTGATGATTCATTTGATCGTCTCTCCCTTTGAGTGTACAACTTCTCGTGATTTCCGTCAGAGCGCCAGCGCACAAGGTGGCTGATCTTCATGCATCACGGGGTTTGAGAAGTGTCGCCCCAACACTTCGGTTCGGTTGGGTCAGGGATCGGTGCGGAATTTAGGTTAAATCTCTTCGCTACTTCTTGCCAAGTGCACCCCTACCCATGTTGGGCCCCTGTTCCCCCGGTGGAAAGGGCCGCGTCTGCCGCGCACATGTTCTTCATCATCAGCTCGAAAACATCGTGCCCCATCCGGTTCTTCCGCACGCACCAGGAATTTTCCCGCCCGGCAGCGCCACACCGCAACGCAACCGCATCGCAATGCGAGCAAATGAAAATGACTCAAATTAGGGATGATCGTTTGTCACTATTAATAAACGGTGCAGTATTTCGTTGGCGTTTTTGCCTTTCGTCGCGTGTTCTACACCTGAGCTGGGCACACTTTTTATCTCCTACTCCGAGATCGAGAGTGTTGAATCGTGTTCCATGTTTCAAGGGTTAGTGGTTTTTGGTGGTTGAATACCTTCAGACTGCGGTCAAATATAGGATTTGTTCTTTTTTTTTCACCATAAGAATTAGTTTCCTTGCTGTTATTCCATCTTCTTTGCTTAAGAAAAAAAAAACCCATCATAGTCGCTAGAAACAGGAGACGTCTGGCTGCTTGCTGGTTTGTGGTAGACGACGTGTTAATGACCGAATCAGTGAACGTGTGGGTATTTTCCGTAGCACAGAAAAGAATCGATTTCCCAAGCAACCAAATAAAAACTGGGTCTTCAATCCGAATGGTTCACGCAGATGAAGGTGTTGGTGCGGTGTGTCGTCCTGCTAGAATTGAGGTTATCGTAATGCCGTCCGTCTGTGACCTAAATTAGATGTTATTTTATTTAATGGAAACCACTTTGCGTTCATCTTCAGCTTTTATTTAGCTCTGGAAAATATTTCATCCTTCAAAGTTGCTGATGCGACCCACACCGGGCCATCGTTGGGTGATTTTCCAAGTAGTTGAAGAAAAAAAAAACACCCCACTTGAGTTTCGATCGTAGGTGGTTTTAATTAATATGTGTTCAGTTTTCAAACGACGTTTGTTTGTTTAAGAAGTTCACGAAATGGCAAGAAATAGTAGGGTCTGATGCAACGAGTATAATATGCAGACAAAAAAATTGTAATGATCATTGATGGTGTTTAGCATCAAAGTTTTATGTGTTTATTCGATGAAAACGTGCTGCTGAAGGTTTACTGTTTTAAAGAACCCTTTTCTACGGTTTGCCAATAGAAGAATGGAGGAATAACAGTCTACTAAACCGGTTCGTTTTTCTTCTCAACACAATGCAAACTTCTGAACAATTGGTTTCATTGAGACATAGCAACTTCAACAACATTCAACCGTGTTTTTTTTTCTCCTTTCGGACGAAGGTTAATGCATCTGCTAATTGCCACACCGCCCAATGCCAAAGTCAGCCCGATATTTGCTTTTCACCATTGTCAATTCAATCAATTGAAGGCTAGATCCATTTCCATAAGCTATCGCAAACGGCTCACGACGGTTGTGTGTGTTGCCGGTGGTGTAGAAGACGCGGCCACACTACGTAACCCAAACGCGCTGCGTCAGCATCATCGAGCTCGGTTTCGATCACCTTGCGCCGCGTTGCCGCCACTAGTAGTGACTAGCAGCAACCCCCGAAGGAAAACCCCGGCGTGGTGTGCCGCCCGCCATGGCCAAGGAAAAGCGTCTCATCAACGCACATGGCAAGAGCACAGACACACGCCCGCCACTACTGTGACGGATACCACCGGCGTGTAGGGGGCCGTTCCATCCGCGATAAGTGTGCCCAACTAGTTGGGCGGGTACGCTGGGTAACAGTTCGCAGAGACCTACTAAACCGGTGAAGCAGAAACTGACCTCATCGCGCCGAGCTTAGCTCGCTCGGTGTCTCAGCTGGCTGGTTCGTGTGGCCAAACCCATTCCGTCGTTTGACGTGGCGATGGATGAACCTTCATTGGTTACATATATACCGTAAAGACCCACCGCTTCGAACTGGAGCTTCGCACGGGCGACGGTAAATCAACGACCGAAAAGGACATTTAAAAATCGATCACTAAAAAGGGACTCGCAATGCTGACCGGTTAGTTCAACGTCGTGGGCTCATTTGAGTGAGTAGGAGCTTGTCACGGATCATCTAACACGACCCGGCAATTGTTCGCGTTTGGTGGAACCGTAAGGAACATCTTTCGTCTCACAATAATAAGACATCTCACAGGAGTCAAACATTGGTTGATCCAAATTCCAAACAGACTTTTACGGACCTTTAACACCTAATCATTACCATATGCACCATCGACGGAAGGAAAAGGGGTCCCCGTAGGGATCTTTCACCAAAGTTGTCGCGCATTTGTTTTCTGGCACCACTGAGGGTTGCGCAAATCTACGTTAAAATACCATAGGAGGTGTAACACCGACCGCGACGATGGGCCACGGCTTCCCGTTGCTTCCCACAGAGTTCTCGAAGCGCCGAAGTGAATTTGTTTTCCCTAAGACATCGTGGTTAAGCGCAACAAACTGTCGACAGGTTCTAACACGGCAGTCAGACCCCTTTTCCTTTTTTTTTTTCGTCCACAAACCGCCGTCGCAATCCATTTTGGGAGACAACTTGTTTGCTTGCTTTCTGCTTTCTTTCCTAGTCGTCCAGAGCGCCATCGTCGTCACTCGCTTGCTATCGAGAGAGGGATGCTCCTCATGTCAACGATCATTTTAGACCGGTCAATTTTCTGCCCCTTCGGCTTTTCTGGGGCAAGCCCTCTGGCTGGTGCTGGTTCAGATTGGTGGATGGATTCCCCTGCGCCCGCACTCGTAACGGATCGAATTTCAGATTTCCCTTGAATTGCGCGGCGGTTGCGCGAAAAGTGGTCGCCTAAACGCTCGTCTATTTTTGGGAGTCCATTTCTTCACGCATCCGACGCTCTTGCAGCCGGAAAATGTCTTTAGAAGGCGAAGATTATAGCTACCCTTAAGCCGCAAGAACCGGCTCCCGAAAGCGAAATCCCTTTCCCGCAGGAGATTCTACTAGAGAAGTGCAATAGTTGGAGCTGAGACGACTGGGAAGGAAAATCCGTGCTCTGCGTTTTCATCGATAGATGCGGACTCATCGCCAGAGAGCGCCCTCTTTGGCTCTCGGCTACCCCATAATGTGTGAGATTAATGGCCGCCGATGCGCCCCGCTCCTAAGGCTATGTTGATGTTGGCGCGGTTTCATAAGTGCATTTTATTTTTTTACTTTGAGGTGTTAAGCTTGATGTTTATGAGCCGCACGCTCATCCTGGTGGGGCCGAGGGAAGTGTGTGTTACACAAATTTCCCTCTTTATGCGGCGTCGCTTCGGATGACGCACATCCCGCCACAAGGCGCGTTTGATTATTACAAATCGATCAGTTTGGTTTTTATTCCCTTTTCGTCCATTCTGTCGACTAACAAATCTGTCCTTCAGCTACCGGTAAAGTAGTAGTACTATTTTGTCTCATGTTAACTCTTGCTTTTTGAGTGGTTTGATGGTATTTTATCGAGTGGGAGAAAATATTAGTGGAGTGATTTCTTGTTAGTGCACATTTATTTTATCACATCGTCATATTTTAGTGATGATTCGTTCGAAGCAAGTGCTGTAAATCGTGAGTCGAAAGTTGCAGCTGTGCTCGATGGCGATGCGTTTTTCTTCACCTTCAACTGCACGGTACAAAGGAAAGAAGTAAAAAAAAAGAAGGTATTTTTGCAATGGATGTGGAACTACTACGTCACGCCCGATGGGCGCGCGCGGGGGAGGCGTCAAAAGTGTTTACGAAATTGCAGCTAGTCGATTGATAATTTACACTTCTTCCAACCAGACTCTACTCGGCCGCTCCCCCGGTCGCGATTGGTTTATCGTTGGTGTTAAACATGTTAACAACATATAAATCCGACGTCGGCAACAATCGCCATTTTGGATGTTCGTAAACCTCGCCGTTGTCAGAGTGTTGGAGTGCATGCAGAAAAAGGGTGCGTGTGCGGAAAATAAGCAACACTTTTATGTACGACAAAGGAATGCGCAAACTGTTCAACTGATTTTAATTTACGAAGCTGTTATAGTCATTGGGTGGTTGGCTGTGGGATTATTGATTTCGTTAAACATTGTTGCGGGGACATTTTTTGGAAGCAACAAGAATCTTGACGCTGATTCTGAAAAGATATACCTGCTTTTTTGTCACATGGCGTTGGCGCGATGGTTCGCTGGAATTGTTTGATGATATTCGAAATATTTGGTCATGGCTGTACGCAATCATTGTTGCTATGTTTTCCGAAACATTTTGAACACATTGGTGTGGCGTGGCGCATGCCTGCACGGTCAGCGTATATGCATGAATGTGAGCGAAACTGGTTCTCCTTTGGCAAAACAGTATATTTTGACCACCACTTGGGAAAACTTAAACGCATATCTAATTACGGAATAACGCTCCGCTTCCGCATGGCACCGAAACTGGCACAGAAAAGCAAACCCATTTTCACCAATACCAGTGCTCGGGGGTTGGGCCCCGCCCCCCCCCCCCCCCCCCATTCCCCTGTGAGGAGCGCGCGCGTGCCCGCTCGCGCGATCGACCGGTTAGTTATTTTGTGCCGGCCAAATCGCGAGGCAAAATATCGCGAGCCGGTCAGCTTACAGTTGCAACTCCAGCCCTCGCGTAAACGGGCCCGCGTAAGCCGTCGATGGAAGGGCCAATGCTTCGATTCCATTGCGTCGCGTGCTGACGCGAAGACGGAGAGATGATGGTGGCGAAAAATTTATTACTAGGAAAGCTACACTAAATCACTTTCGCGAAGCGCGATCCGCGCCGCCGGTCCCATCCCGGCCCGGGACAAGAGAAAACCGTCTTCCGGTGGTGGTTTTGATTTTGCCTCCCGCCCCCGGGGGGGCTCTTTCGTTCGCCAGTTCGCGCGGGAAAGCGGTGGGATGGTTACGATACTGAGTGTGTTTGATTTGGTCGCCGGCCAAGTTCGGCAGCCCTTTCGCGCGTTCTCTCGGCCAGCAAAGAAAGATGCGTGCAGGTCGGTGTGTGATGATGCATTCCTAGCAGTTCTTAAAACAAACAGACTGGTTGTGAAAATACTGGAATGGAAGGTGACACGGAACCGGAAATGGAAACGAGTTCATCCACGAACTGAAGTTTGCCAAATCGTTTTCAAGGAACAAAGCCGTCCGACGACGGCGGTTCTCCAGCGTGCAGATGAAAGTTCTTCGGCGCACTTTGAGCGCCCGTAAAAACGCATCGTAAATGAGGAAATGACACAAAAAACCCTCAACGATCGTGTGTGTGTGTGTGTGTGTGTGTGTCTGTGTCTCGGTGCATTGATGAAGATGATGATGGCAACGACATCGGCGATGCGAATGATCATTATGATTGAACGTGACGATGCCATTTGAATGAAGCCATTTTGGTGTCCGCCTATGATTTATGGGAAACTTTTGTTTGTTTGCCGACTGATGAAAGTTTATTTTCAGCCGACAAACAAACCGTTGACAGTTTTTGAGACATTACTACTTCATCTCAGTTCGTCGTGCGTTCGCAGTGAAGGGGAGAAGGGTGGTTTCTGGTTTCGTATGCACCCATAAAAGCGCAGTGGCCAAGAAAATAACAGCTGCTCCGTTCACGTCATAGTGTTTTCCGAAGGAAGCGGTTGAATATCGATTGGGTTTTAATTACTATTGTGGATCCGAACAACAATGAATTTCAGCTGCCTCGGAGTTGTCACCGTTTATGTTTATGTCATCAATGTGTTGTTTGAAACATCGCCCCAATTATGAATGTCTGTCTGTAACTTGCCCGTTGGTTGAACTGTTTTTTTTTTGCCTTTTTTACAGTTTATTAATTTCACTATGGATATAAGTGATGATATTTCATAAAAACCCAATCTCAGACAATTCGCACATTATTGAGCGTGTCTTGATTAAACTCGTTCCAATCTTTTCAATATTGGACGTAACACACGTACGCTGTAAGAAGTGGTTATTCGTGAACCCTTTTCCACGACGAGATAATTAATTTGGTGCTAAAGTTACACGAATTTGTCAGAGTTTGGAAGCTTGGGAAATGTTACAACTCCACCAATGGAAATTGGTGGCAGTGTGTGTTTGTGTGTGCTACATTTCTTCACAATCATCGTGGTCTTTGAAAGGGGCCCCAGAGTTGGTGTTGAAGTTCATAATTATCGAATATCGGGCCGCGCGTTGTGACGCAGCGAATTGGAAAATCAAACTCGCAGTTGAAAAATGTCACCCAAACCCAGCCCCCCAATCTTTCGCTCGATATCTCTACCCTTCCACGGCGGGGCAGAGAAATAGTAGACAGAAAAAAAAGATCGATTGAGACTACGTAAGCCCCGAAGCGTTGTGACAAATAAGATCGCCCTTCGCGGAAGTGCATGGAATGATGATGTGAAAGTCACGCGAGAAACGTCGTCGCGAAAGTACGCAACAAGAACAACGGGGCTTTGTTTCGCTCCGATCGTCGAAGGTCGGACGAAATTACACGTCTAACAAAAGGTGTTTCCCCAAGAAATTACGAACGTCTGGTGGGTGGATGGGGCGGTGGGAAGCGGTGCCGTCTCGAGAACGTCGTCGTCGAGTCTTCGAGTGGGTTGATAGGCGGGCGATCGCGAGACCGGAGACAGCGCAGCACGTCACATTCCTAGGGTGCATAATTGAAATAATTTCAAGTTTATCTTGCGTGGACAAACCCAACCGGGGTACGATCTCCGAAGGCGCAGAGACGGACCGACGTTGCCCGAATTGGAGAAAGGAGGCGCACAGGAAGGGGCAACATTCTCCTTCGCTGTTCGTTTCTCGTTTTCTTTCACCGGTCGCAGTACAATGCAATTATGCAATGTGCATGCAATGGAAGGTTGTGCTTAATCTGACTGAGCCCTAAGGCATAGGCGGGGTTGGCTGCAGAAGACAACAAGCATCCATTCCTTTCGTGTAGCGAAATTAGGAAGAGGGAAATGATAGAATTGTTTGTTGTTAGCGTCGACGTCTTAAAATGCGTCGCGTTCAACACGCACAGATTCCCATAGAGTAGTGCGTTCAAAGATCAAGACACTTGGATAAAAAACCCGTCTCCCGTTGTCTCCTAGTGGCCCATCTCCGACGAAGTAAGATATTGTGCAGCACCGGCTTCGGCCGGCTGAAGTGCTTCCCACTGCAGTCCCAGTATAAGATCGGGTTTGGCTAAAATGGCAAAAAGGGTGACAAATTACTTTATCCTTTGGAGTGTCAGAATTCCACGGCAACGAGAGACGGAAGGACGCTGGAATGCTGCGTTAGAGTGTATCGTGCGTGCGGGAGACGAACTAATTAATTTCGCCTAATTTAAATTGAGGAAGTT
>JAOEFI010000006.1:20225095-20240535 GCA_034621735.1 Anopheles plumbeus
TGGAATGCTGCGTTAGAGTGTATCGTGCGTGCGGGAGACGAACTAATTAATTTCGCCTAATTTAAATTGAGGAAGTTTTAAAATAAATCCTTTTCCCCGTTTTGCTGCGACATTGCGGTAAACGGCAGCCCCGCGGCAGACGCTGCTAATTATTGCCCATTGATGATGATGTGTGGTAGTAGTGCGTGTGTGTGTGTGTGTGGTGGAACACCTCACCACCCGGGCGGACGTATTTTAATTTGTTGTAATTAATCGTTATCGATCACGTGCTTTAAGGTTTTTCCTGGTGTTTGCCTTGTGGCCGAAGATGCTGCTTTTGAGACATTATTTATGTGCTCTTTTCATGCGGCCGACACCTTTTTGACAGATGCGTATGCTCTTGAGGTGTCCAATGCGGGAAAGTGTTTGCAAAAGTGTATGAAAATTCTTTCGGGACTTTATTTTTGGTTATTCTTCCGCGGTCCCCAGTAATTATTTAGAGACATTCTATTCAAATATCAAATCGGTTTCTTTTCCTTCTAACTTTCTCTTGCACTTTTCAATTTTCCCACAACTAACCTTTATGTTCTAGCTTCCTACATTTTCCTAATCGCTCGTAAATTTTTCACCCTGTCACTGGTTGACGATCGGAAAGGTAACCAGTGGCCGATTTGTCCGATTTTCTCCGCTACCACCGCTCGCCAGCGGTCAGACGACGAATCCAATTCGATCCAGTGTCTCAATGTGCCCCCCCGCGTGTAACCAACCCTTCAGCGGCCGATGACGGTCCGAACTGACTTTGCTTGCGTGCTGCGCTCATTAAATGCAAATTTGTTGCAGTCATTTCCGCCGGCAAAACTGTGACGCGAACTTAAACTCTGTCATGGCGGAGGCCCGTCGTTGCCGTTGTCGTCGTCGTCGTCGTCTGAGCTGAACTCGCGTGATCGAGAATTGGCGAGATGCTGCTGGTCCAACGCGTCGCATAAATTGCACTGCAGAACAAATGAGTGAACCGTCGGAGTTGGTGTTATGCTAAACCTAACAAAAGGTTTTTTTTACTGCAACTACACGCAACTTAATCAGGTTTCACTTCGCGTGTGTCGCCGCGTGCGGTGGAGGTTAAGGTCTCCCCCGGGGGGGTGTTATGCAATTGAAGTCATTGTGAATATCCGGTGTTGTTTTTTTTCGCACAACAAAAACAGTGCTTTTTTTCTAGTCCTTGTCTCTGAACCCTTCATTCATTGCATTGTTAAAATGTTAGTTTCGGTACCATTTTTTCATTACTAAAACGAAATAGTGATGGAACGTTTCGCAACCGTCTACTATGTTTCTTTACGGTGTCCAGTTTAAAACATGGATTTCGGGAGATAAAAACATGTTAACATACATCTCTATCCATCTACTTCCAATAGATTTCATTGTACAATAAATTTAACGCAATGCTTCTTTTTCTTTACCTTTCTTCCCAGGAGTGCCAGAACTTGATCGAAGAAAACCGTCGCCTGGTGAACATAGCCACGGTAGCCACTGGCGCGGGGAATGGATTGGGCGGCGGTGGCAGCACCTACGGAATGCTGAATGGTGTTGCTGGTGGTGGTGGCTGCGCCGGATCCGGAAGTCTGTCGACCCTGGGCATGGGCGTACCGAACGGTGGAAGCTACACGAGCGTTGAATCTGTGATCCTGCAAACCCAAGTCGAGACGCTACAGTGGCAGCTAAAGCAGGTAATTCAGTCATATACCAATCCGATTCGGTCAAGGCATTTAAAAAGGCGGGCTTTCCCAACGTACATAGAACCATTATGATGTAATGTTGTGAAAAATCAATTAACTGCTACCAGCAAGGCAACGAAACTAAAACAACCATGCAACCAGTCCTCTTGCCATTGGAAACAGCGGATTTGTGGAAACGAGCTATAACTAAGTACACGGTCTCGGTCGGTATCGATTCAAGTCAACGAATTGCAACAGAGAGTTCATCTTTTTTCAACCCTTTTCACCTTACCCCACTGGCTAAGTGGGTGGCTAAGTAGCGACCTGTGACAGTTCGTATTGGTCACATGTTACGTCGCAAACAAAATTTCATAACAAAACACAGACTAAAATCTGATTGGGGAAGCAAATAAATATAATCCGGCGCGTTTGTGGATTAGTCGCATTTAGAGATGGATTAAAATTTGCAGAAATGAAACGAAAACTTACGGAAAAGGTGTAGGAAAGTGGGGAAATGGTCATTGATGCTCTATCGAGTGCTCTCGCTCCGCTGCATCCAAAGAGTGCATCGTGTTGGTACGCTCCTTTCGGTCATGCCCAGCGAATGCTTCAATTAATCAACTCTGGTGACATTCGTACAAACAAATGTCGACTAGGGCACGGAACAGGGCAACGGTCGTAGTAAACCCGCGTCTGCAGGGAGGAATGCGTTACACCGGTTCAGCCGTCGTTCAATGGTTGGCTGACCATCTCGGTCAACCATCGGCGTCAGTATCTAGCGCCGCTGGTAGGTGTAATGGAGTGGCAGCTGCACCAGCAACTCTGGTGACGCTGTTTACCGTTCCATATCTGCATATCGACCCACCAGAAGAGGACGGGCAGATTTAGAGGTTAGGTTTTTTGTTCCGTCTCGGCGCACAACAACCGTCGAAGCGGGATTCATTAATTAACCTTTAATGTTATGCTACGCTGGCTTGGCTGGCTGCATGTCCCTCAATGGGGTGGCTGTCACTGTTCCAGTCGTTCCACGTGTAATCTTTGTGTAACGGTGGAAATTCGTCCGCACTATACAGTGCAGATCCTGCAGTCAAACGGTAGTTAATGGCACTTAAAAAACTTCCGCCCCGGAGACCCATTAGCCCACTGCTTTATATGTGACCGGGGTCATCCGTTGTTTGGATGCAATTGTGTTGTGCATTTACCCATGTTGGCGATCAAAAAGTACACCCCAATAAATTCATTCCCTTCGTTGCGCTTTTTGTGGTGACCGGGGGCGCTGCACTGACGCTGCACTGTCGATTGCAAACCTGTTTATAATGGATGCAACTCGTGTGTTGATAAAGATCAAATCTCTGCAAGACCCAGATTGCCCTCCGCAGCGCAACCCTTTCGAAAGAGCACTGAAGATCTACCGAGAAAGGAGGGCTGTTCCGTTACATCATTTCGAGTGTACAAATCATTACGAAGTTTTTTAGTACAGCGCATCTATTTACAGTAGTTTATGCGGGGAATAGTCTAGAGAAATGTCTTAATAGCGCACCTGCGTAATGACGATTGCACAGCCATTTTCACAAGGGTCCTCGGGGAAGAGTTTCCCTTACTCCTTATTCAAGGTGTGGCAGAAGAAAACCATCCTGTTGTTGTTGAAATTCCTGTTGTGTATAGCGTCAATGTCAGGGTTGTCGGAACAGTTGATTTGTAAATGATTGAAATACCTTTGATGTCTATTGACTGCACTTTTAGTCTCTATTCTTTAACCTGGTTAAAGCCGGAGCCGGAGCAGGAGATTCATGTCATATAAGCCATCCACCGTATGCTGGAACCGGCCTTCACTAATTCCAACGGCAATGCATCCATCCGTCGCGCGACTGGAGACATCGACGTCGCTACCGTGACGTGACGGCGACACTGTAGGAAAACATTTGCTCCCAATTCTCTGCTCCATTTATGCTTAATTACTGATCGGCAACTGTCGCGCTAGCGTCGCGTCGAACTGATGAAAAGATATTTCGGAACCTCTGACTAACTGCGGTGAAGTATGATGTACATAATAGCTGCCAGACTGCGGAGTGCCAGCAACAGTTCCGTACGGCGGAAGTTCCTGTTTGATCCATGTGGAGCTGAGCGGCAATGACTTTCAATCGACAAAGAGAAGTCGGCTCCTCGGCATCGCTCGGTACGGAAGGGCACTGAGAACAGATGGCACAGATCACGCAAGTCTTACAGAAATATAAGTATCGATGTGAATGCCTTGTTAGTGACTTGGTATTTCAATGTTCCCTTTGCTAAAGGATTTTTCCCCCTCTTTGCAATTAAGTTTAATGATGCAAAAATGGCAAGAATCGTTGTGCCCAACCAATGCATTATTTTACATTCACTTTGTGAAGGATTTATCTCATCGTGTTCGTGTAAAATGAAGACATCACCACCGACAGTTGGGCAGCTCTTTTGCATTAGGGCAGACGAAACATAATTCCGGTAGCAAAGGAAACGTAATGCGCACGGCGACCTACACACCGACGCGAGAAGCCACGCACGAACGGCAGCATCCCCCACCACGTGCGCAGACATATTTATGATACGCGCTCTGCGCTTGTTCCCCGTGTTTCGGGTGTTTAGATTTATGCTATGTTTGATGTTTAATGTTTGCTTCTCTAGGCGACGACGAACCCAACACTACACGTTATGAGCTGTCTCTATTCCATTCCAATGAAACTCACGAACAACTAGAAACAGCTTCAAAAAAGCGGTGTAAAAAAAATATGTTTGTTATGAATGTGAAGCAAACGAAAGCTTTGACGAAACAATTTGGGGAGGAATATAGCCCACCGCCCTCCCGTCGCACCAGGAGAGAAACGAACAGGACGGCAGGAAATGCCTAACAGGCTAATGCTAACCAACCACTGTGTCCATGCATGCATGCCGGTGAACACACATATTTGAAGAACACTGGAAACGCATTATACATATGGGCCGCAGGGCAATGAAAATGGCTGGTAAACACATGCACATTAGGATGTTGCTCCTAAAAATGAAGATAATCTTCAGAATGCGTGACAGCTGAGGTCTCCAACGGGACTTCATAAAGAAGCACTGTTCATGAAGGGCACAAGACTCCATTAGTCAAGATGAATGGTATGCGTGAATGATACCTTGAGTTCCAATACTGTCATCTACTTTCTTCATTGGATGTCAAAGACTGCATTTTAAGATAGTTTCTAAAAGGTAGACTCAACGGAAGACGATAGCAAGGCTGTCTCCTTTCGGAGTGAACATCATATTGTCCTGATGATTCTTGGGAATGGATCAACCAGAAATTTATCCTGAACCTAATGCACTTTTTTCCCCACTTTTCCACCACTCCAGGTCGACTCGAGCCGACACATGTACCGGGCCGTGATGGAGGAAGTCGTACGGTTTCTGGATCGCTGCTACCGTTCGCTGGACGCGCTGCAGAGTGGCCAGATCGGCCGATCGAAGAGTGTGCTGCAGGTGTCCAAGGCGAGCAACATCGGGGCGCAGCATAACCACAACCACAATCACCACCACACCAGCAACCATCACCATCACGACTCGGACAGTAGCAGTGCGAGCAGCCCGCGGGCCCGCAGCAGCACCAACCTGGTCGAGGTGCACCAGAAAACGTACATCAAAGCCGGCAACGGACGCCTGGATCAGCAGCAGAAGCATCAACCGTCCTCGCTGACATTGATCAACTCATCGCCGACCTCGAGTCAGCATGGCGCACCGTCAACTCACCACGAGGACGATTGCGCCGTACCGCCATCACCTGCCAGCTCCTACAGCACCTTTAGAGATTTTACTTGGTAAGCGCGCCTGGCACGTACCTCAGGAACTTATCAATTTGTATTTCAATAGATACCACATTTCGTTTCTAGAAGAGAACTCGTCTCTTGAATTTGCCACTTTCCGGAATTGACACGAACTACGACAGGTTTTAGGAAAAGAAAGCATCAGTGCACGAGAAAATCAGCCCCCACCATATCACTCGACCGAGAAAATAGTGTCCCATACGGCTGACATGGGACAATCTACCTGCTACAACAGCAGCGCGGCTTCTGTTCTCTCCCGATTATTCGGGTTTCACACTTTGCGGCCTTTCAAAGCATCGACGGCATCCATCGCATCCACATTGAGCCGCCCGTTAACGTCTCAATACATAAATCGAGTGCTAATTTATTGGACACATACGTTAATTGCCTGTCGCCGTCGTGGTCGTTGTCGTTGGTGTCGGAAGGGACACCACGATCGTCATCGTCGTCGTCGTCGTCGTCGTCGTCGTCGTTGGGATAAGTAGAGAAATTCCGCTGCATCGGAAAACGTCACGTTCCGCTCTTACATCCATCCAGCTCTTGTTTTACGTCTTGGGATATTTCTGCCTTCCGTCCCACAGCAGATGATCTCTCATGGCACCCCTAGGGGAGACGAGGGGCGTTTGGGATCGGAGTTACCGAACAAAAAAGAAGGAACATTTCTTTTCTATTATCCAACAACGGTTTGTTTAGAATGCTCCCTTAAAGATTTGTTTTGGGAAGGGAATTGTTGAACATGCACTGATTGATGTTGGTGCGCACTTGATTGACGCCCATGTACGTGTGTGGAACAGATGAAAATCCTATCGTGTCTCCTATAATCTCTCCGTTTCAAACAATAGGAAGTATTCAATCTTTTCTACAAGGTTTTAAATTTTTTTGAAAGTAAGATGGTTCTGCTTAGTTTATCGAACGGATTTTAAGAATCAAATAATCACAGCTATGCAACACAGGATAGGTACTGATCCGAGTAAGGATAGAAGAAAGATGATTTTTCCCGAATATAATTATTCATATTCGAGCAGATACAAGGAATGGATTATACGAGGCGCTACTGTGGATTTGCAGTCGATCACCTGGCGCACGTCGTAACAGTAGCGTATCCAATCGATCAGTCCGCGAAAGAGTTGGCGCACGACGGACGGCGGTCGAAGCATCTTGCTTCATTTCTCACATCCTAGAGCATAAATTCTCGCGCATACACAACACACGTGGCCCATCGTCCATTCTCCACCACTACCTCACGCAAGCCTCACGGGTTTTGGGATTCAACTGAAGGAGCTAACACGCGAAACGGACGACTTTCGCACGTCGCCAGGCGATACCGGCGGGTTCGGAAGGGTCACTGTGTCAAATCCATTACGAACCATTAAATCCGTGACATCCGGACCCCGAAAGCCAGCCGCTGGGCAAGAAACCCCCCCCCCCCCAAATTGAAATTCAAACTAGAGAAACGGATCGGAGACCCCAGCTTCTTTAGGGAATGGTCCTACCATATATGCCGTCTCTAGCTGTGACTCTGGACCGAACAGTTCTTCTTCGGCAGCATGAATCGATTTGTCATCATCAGTCATCGGCCCCCGGGAGTGTGTGCCGACCACCAGTTCGAGCGGGGGAGCCGACACCGGACCGACGGAAGGATTTATCGGGGCAAACTTTAAGAAGAACTACTGCTGCGTTCTCCTTCCGCGATGTTTTCGCGCACGCATCGATGATGGAGTGTAACGCCTCCACCATTACCCGGCTGGCGTTAATCTTTGGACAATTCCGTCCGCCGCCGGCGAGGTGACTTGGAAAACTTCGTCTCCTGCGCAGTGTCTGACCCCACGTCGGAGCGGGCGGGCTCTAGTGAACGGCGATCGGGACAGGGATGTCGCCAGATTCTCGTGAATTATTGTCGAAACCATTTCACGCTCAATGGAACGAGCACGACGCCACATGCCATGCTAGAAGGCGGCATATGTTCCGAGCCCATACCTACGTACTCGCGTGGCACGGAAAGTTTGCGCGTGGAACGATCTTGTTTTTTTTTCTCCTGTTTTTTGTTTTTGGTCGCGTGATCGGGCACTCGCATTAAAATGAAATATTCACAGCTTTGATTCACGCGGTCACTAAATGGGGTTGCAGGAAGCTGTATATTTACGATTCGGGGCCCGGGTAGGCGATAAATTTCACTTGATCGTCAATAAACCTCATCGGAGTTTTTTTTTCTTTCGTCCTGTTGTTGTTGTTGTTGTTGTTGTAGTTGAGAGAAGAAATTTCCAGCCGTTTGGAATTCGGGAACGGGAACACCGTACCACACCGGAGATGGGCGATGCCGTAGCGTTTTGTGTAAACCATACTGCGCGATTTGATGATGAAGATCGTCGAGCAAATGTAAGCAAACGGAACCTGGGCAGATCCGGGGTCCGAACATTAATGGGTGTTGTTTGTGTTTGTTGAATAAATTTTCGCTGGAGATCGGGGCCCGGGCTTGCCTTTCGGGTGTCCAAGAACGCCGCCACCGCGTTGCATAACCGGACCCACGGAGATAGATGATCGACCCAAAAAAAAATGACAGAGAGCTGCTGAATGAATGGATTGAGGAACATAATTTTTGTTGTTGACAAACTCCTGTCGCGCGCGAGTAGTTACGGATGAGCGGATGGGATGGGAATTATTTGCGACAGTGTGTGGTGGAGCACGCTGTTAACAGCTGTTTATTTAAGACGGAACATTATGGCATCGATAATTAATGTGTTACATTCATTCTCGCGGTAGGAATCATGTAAACTGGTCCATGTTTTACATGTTGCTTTCATTCGATCGGAAAATCTGTTGGCTTGGAAGGACACACGAAAATAACACTGGTTCATAAAATCTTCTTGGCAGCATAGCACTGAACACAAAAATCAGCGGTTGACCAATAGACGGCGGAGAATGAACATGAAATTGATATCATTTTCCTGAATTTCTCCCGAAAAACGATGACAAATAGAATTAATTCATCGGGGATCGTAATGGCATATGATGCCTCTGGAAGCGCAAGTTGGCAAGCGTTTATTTTTAACTCCTTTTTACGCGCTCCAATTGAGCAGTGTCTGTCACCTCGTTGCTGTGGTACAGAAGTGCCTCTCGGAGTACGGCCATCCGTCCGGGTGAATTTGTGGAAGAAGCTAGCAACCGACACTTGCCCGTCCCGAAGTGTGTCCATGTGCCCGAAATGCGATACTTTACCGCCTTACGTCGTTGGTAACCGATACTCGGGCAGGGCGAAGTTTCGACGAGAATAAACCAAACCTGGGCGAACGACGGGTGTCTGCAGCAAATCGGTTCAAATATTAATCAACCGCCGGCGGCCGTCGCTCTCTGGTCCATTCCGTGGAGATCCACATTATTCAATCAGACGGGCGGGAAGTCGGTAGTCTCGATGGTGTCGAAATAAATTTGGTCACTCCCAAATCAGTAATCTCGTCCGTGTGTCCTTCTCCTTCGTTCACAGGCGACGCTCACCGAAACGAACCCAGACTCTGCCAATTTCCAGCAACGAAGTTGACCCGGAGAAGCTGGCCCAGGAGGCGTTCCGTCTGCTGCGGACGGTGCAGAACCTGCTCAACACCCAGGAGCCCACGCTGGCGCAATCGACGAACGCACTGGACAGCCTGATCTCGGCCTCGACGGCGGCATCCAGCTGCGGCAGCAGTACCACCCTCACCGGCGTCGGTCTCTCCGCGTCCGGTGCGGTCCTCGGCAGCACTCCCACCCTCACCGGCAGTGGGGGCGGCGGCGGCGGTTGCGGCGGGCCCGGCGGTAGTCCCGCCGGGGGCAACGGGCTCGGCAATGGTGGCCTGGTCAACACGCGAAGCACGGTCGGCTTCAACCGGAAGCTGAATATGCGCGGTAGCAGACTGTCGGTGCGCAGCAGTACGGCCGACTCGGTACACTCGACCTCCTCCTCGACGAAGACGGAAACCGACGAGGACAACACGGACCGTCCTTCGCCACCGCTGCTCCTGTCGCACCACCACCACCACCACTTGCTGCACCATCAGACGAATGGGGGAGGTGTTGGGGGTACGGTGGTGAACGGTGGGAGCGGTGGCGGCGGTGGTGGCAGTAGCAGTAGCAGCTGCAGCAGCAGCACCTCCGGTAATGGCAGCATCAACGGGAACAACGGTCACCACCACCATCACCATCACAACCATCATCACCACAATCCGGCGCACCGGTACAGTGCCAACATCGAGCGGATCAAGGAGATGATGATCTCCAGCTCGGCGGAGGACGAGAGCGGGTTCAGCTCGATGAACTCCTTCCAGGAGATCGGTCTGCCGCTGGTCAACTCCACCATGCTGTCGTCGGTCGGGAGTGGCCACGGAGTGAGCAACGGTTCGCTCGGTGGTGGATCGTCATCGTCGACTTCGGATGGAGGAATCAGCGGCAATGGCGGTGTTGACGGTGGTGGCGGTACCGGTGTCAGCACCTTCGGAGTGCTCTCGGACGATTCGTCGGAGCTGCGCGAAAACACCGTCATCCCGACGGCGATGAACGGCGGCAGTGCCAACAAACTGGGCATTCCAGCGTCACCGGCCAAAGCGACCGCGTCTCCCGCTGCCACCTCCGCAGTCTGCTCCAGCAACAACACCGTGGGCAGTAATGGCAGTAGCGCCACTAGCGTCTCCGGTGGATCCCCGCTGCGGGTGACACAGACGGCCAGCTACGAGCACCATACGCACTTCGTCAACCATCGCCGGTGGGACTCGGCACCGGTCGTGCCGCCGAAGCTGAAGATCCACGCCAGCGAAACCGATACCGTGTCGCGGGTCCTCTGGGTGTAGCAGAGATAGAGGCGGCTAGAAGGTGGTGCCCACACCGAACGCCGTCGTCCTACAGGAGGCTTCCTGGCATTTCTGTCCATCTGTGTTTGCCCACTGTAATGGGGTACCACTGTCCACCCGCGTGATCAGGCGGGCAGGTGTTGCTGTTAGAGAGGTGGATTTTTTCGGACAAGTCTTCCCTATTTGTGTAGTTTTGTTGCACCCTTTCATTTCGTATTTTGTTCATTCATTCTTTCACCTTGTTAACATTGATGAGATCTATTTTAAAACGTCATTATACTTTGTTCATGTAACTGTTTCATCTGTTTCGCGAACCGCGTTCAGGAGAAGATACGCGTCCTAAGAAATCCACCTCGAAACACCACACCTTCGATGCCCGGTAGAACACTTTTTGATTGCATTTAATTTTGATACAGTAACTGGTATTTTTCAATTTACACGAGTAACATTGAACGTCGCAGTCGATCGCGAATTGGATGCTCCCGGAAACGGTTTTCAGTGAATCACTTTAATTCGTCCGCTAAGTCCACAACATGCGTCCTAGGATTAGAGCGAAAGTGGCGATTTTGTACATTTTAAGTGGTCAACTAATAAGAAAACAAAAAAAGGACGCCTGAAACTACTACTGAATACTACTTGGCATAACAAGTAACGAGAGTACCAGCTGCGTACCGTAAAAACCTAATATCAATAAACGTAAATAAAGTGAAGTGGACTAAAGCTGTATTAAATACTACTAATCGCACCTGTAAGGAGTCGTTTTTTTTATTAAACAACCAAAGGCGTCAAAGGTATACAAAGATTCAGAAGAAATTTGATTAAACATGTGAATGTGAAACGGAAAATGTTTAAATTAAATTGAAAATAGTGGCGCTTCCAAAGGGTAGATGAAAACTATCAACATAATAAATGCGTGCTCGGCACGCGTAACCCGTTAATCTCCAATTGTCGTAGTGTTAGTGAGGAATTTGCTCTACGTACGATTCTTTTTTATTTTTTATTCTGTTTTTCATGTCTGCTAGCACTTATACAATCGTTAATTTTAATGCGGATTATTCTTGAGGTTGAGGTCTTGAGAAAAAATACCCTCGAACTATATATTGCATCAGCAAGTGAAGAAGATGTAATCCCTTTCTGCCGAGTAAATTTGAAAAGCTGTAGAAATAGAACTAGTGATGAATCGCGTAGTATTAGATTAAGGATGCTATTGAGAGCAGTAAGGCCTACGTGTAGCATTTAAACCCGTAATAACACGAGTTATGTTTTAATTTAATACAGAAAACAGTGGGCGTGTAGTTCCCATAGCCGTGGACAATAGCTACTTAAATTATGAGAAGCACTTCGCAACATAATAATGCAAACATGTTAGTAAAACTATGTGGAAACGGAACACATGACGAGCAAAGGGAAAAACAGGATCATAATAAAAGTAGAGAACAAACCAAACAAATACCAACGCAAAGTGATAGCTTATGGTAGGAATCGCTTTGCCAAACGGACGGGAGTGTGGAATGGTATTCCGAAAACATCTCTTTCCTCTATGTATGGTACAAAGTGAATGGGAGAAAAATGGTCAACAATTATCCGGTTTCGTTTAAATTTCCTACATTTTTAAAACAAGTTTTTCAAGCAAACCCAAAGCGAAATGGAACTTTGTGTGTATGCAGTTTTAAAGTAACCAAAACCGTATTCACACATTTCGCGAAATGCTCCTTTTAACAACAAAATCATAATGTATGTTCCGAAGGCAGAAAAGGAGTTCGACACATTGCACCCATTGTTTTATAATATGATGGACTGGCTGGATAGATAGGAAATCTATCATCAAGCGTATGTTGACGGCATTAATATTCCAATTTCGAACGTTTCTTTAACAACTAACTTTGTACTACTACTTCAGCAACTACTACTATACTACTACTATTGCTATACCCGATTTTTGCCACTGCTGCGGCGAAATCTATTGCTACCAGCTACTACTACTACACAAACTACAGAAATAAAGAAAAAAAATACATAAACCATCGAAGAAACGTGTTTAATTTCAGTTTTCTTTGAGAAATAAGAAGTAACATCTTTTTTCCAATTTTCCGAAACGACAACCTTTTGCATTTTCAATAGAACACACGTGTTCCTCCACACTAGCGGCATCTGGTGACTGGAGTGTTAACCCAAGCATGGTTACACGATTTGTCAACAGAGGTCCGTCCTGTTATGGTTGTTGTCACGGCTAATTAACTGTAGTGAAGGTCTGGACTATAATTTTAGTACAGACAGACATGCAGCAAGCGTTTTACAACATATCTGGATGGCGCTTCCGGCATCTGTCTTCGTCGATGTTTGAACTTCAAATGGAGAAAAAAAAACTGATACATTCGGAATTTTAAGACATTTTAATGTTCATAATCAAACAAAAACATTATAGTAAGGAGCACATTCTTCCCGATGATAATATGGCTGGAGATAAATCAAAAGATAAACAGACAATTAGCATACAAACGAGGTAAACGTGCAACCGGCGGTAGAAAAAGAAATCCCCTTATCACTCGTCCCTGTGTCACATGCACATTTGATAATGTATGCCCGTTCGGTTACAGGTGTGTGTGTGCAAGCGTCAATAACTTTGTGGTCGCTATCGGGCTGCAATACATTCGCGCATTTTAGACCACGTGCTACTGAATTATTAATCGCCCGCGCAAGGAACTCGTAGTCGCTCGTGGAATAATTGGAGGATGGTGCCCGATTCCTAGACCGCACCGGGGCTTGAACAACATTTTCTTTATGATGTGGATCCATCCATCAACATGGGAGTCCCTAGCTAGATAGTGCCAAGACGTTCAAAAGGGCAACCAGTGTGCGTGTCGAAGACAAAAAAAAAGCCGAATGTATTTGTGTGCGTGTGTGAGAGAGAGAACAAGAGACAGATAGATTTTGTGACGGTATAAATAACAGACCGCCGATCTCTCACATGAGCGCGATCGCGGGGGATCGAAGGTCGTTCGAAGGGCGCCGACCACGTGGTGGCTGATTTGTAGGCAAACCCGGCCCGATGCATCGATCGACCCCTGCCAGGAGGGCTCAGAGGGTTAGGGTTCCCGAGGGTTCCGGCGAACGAAACAAGCAAAACAAATTCCACAAGCGTGGATATTTCCTGCGCGTACCGGTTCCATTGACGCGACAAAGCGGTGCCGCAGAAATAAAAAAAAAAAAAACGGTTTGTGGTGGGAGTGCCTGGGAATTGTAGGAAAACAAATTTACCAAGATGAACCAGCACGGTCTGTGACGTCACTGCTTGGGCTGGGAATAACAGAAACCGGCGAAGAAAAAAAAATCACGATATTATTTTTAAAATGATGATCGTTCGAACGTGCTTGCGCAAAGCCGCCAGGAGGTTTTCGGATGCCAGTACACTCTGCTGCTGTTGTTGTGGTTGTTGCTGCTCAGTGCATATATTTTCCACGGCACGCACGTCACTGTCATTGATGCATTGATCTTCTTGGTATGGCCAACCAAACACACACCGCCCGTTAGGCTCATAAGACGCAAGTGTTTTAGCGCGGGTTTTTTTGCGCGCATACGCAAGCTGCAAGTAGTGGACGAGATGGGATTATATTGACGTACTTTTCATGCCGCAGGAAATGATGTGCAGAGACGACCTGCTCACGAGTAGCAGCTTGAATATGTATGTTTGTTTGGTTTATTAGTTGAATTTAGTTTGAGTCGACGATCGGTGGTACGATCACTTTTGACTCTCTACAATTCCGTCTCTCTCTGCCTCCGTTTTTTTCCGCCCCATGAGTGACCGCGATCGCGCTGCCGTCGACTGGCGCAGGCGAATTACGGGTGTGTGTGTGTACGTTTAAAGGGAACTCGCCGTGTAATGCCGGGAGCGCGGCGCACGCGGTGATAGACTTGACGGATGAGTCTCACGTGACACTGCGGCTGCTGCTGCTGCTGGTGCCGGCCGGGTGGGGTGTGTTGTTGGGTGAAAAATATACCACCCCAAACACCCCCTTCGCTCGCTTGCCTGCGCTGGCTCGGAAGCGCGAGATTCAGAAACAGAAAGCAACGTCTAAACGATGCCGTTTGGCGGCGGAGGGGTAGTGATTGGTTGGCGCATGTGGGAGGGCCATGTTCGGTGGCGCGTGCGGGGAACGCGGTGGCGGTCAAGTGGTAACGACGCGATAGCAGTTATTAATTGGCAAAGTTTCAACACAGCACGATCGCGGCCACGGGCAGTTTGAGGCGGCAACTTGCGACTAAATGACATCTATACACACACACACACACACACACACACACACACACACACACACACACACACACTTCTGCAAGTGAGTTTTTAGGCGACTGCATACATTGCGACAGATTCGTCATTGTTTGTGATTGTTTGGCCCTTGCGATGAGAAGACCTCCAATGAAGCCACCTAGTGTTATCTTGTGAAATATGAAATGATGTTTTCTTTTTCATCCACTTTATGTTCCCTTCAGTTCCTATAAAGTCGTGTTCTATTCCTTCCAATGTTTACCTTTATACTCTTAATCAGACTGACCTTAGGATCTGTTGCCCTGATCGGTGCATGCTCTAAACAATTGGCCCTTTAGCTACGACAGGTGTGAAAGTTTGTCAATTTCTTTCTGATCAAAACTTTTCCAAGAATATCAAACGAAATAATGTTCAGAGTGTTTCGGACGCAAAAATACCTTCCTTTCCATTTGTATCCTGCCCCTCGCACACGGATGTGTGTTCGTAAAAGCATGAACTTTAATTCAAACTTTTGTTCATCCGAGATTCGCTTTCCCTATAGAAATCTCCGACAATTTCCCACATAACGCGTACCTGAAATGGAATCTATTTTTCTCCACCAAACCCATGCCAATCTGGTGCCACGAAATAGTACTGCACAACCGCTGGAAATGGTCGCCAATCATCCCCTATTACATATCTTTCGCAGGGTTGTAGAGCGGAACACACGCGACCTGACATTGTTGCCTGTCCCCTTCGCCATCGGTCCGGCTTATCGGTCAATTTTTCCAGCGGGCCCTACTGGGTACCAGCCCACCCCAAACATCGGCATGTTTGTGATTCGGTTGCAACA
>JAOEFI010000006.1:20259507-20275653 GCA_034621735.1 Anopheles plumbeus
TGTTTCTGACACCACGATCCTGCACTTGACACTGAAACACGATTGGAATTCCATCGGCGTACGCGCGGGAGTTGTTGGAGCGCAACTCGACGAACCGCCGCCCAACGGTTTAACGATCGCAACGGAAACGTGTTTAAAGCCGGAACGTGCTGTCGGCTGGGTCGTGCCGGGGATGGGTGGGGAAAACCTGCTGCACTTCTTCCTGCCAGCCTTCAGCGTTGCTCCCGTCCCACCTGCCGACGGTGTCTGGGGCAGACAGTTTGATGAGGTCGTTGGTTTTGATTTGCGTGGAAAGCCGTGGTGTTTCGCGAGCGCGCATCCGCACACCGTGTGGCGCAGTTTCCCGGCGGGCAGAGGCAATAAAAAAACACATTTCCACCAGCACCGAACGCCGGGCGGGTGGCCGGTCGGCCCGCTAATGAGCTCCGACGAATGCTGCCACAAACGGCCGACCTTCTTCGCGACGTCCGATCAGGGGGGGACGATGCGATGCATCTGATTTTGTGATTTACGGGCAACAATGTTGATGGCGGGTCCCGAATGGCGGGTCCTTTGCCGTGGTGTTTCCGTTTCTTCACAGAGACCGGCCGACGCCATCTGTCGTGATAAATCTTTCTGTTTAATTATTTGCGTTCATGCGGCGAGCGGGCTTATCCTTTTCCTTAAAGTTTTTTTTTTTGTTCCAGTTTCTATGAATTGTGTTTGAAATTTCTCCAACGTGGTATTTACGGCTTGCAAAATCATGGAAACAAAGTAAATAAAAATGAATAGAAAAAAGAATTAAAACGTGGTACAAAATAATTCACATTCCATCAAATGTTTCACGATCCTCCCTGCCAAGACTTTCGGGACAAGATCTGATCAGCCTCGGCCTCGTTTGCCAACTGTAAGACGTATTGCAGTTTAATTTATGCAGCATGGCGTTCCAACTGAAATCGCGATGCAAGCCAAGGCAACGCTAGAGGAATCGAAAAAAATAGTCATAATAAACTATTAACATCTTTTCTGTGCCTGAAAATGTTGTTTCTATGTCTTCTAGACAACTCGGCTCGATGGCCTTCTGCTTGGCGTTTAGGTTGTTTATTTGCATCGATAAATGTCATCGAGTCATCGGATAATGATGATAGAATTTCATTTACGAGAAAGAGAAAAAAAGATCAAAAAAGTTATTCTTGTTTTGAAGCTTTAAAACCCAAATACAATATTTAAAAATACTTTTGGTTTAGGTTTGTTCCTATGACGGAACAACAAGACGGAAAACTTATCATCCCAATTTCGTTCTTCCCCACGCTCCGGAACTCTCGCCTCAGCATGTTTATTTGCGTCAGTTTCGATCTACCATTTCACTTTTGCCACTCTTTTGATGATTTGATTCGATATTTATTCACGTCGGAGTTGGGAAAACGGGATAAAAAACGATGATGCTTCCGTTTGCGAAGACAAACTCCGCGAACGAGGACGGCCTTTATTGGTCTAATTTCACATCGCAAACATTTGCAAGGTGAGGGACCCTGGAGGGAGGGACGCCTATGACGGGTTGCCAATGGAAAGCAATAATCATTTAACTTGAAGTATCGATCAAGTTTGAATGGGACAGGCGATGGAGAAAGCATTCACAGCACAGCAGAGATCAATTGATTGCCGAAAGATTAGTTCACGTTCAAAGAAACAAAAGGAACAGAAAGATACGGAAAGGGAGGGAACTACTGTTGGCAGATTTCATACAGAACTAATAAATTTAAACTTCTTCCCAAACTGGCAATGCAATGATATAATAAGGACGTTTGAGAGAGTGTTTGAGTTTACTTTAGTTTCATCGTAATTCTTGCCGTCTTCGCGCTGACAAGACATTTCGCTACAAAGGCGCACATTGTTGAGGAGGCCAACAGAGACACTGCTGGTTGAAACGTGTCGCCCTGCGCACCGGAAGAAAACCTTCCGCAGACATGTACGCGTCGCGTCGAGTAGCGTTGTGGACAAAGTTAAATTGACTTAATAGTTTTATCCCCCACACCCCATCTGAAGGTAGTGCAGAGGTGGTGCAGATAAAAATCTTGGGTGTTTTTTTTCTTCCTCTTTTTCTTTCCTTTTCCTCTCCAACTTCGTCGTCTATAAATCTTCTCCCACAAATCCGGTTGAAACAAAGTCAACAAAGTACGGGGCAGGGAAAAACGAAGAAAAGTGTACAAACACCGCGGGAACTACCTCTAGGGGAAGCCCGGCTCGAAGACGTCTCTCTCACTCCCCACTCATCTCCCGGGCCGGGGAGAGGGACGATACATTTGTGCACACATTTCTGCCGTTATCTTGACACGAGTTAACCTAACCAAACTTGTCCCTCCACCTTGCCGTGGGCCACCGTGCCACATTTCACTCTCGGTGTGAACCTAAGTGGAATGGAGGGAGCGCGTCGGGCTTAGCAGGGGAGGGGAGTCAGTTTTCCTGGTTCACTGCCCGTGGTGTGGATGCCTGAAACCTGTAAATAAAGGTAGACCCGAGCATGGCAAACATTCTTAACGAATATGATGATGCGAACAAAGTGTGGACGAGAAAGTGGAAAGAAGACGGAAGTGGGGGAGGACAGAGAAGTGGCAGAACGAGGGAAAGAAAAGTAAACTAAACTTTCCTAACTACAACCCGATAAGCTAAGCGCTCGGATTGGAGGGAACATAGTTCTGGTGAATTTTTTTGACGTGATTCCGGATGAGCTGGAAGCTTCTTTGGCGAACCGGGGGAGGGGACAGGAGGCCTCAGGTCGAGGTCGAGAGGGGTTGGGATAATGATGGTTTGCTAATCGCTTAGGCGCCTAGGTAAGTACGTTCGTACGTATGCCTTCGAAGAGTTAAGGCCCCTAAACCCTGGCCAGTTGTATGACGAAGAGACCAGTTTTCCAACCTGCTCCCACTTTTCCACCAGAAGCCAGAGGGCAACAGTTTTCCCCCCGGTTTCGGGTTCTGAGCTTGAGAAACATATTGTAAGCCAGGACGATCGGCCGGAAGCGACGACCTCGGGACGGAGTTCGATGGAAGATTGAACAAGTCATGTAAAGGGATTCGTGGATCGGAGCAGGGTCGTTGCTGCTGGAGTGCTTCGGGAAAACCAGGAGTAGGCGATGCCCTCTCGTCCTATGTGGCAGAGTGTGCGTACGGAAGGTTTTATTTGTTTGTGTGGTTGTGGTCGGAGCTGAAGACCTCTTTTTTAGGATTTTTCCCACTCTGAAACTCTGGAAGCCGAAGCACTGGTTCTTCCGTATGGGGAACATTTTCGCCGTCTCCGTCTTTGAGACCACGACTTCCGAGGTGGAAAAAAGCAACGAAAGGGAAAGTCAAGAAGCCGGCCGTGCGTGGGTGCATAATGTTGCCCTTGCCCTGTTCCCACTCGAAGGGCCATCCCCGTCCAGAGGAGGAGCCGACTGGATGGAATAGAAGCCGCTTCATTATGTTCGCAGTCCACTCGAGTCGACCAGAACGGAACCGGAGGTCCGTGCGCCATAAGAACTTGCCTCCCCCCCCCCCCCTTTTCCGTTCCTCCACCCTTTGACGGTGCTTATCTGGTGCACATTCCATTTCGCCGTATCGTGTGTTGTGTCCCCGTCGGTGTGCCCTATCCTGCTTTGTCCAGCGGGACCTTCTGCTCCATCAAGGGTCCTACTCTCCTGTGTGTGTGTGTGTGTGTGTGTGTCTGTTTGTGTGAAAGGTCATCCAACACCGGCGGGCAGGGGTGCCATCGCAGTGGATCGAAGCGTCCGATAAGCTCGGTCGGCCGAGCCGGTGGTTGGGTCTCGAGGGAGGCACCGGATGTAAAGGCCGGGAAGGGGACGAACGGAAGACTTTAGACTTTCTACACTTAACCTGAATATGTGTTCTCCTCCGAGCGTCCGACGAGTTTTCCCCGAGGTAAGGCACAAACAGTCTGTCTGATTCACGAGCCTTCAGAGTTATTATTATGTTTCGAAACAGCAAAAAGAAAGAGAGAGAGAGAGAGAGAGGGGCACGGAAAAGAAAAAGAAGGTGAAAAGAATGGAAAAACCGAAATGGAAGAACACTCCATTACACCTGTTCGCTGGTGGTGCACAAATGCAACGGTGGAAGTGCATTATGTGGGCGTGCAGGAACTGAAACGGAGCATCGTCGGCTCGGCCCGAGGGATTTGGGCGACGGTCGGTTCCATTATGCTTCCCCCCCCCCCCCCGCCCTTTTACTTCTTCTTCATCCTCCGACCAGTGTGTCAGGCGGGTCAGGCAAAGGCTCCCGGAATGGGCGGCCCATTATCTTTCCCATTGTGTTTCGTCCTTTCCTTTCGTCCCCAGTACGATTGTGTCGTTTCGCGCCGAGGCGAAGAAACGAGGCCACCCTGGGCCCACGGACGAGCCTACCTCCGCCCGCTTTCCCTCTCCCGTCGGGCCGCGTGCAACAAACGGAAACAAACGGAGTCTCGGAAAATATTGAACTGAAAGCATCGCACTTGTGTGTGTGTGTGTGTTTTTTTTTTCTTTCGTCTTCTTTCTACTGCGACGGCTTTTCCGGGCGGATGCCGAATGGCTGGAATGTGATGAAAGGTGGTAGGATGTTTTGTAACAGGACTTTTGTTAAAACATTGCTGAGTGTGTTTTTTCGTCTAACGTCGATCCTTGGAGTGCGGAAACGGTAGGTGTGGGGAGTGACGGAAAAAAGGTTCGCACATGGAACGACGGGTGGAAAACAATGGTGGCACTCTTTGAAGACCCGCTGTAACGCAACCTAAACTTCAGCCCGCTTTCATCCACCGTGGGGGCCCTCGTCAATGTTTGGTTTGGTTTGAACAATATTCTATTCTTCCAACATTCCAGTAACTCATGTCCTCGCGCGAAAATGCACCACGGCTAAAGGGAAATCGATACGCGCCAATGGTGTGTGAGTGTTCCGTGTTTTCATTGCCATTTTGATCTTGTTTTGTTTGCTCCGGAGTGAAATAGTAACGTTACACTAAACTGCTACCATATCTGGAGCTTCTGTGTGATGCAAATGTAAATTAATGTTAGTTAGTTTAAAATATATTTCTTTGTCCTAGTGCACTCGAGTTTTCGTCACGATTGGTTAAGCGTGCGCTAGCAGTGCTGTTAAGGGTAGATCTTAACGAGGCGAAAAGCCGAACGACGAAGCTGTCACTGCTATCGGAAAAGTGAAATGGAAAAGAGGGGAAAAAAAAAAGAAAACCTAACCATTCGAAAAAGATTCGTCTGTACGGTATTGGTTTGTCCCCGAACTCACCGGTGACACATGACACGAATCTTTGTTTTATTTCTTGCCGTCGATTGCTCCTCGACAACCAACCGGCCAACCAACGAATGGCACAGGACAGGCGGACAACTACATGGCGGGTGTGGGCGGCTTGAGCGAACGAAGGATGGCGGGTGGAGGCGCGTTGACGAGTCGAACAAAAAATAGACAAACAACGGAGCGACTCCGCCGTGCCGAAGGCGGAGTGTGTGACTGCGAAGAAAAAATAGACGTCGACGAAAAGCGTCTCCTTCGTCGAACTGACGGTGACTGACACATCGACATCGGAACCCGAGAACGAAGGTTTTGTTTGTCTCGCGGGAGGAAAAGGAAGGGAAAAACTACGAAAAAGAGAAAAAAAGAAGATCTTTCCATCTTCCCTCCCCCGGCTTTCTCCTACACGGTCACGACGGGGACGAGTTTTTAATGGTGAATACAGATTTAAAATTAGCGAAACTAAGCTAATGTGAAAATTGTTACCATGTTCGAGTTCCCGTGCTGTCCGGGCCGGCAATGGAACCGCAACCATCCATCGTCAGCTAAACCGATGCGGCTGATGATCGACCGAAGATAAAAAATAAAATAAATCACGACCGATCGAAGTCGTCGTCATCGTCGTCGTCGTCGTTTTTCCTGCTCCGTGCCAATGCGGAAGCAACACCGAACTTTGTCCTGTTTTTTTTTTTTTCGTTGAAGCAAAAGGTGCTAATGAGCGTTTTATGTGAAAACATGTTGTCTACACTAATCGACATGGGGAATGTTGACAAAACACGAACCCTGGTTTCAAGCTGGTCGTCTGTTTATGTATGCTCCTATGCGTTTTATTCGGCATGCAAACTAGAATAGTGTTTTTGGTTCCATCGTTTCTTTGTTACAACGAACTTGTCCATCTGTTCCGATGTAGTTCAAGACCAAGGCACATAAAAGAAGCCCAGGGAATGTTTATTGCAAGTGACAAGTAATGGCCGAGTCGACGTAGAATATTTTACTGGTTCGGTTCTTTGCCTTTTCCTGTGGAAGTTGTTGTTATGCGAACAAAGTAGGCGTCCTAATTACTTGTGCTATTTTTAAACAATTGAAAACTTTTCTCTGGTACAGTTCTCTAGATAAGCCTAATTGATAGATCACACACACACACACACAGAAAAAGAGCTGTAATGGAAATAAATAGAGGAAAAGGAAGATATGCCAGTTCGATATTTGAGATGTTACTTTCCCACCCTGTTCCTCTGTACCGAATCAATGTAAACCGATTGTCTCACCGGGGGTTGATACGATTTGCTCCCTTCGAAAAATATAACGCAAGAACCACGAATCGCATTCTATCTCGCTCTTTCCCTTTCTTACTGATTGTATCTGAGAAAAATGTGTGTCACGCCGTTGGTTGATTTAATTACACCTGTCATCGCCCTTTTGGAGCTTCTCCTCGGGGTTGGCGCTAGAAGGTTGCATAATCACCAACCACTCATTCAAACCCCTTCTCGGTCAGGTGTGTACGGGAGGGGGCCCTTCTCGGGGTGACGTGACGTGCGGGTCCGGTGATAAATGATGCGATTCTTCAGATTGTATACATTTTTCGTTCTTTCATTCCATTGTCAGGCGCCTTACTTTTACTTCAGGCCATGCCAGACGACTCTGCGTGTTCTTCTGCCAAGTCCGGCCACAGGCCGCCCGCTTATGAGATGGTAATGAACGCTAGATCTTCCCGTACCTCCCAGGGGGCGCGCTAGCCGCACTTTACGAGTGCGTAAAACGAACCAATGGGGCTTGATTGAAGAATTCCCCGACAGCCCCCGCAGAAGAAGGGCTCTTTGGGTGCGAGACGAAGGAGGCCGGTGGTTCCCTGGGGCGGGAAGATAAAAAATTATCATAAATGTATCATTGACAAGACGTGCGCTTCACCAGCGACCAAACCGAGACGTCCACAACCGCGAGGCACGTCGGGGACATACACACACACACACACACACACACACACACACACACCCATACTGGCGATGCTGCCATTGGGTGGTGGGGTGAACTGTGGAGTGATGGCGTTGGGGTGCGAGTTGTTGTTCAATCAATTTTTAGTACCGTCTAATGGAAGAATTGGAATGCCCTTCTCAAGTGGTGAAGCGAATTTCACGGCCGGGTGATGGAATGGTGGGTGGTGACGTGGGGTTGAGGGGCAAGATGCTCCAGTGATTGTTCCTATTTCGGACCCCGCTTCCGGAAGTGTCCGTACGTTACGAGATTTTCTATTGAAGCATAAGTTTTGTCACTCGGAATCACGGGTTGGGAGTTTTATATTGAGTCCCTAAGGCAATGCACTAAGTCGATCAACAAACCGGTCATGATTACAACATTAACCACCACACGAAAGAATGTTGTATTTGAATCGTGATTTTTAGCGTCTTTCTAGTTTTATCTGTTTTTAATAATCATTGGAATAATTCTACCTATAATATTTATCCGCAAAAAGAAATAGACGCTTGGTGGAAATATGTTATTATGAAATGTTTGATATTCTAATGTTAAATCATTCCGCACTTTGTTTAATGTATATATAGATTGCAAAACCCAGATAGGAGAGTTGTATAATCCCCGGGAAGGTTGCAAGTTGGAAATCGGACAGTTTGCTCTTAATCGTGGCAAAACTTCAACCTGCAATCGACCGCTAATCATTGACGCCTGTGATAAGCGTGGTGCGCCTCGCAGCCACGACAAAATGGCACCAGAAGGGGTTGGAGGGGTGGAACAACAACAATAATAACCTCGTTGCAGTATATGGCATCGAGTTGGGCAAAGAGGTGTTGCAAGCGTCGGCGGCGTGTTTCTCGAGTGCCGGATGGCACATTTGTGTTGTCCAACATCTTATTCGCACACCGGCGGTAATAGTTTTGTTTGCCGACGACTGTTCAGGGTCTAAAGTGTCCATTTGGGTGCACTAGATGGACTACATTTCCACCCCGCTTGTAAACGATGTTTTGCTCCCTCACACTACACACACACAACCACCCAGCCATCCACCTCGACGCGTGGAAATCAATCGATCTTCCTTTTGCTGATAAGGGAGTGTCTCACACAAGTGCAGTACCGTTTTACCTACTTCGTGCTTCGATGGCACCCCACATTAGGACAGACCGAAGGGAGCAGACAATTAGCAATAAACTATAATTGATTTATATGATATCCACCCCACACCACCCCCCCCGAGTCCCCTATCACACCCCTGTGCACAGCTGTGGAAACGGTTTTTGATCGATCGATCCCGCTGGCGTTCTCAAGTGTCTGCTTCCCTTTACGAGTGCAGCCCTTTCGGATCGCCATCTGAGGCGACTGATAACAAGCGATTGCATGTATCATAGTTCTCGAGTCAACCATTTGTCAATCTAGGGGCCCCATATTTCGTGCGTGTATTGACTCGTCATAAAGTGCAGATAGGTATTGCGAGCGAGCGATCGTTTACCTTTCCAATTAATTGTAGCCCTTCCCTGTCCCACCCTGTCCCCTAGGCCCTCTCTAGCGCCGGTGTTGCGGGAATAATCTCGCTCCCGTTCATCCACTGCTTGCATCACAATCTTGATGGGAGGTCTATGGAATGTTTGCGCACGATTCGTATTGGTCGTAGTAGGCTATGTGCACTGAATGACACCTATTGTAGCGATAATATTTATGTTAGAGATAAGACTCGGTTCAGTTGGAGGGGGAATCCCAATTTAATAAAATGAACATTTGGAGGATACTAGCAAACTATATTCAATTAATTGATTCGTATTGGTATTCAGAATGATGATGATTCGTTGCGCTGGTAGTACTTTATTCAACCAGTTCTCTTCCCATAATGATGGTGAAGGCACAAAATCGACTGTCAGCTGCACGTCGCACTGATTTCTTTCTTTCTCGCGAGATGGTCCGATGGCGGACGAATCTCTTCCGCGTAAGCCACCATACAAAGACATGGTGCACCAACCAACAACTGACCGCCAGAAAGCATCCCCCTGTTCCCCGGTCGGTGTCGGTACAAGCTGTCGATGAACGTTTGTCGATGTGCAAACGTCCACGGTCCGATGTTTCTTGGTGCTAGGAATAGAACCGATCAGGTTTTGGTGCCCCATCGATTAGGAGGATGGTGATCTTGAATGGGTTTCCACCACTCCCAACATCATGTTCGATCGAATTGAAGCCGAGTCATGCGATCATAACATGTCTGTGTGTGTGTGTTGTTTTAACTCTCTTTTGATTGTTTGTGTGTTGTGGAATCGGGCAAGATCGATGGACTCGGCGGGTGAGTTTCGTTTTGAGAAAGAAAGGATCGATTAAGAGGAAACGGGTTCGGTTCCCCAAAAAAAGTGTTACCGGGCGATCGATCGCCAAATATTGCTCGGCCGAGTTGAACTGACGGCTTCGGGTGTATAAATAGTACTGACCTATGCGCAACGGAGGGAAGCTCGCAGTGTGGTGTGGGATGCTAGATGGGTGGGTGGGTGAGTGATGAGTTTCGAGTGGGTGGTTTTTTTTTTGCTGCTTCTCTTTAATTCCTACTACCCACTGCAGCGATGCACGGCACGGGAATCGAACGAGGGGAGGGGGGAATTTGTTTGAACAGAAGCGCGCGAATGGATTGAATCATTTGGCGTTTGTTTCGAGCCGCGCGCTTCGCATGCTGCAAGTGTTTGATGCATGCCACTTACCTATGCCGCCGTGTGTGTGGCAGGCAGGCAGACGGGCGGATGGCAGAAAGCCGTGAAAAACCAGATCAAGCTCGGATCGAGCGTGGCGATTTCCACTCGAGATGGAGACGCCTGGTCGCTGTTGCGGTGGTGGAGGATTTGAACGGGCGGTTCGCTCGTGTGGACATACGCATTGCGATATTGAGATAAACATTTCAACATAGTGGCATATGGACATTGCGTTGCCTGCTGTTTGCCTTTTCCTCACATCAGGTTGCGAAATTAATTTTTTTAATGAAAATCGGGGGCATTCTCAATTGCACGTTTCTATTGTTTTGAACTGAAGTGCATTCTAGTAGATTGTAGCAGGCATTCGCGGGCGATTTGAGCAACATATTCAGGTTGAAATAATTCAGTTATCGATTAGAAACGAGAACTGGGAGCTCTCCATTCTTCCTTTTCCTTTTCTCTGCAAACTCTCAACTGCTATTTTCAAAGGAATTCTGTAGCAATAAACAACCCGATTTGTTGTCATTTAACTAATGCTTTAGTATTCATTCTCTCGCGCTAGAAGCAGCCGTCTCTCCGTGCGCCGTCTCTCCGTACAACGGTATCGGTTTTCGCTAAATTAATCATAGTGACGAAGTATTCCACCCGGACGAAGGACCGCTGTAACGAACAATAGCAATCTCGAAGCAAACCGCACGACATTCCGTTGTTTCTTTCCATCGGCCCTTCTTTGGAGGAAAGACGGAGGCGAGGGACCCTTCTTCCAGGAAGCTGCTCCTCGCTGCCAAACACTTTCGGTTCGGAAAACGGTAACCCGGGCTGAAATTGATTGATTGCTTCCCATCACTCCCCGGGCTGGTGGGAGCAGCAACAAAACAAGAGAAGAAAAACTCGATCTACTGTAAGTGAGACATCGAAATCAGGGAAGCCCGTGGACCGTTTTTCGGCAACCGTTCGACTTGGTATATTTGTCTTGCCAGGGAGTTTTCTTCATTCGACCCTGCGCGCGAACGGGGAAAATCGGCGGGCGCCGTGTTGAGTGATAAATAAAACTCTAAATACTTCGACTTGGAGCTTGTACGTCCCGTTCCGGTTGGTACGGGGAGTAGGAAAATCTATCCATCTTTGAATGTCCGCCAATCGGGTCCGCCGGCGATGTAGTAACACACTGCTTCCCGGTGGCGCTGCCCAAGAGCGTCAGCCACTGTTACACTGCGGCCGAACTGCGGTTCGAACGTCTGCAGCGAAACTGTCAGAAAAATAAATCGAAATGTCATTTCCAATTGCAAGGAACCCTGGTGTCTCATCCGCTAGCATCCAGTTCGCCTCCCCCTTCCGCCCGTTTGCGGTGTCAGAAAGATGACAGATCGCAGGGAAAGTGAGCGGGTTCGAAGAGCAGTAGTAGACTTGATGTAGATTTGGGAGAGCATTAGCAAAGGGCCTCACCCGCGTACTACTCCACCGCTTTTCGGTGGATGATTTATGACCGCGCGCCACTCTTGGAGCAGACTTGCAGGGAAAATGCCGCCCTTATCGTCGGATCGAATGCGTGCTCAGCTTCCTTCGCGGGGTTAAGGTGGCGGTGGTGCGGTGCGATGGAGTGGCAGAAAAACGGCATTCCAGAAACTAGGTTCGTTACTTTGTGCTGATGTGAACACAGCCCTTCGTGCGGTTTATTTTTCGCAATTAGTATATGGAAAAATAAAACAGGAAAATTTAAACTGTATAGGAAAGGTACGCGAGTGGGGGTAGTTGAGTATTTTCGAGCCGGAAAAAAGCATGAAAATTGAGCCACTGTAAGATTAAGAAAGTGATTGATTAGTTAAAACTTTTTTTTAAATTTAAAAGCACTTTCTTAAAACCCGCTTGGCTTCAAAACCTTGTCTGGATGTGTAGTAACTTTATTTCAAACATTTATTTCCAAACGCATTGAAATCTCTTTTTCACTTTAGGCTGGAGCCATCTATTCCTAATCCAGCTATACAGGGATTATCCGAGGGCCGACGACTAGTCAAGTAAACAAACATAAATTGTTTTCAAAATGGTAGTAAAGATGAAAATAATAGCCGATCGATAAGAAGGATTATAGGAGGAAGTAAGTTATGGTTCGGTCATGCTCTTGGGGTTGATTTGAGCGACCAATGAAAGTTATGCGTATAAACATTGTGATTGATTGTTTTATGGAAAGTTGGAACATTGTTGGAGCGTCTTGTTTGGTCATGCCAATAGAATGCGACATCGAAACCTCCCCTGGAATGAGCGCGTCCGAGAAAGGATCAACTTTTTATCCAAATTTTAAGTGGGCAATGTCGTGGAAAATGATATTTATTACTTTTCGTTGTAACTGGAATGCCTCCAAGCGGCCCAAGTTTCCTCGGGAGCTCTGGCTGCAGCTAAACCGGCAGCGGACCGACTGCCGTTGGAAGTGTCCGCAGGCGGTGCGATACGCGATCGATGAATCGTTCCGCTTTTACTTCCACCCGAGTCCGGCCCCAGGTTCTGCGGCGACCGATCGCCGCTTCGCCAGCGTAAGTCCACACAATCAATGTAATTTATTGGCAATTATGCGCCATTATTTCATTACGGCCGTGGATTGGAAAATGACGCCGGTCTGTGGCTGGCGAAACGGGGGCCAGTTGGGACAGCAACCAGCCGTCCACGGTTGTTCCTTTCGAACGGCTCGAGGAGACGGACCACGCACACGTTCGACCATCAATCGGCCGGATCCGGCACCGAGCCCGGGTCGAACTACCGGGCCGGACCAAGTCGAAAGGATTGGTATGTCATTTATTTAAACCAGAGTGAAGTCAACTTTACCGTGCGGCAGTAAGCTCTCGAGAACGAAAACTGTGGTGGTGGAGCAGCGCTGGTGGAGAGTGGCGGGCCGCGAAAATTAATGATACTAATGCAGTGTAATTGAACCGATCCGTAATAGGATGTTTGTTCGATAGAAAGTAGGATAATGCCTCATGAATCCTTTGCACAAAAGATAGTAGCACTATGGAGCTAAGTAAAGGAAGAATAATTGATAACTGAAGAGATGCTAGAGAGTGAATTTCAATAATAAACGACAAGCTTTTTGATTGAAAATTATCTACCAAGGAAATTTGTGTTCCATTCCATGGAAAATATAAATACTTAATGTTTTTATCAGAATTGCGGAAATCACCTTTCTGGCTCAGCAGGACAGCAACCGATTTCGAACACCGGTCGTTTCGTTATCACCCCTCACTTTGATTATCCTCGGCAGGTGGTATTTGAAAATGCATTAGGATTGGATTTTCCTCCTCCAAACGCGTCGATTGCGTATCGTTTTAGTGTAATTTTACAGTGCGTAAATGTTCATTCTCACAACACAACCAACACTCCCTGTGGTTGCTTCGATGACGACGACAGGAAAATGGAAATGGGAAAACATCCACCCAAAAACCAAATCTCGCCAAATGTGCTTACAACCAACCCCGAGCGCGGGTCATGCTTGCATAGGGATGCGTTACACAGGACAGCACGCTTTAGGGGTTGGGAAATTTATGGCGTTCTTATGTTTGGCGAACGGCTGATAATGGGGTCACACTAACACCACGCTACGGGTTATGCTGCGTGGGGCCGAGTAGGGTATGTTTGTTCCCTCACTGGTTTCGTTCACTGGTGGATCCTTCCGAACGCTGCTTAATAAGCGGGAGGCTGGGAGGCTGAGCCGGTGGGGGTGGACGGGCGAACGGGGGTTTTTGGCGAGATTTGAGCAAAAATGAGATGCCAAACGATAACAAATTATCGTACCTATTTGTCGTCTAATTTATCGCGCAGTAGCTAATGAAGCTGTCGTCTTGGCGTTTATCGTTCGGTTGTTGCGCGCGGTTTCATCGCAACCGAGTGTGCGTACGTGTGGTGGGCTTTCGGTTGGTCAAGCGAGTTCGTGCGATACGAGATTTATAGAGTCATTTTGTGGCTACATTAAACGTCGATAACATTGTGGACCACACACTAATAAGACCTTTTTTTCTTTCTGTCATTTCAGGTAAGCATCGATTTCGGATTGGGAAAACTGTCGGTAAGAAGCCGTGCAGTTTTCTATAAAAAGTGGTAAAGTGCCGCGGACCTTTCATTGATTTGGTAAACTATAACAATTGCTGCATGTTAATTGGATATGATTACAGACGTTCCTTGTGTATACGACGGTCGAATAAGCAGTGTGCACTCCGACTAGCTAAGATAATTTACTCAAAACTTCAAACCTGCAGTATCATCCCGGGCGGCCGTTCCCGGACCTTTGACTTCAAACGTCAAGCAAAATCCATCATCAACTTGCGGTGAAAATGCTAAAAATATAATAGCATTCCCGGCGGTCTACGCCATGCTGCAGCGGAAGCATACGTCGTCGCGCGTTCTGCAGTTCGTTCTGCTAGTGCTAATGTGACTTTTCACATTGAAATTTACCAGACTGGATGTGTTATGATTCATGCTCGCCCCCGGGACAGGATGAGCGATTGGAGAGGGGAAGGGTCGCGTGAAGCCTCCCGCGATGAACTGTTTTCCTTCCCCCGAAGCCAAGTGGCTGCCACTCGGTTGGCCAGCTGCCGCCGTTCGCATCGCATCGTCATTATTCTACTACCCGGTCCCGATGGTGGAAAACGGCGATTCGTTCGTAAATTTCGTTCGTACCAGTTTCCCAGCTCGGCTGCCGATTG
This sequence comes from Anopheles plumbeus, assembly GCA_034621735.1. NCBI lineage: Eukaryota > Metazoa > Arthropoda > Insecta > Diptera > Culicidae > Anopheles > Anopheles plumbeus. Next base: position 20,274,118 of record JAOEFI010000006.1, read on the forward strand.
GGCGCCTGTCAAGTGGTCGTCCGGCCGCGGTCGAAGTTGAAGAATGGCACGCGGTTTTCCGAACGCTGTTCATGCTTTCAAGCGCGCCCATTTGCAGCCTCCAAGCACTGCTCCCGGGCCACACATTCGAACGAATATAAATATATCAATGTTGCCGCCGCTGGCCAGTGGAATGTTCGGCCGGGCTGTCACTCATCCGGTGGGTTGATGGAATCCGGGGAATGGATAGGGTGGGTGAGGGCAGACAGGGCGGTTTTTTTCACTCTCTCAGCAACATTCTAACACTGACTTCTTTTTTTCTTACAATCCCTGGTTTCGTCCCTGAACTCTGTACGAAAACGGTGAGTGGAAGGACGAGTAAAAGCCGATTTTCAAATTGGTTAGCTAGCGCAGGATTGACTCGTCATGGGTGGACGATGATTATTAAATATTCAAAGACTATCCTGGCCCGAATATTGGAAACCCTTTGAAAGGTCAATTCAGCCATTCAATATGAAAAGGCTAATTAAGCAATCCAATCTAAAAGTTTTGCAACAGAAATGGAAACAAAGCACTGCTTCCTTACAATGGAAAATATTGAAAAAAAATTCAAATCAGTTTTTTCTCCTTCTACTTCATGTTTTCTTTTATTTTGGAAATGACCTCAACTCACGTTCGGTTTCCGCGAACAACATCAACAGAGTGGTAGGGAGCGGGTTTATTTTTCTTTCTGCACAAAATCCTCCACACAACAATACAAAGCGGTTATGCTGCGGGCGCGTGTTTGTTTTCCGTGTCCTGCATTTTCATGGGCCATTCACCGGGAGGGGGTTTTTTAAAAACAGACCGCGAAGGGCTTAGAGTGGCGGGATAGAGTTGCTGACAAGTGGATCGTTTCCAACTTGATAGTTCTGCTCCTGTGAGAAAAATGGGATTCGTTACCGTGTGAAAAATGAAGTTGTTCTGTGAGGATCGTACGCGATCACGTTCGTGTGTTTTCCACGCCTACTACTACTTCTCGGTGGGTCCGTTCTTTTTCTTCTTCAGCGGCTTAGAGATCTCATTGGAGTTTGTTTCTTTTCTGTTTCGGGCGTTCAACGGTGAAAATAGTATCCTCCAAACGATGCCCATGATTTATGATGCGACAGTTTTATGCGCTAGCGCCCGTAAGCCCTCAAACAGCGGGGTGTTTAGGAATTTTTATTTTACATTACGATGAACGCACGGCCGGTCGGAGCCGGAACGATCCAAGCCTGCCTATTTGTTCAGTTGGAATTAATTAATTTATAGTTGTCTGTTGCAACTCGGGCGGAACTGAACACTGTCCGGTGTAAGCCAGTTTGTGTTGGAATATATTGTGCGTTTCCTAAGCATGGTTTCGAATAACATGGAATATTATTAACCGTTCCAATAGGTGGGCGTTTTTTTCTTTCGACGGTTAACGAAATGTTTATTGGTTGATGATGAAGTTTCGTCGAAGCATAATGAACTCAGAACTCGCGTCAGCAACAAACAAATGAGCACACATTCCATTCCGAGGTAGGCTTCATTGAACCA
>JAOEFI010000006.1:20275753-20303734 GCA_034621735.1 Anopheles plumbeus
GTGACGAATCGTTGCTCAATGACGGGCACAAATCTCATTGGACAGCAAAAACCCCATTTTTCTGCCCTTGCTCGAGCAATTGATTGATGCCGTGTAATGCGTTCCGTGCTGGACGATAATTGCATTTGTAAGATTGCACGATCGGTGCAGATGATGCAGCGACTACAATGTTCGATTTGGGTGGCTTTCACAAGGATGCATTTTTTTTTTACTTCTGTCAAGAAATACAATTACACACATTTTCCCGGTGGAAAAATTGATTCTCGAATTTTCCCCGATCGTGTTCAGCAGCTTTTGAAATCACCACTAACGACCAATCGCCAACCAATCGGCTGCACCGACTCGCACGATGCACTCGACAGTTGGCAGCCAAAATGCGATGTGAGTAGCTGCATCTTGAGTACGGCATCTTTCTTCGTTGCGCCTCATCGCACACGCACTCATGCCGGGTGGCGCGACGGATGCAATAATTTGAAACCTTTTTTTAAAAATAGCACCAATCGGCCTTTTAACGATTCCCATTCATTAGGCGGTTGTTTCAACTGTCAGCATTCAAATGCAGATTCATTTGACGTTTGCTTTCCGTTAAACAAACGTTTCTCGGCGTGTGCGGTGGGAACATACCGTGTTATCATAATAAACAGAAGACGTTTCACGAATTTTTCGCCACAAAGATGTTGTGTTTTTGGGGATAAGAAAATTACATAAATCCCTCCTGCAAACGGGTTTGCTTTTGCATTACAGCATTTTCTTTCTTCTTGTGTCATTGAACAAATTATCCAACGTGATGCACTCAACGAGAGAAGGCTGAAACAGTGCGGCGATCTCAAGCAGCGAACCGACCCGCGTTTCTACGGAGGAACTTACTTGCGATCTGAAGGATACACCGGGCGGAAGGACGCACTGAGCGGGAGGATTTGTTGTGATTACATTTGCTTTTGCCGCATTGCCGCTGCCAAAAACCCGCCGTCAAAGTATAGTTGGGAAAATTGGACCCCCCCCCCTCACCCTTTCCCAGGGTTCTCCCATTGCCAATCCTGCAGCTCGTTTTCCCGGCAATTTTTTGGACGGTCCGTTTTTCAGTTGGCTTGTTTCACGTCCGCAGCAAACCGTCCTGGATGCATCCCGTCCAGGACGGTGCTTCACAATTGGCGAGCTGAAGCTTTTTGTGGGAGGTATATGTTGGGCATTTTTTAAGCCCTCGTTGGGGATTTTTACATTTGTGTTCTTCTGTGCTCGCTGCTAGCTTCCTTGAAGGGTACACCAGTTTTCCTTTTGAAGCCGGTCGTGCAGTTGTGCCGCTGGGTGTGAGGGTGGCACCAGCAAAGACTGGGCTGCATCGCGGACGGAACGATGGGCAAAGTAAAAATACTGCTGAGTTATGAAGGTTATTTCTTCCTGCTTCCTGCTTCCGCCGACGGCGGCTCGGACGTACGGCCCTCCGGCGTACGGCTGATGTGGCACAAACAAAAATGTAAACTGTAACACGCTTTTTGGAGCACTGCCAGCGAACGGGGAAAGAATTGAGAAAAGCTTTCGCCCGCTAGCCGATCACTTCTTCGCGCGGGGGTTCTCTCTGTCAACCAGTCAGTATCGTTATCGTACGTCGATCGGTCGCTAGGAGGAAAACAAAAAGGAAAACGAATCCTGGCAACTATGCGATAGAGGGATAGATGGCTCAGAAGAAAAGAAAAAGCGAGTGGAAGGAACTGCTTGCAATAAAGAAAAACGATCACCGTTCGACTCCCGGAGCCGATTTTGGCATCGGTTTTGGAACACTCCCTGGAATGTGGGATTGGTTCTTTTTTGTGGGGGTTGTTTCTTCCCTGCCTGTGGCTCAGCCGGAAAAGCTAACGACAACCTTCACCGCGCGTAGGCGACACAAGACCTGGGAGAAAAGATCGCGGGCGGGGAACCAAATTTAGTAGCCAGCGCTTTTCTTTTTCCTCCCCCATGGGCTGGCGGACACATTTGATTGAATTTCGTGACAACGCGTCGTGCAGTTTTTTTTGCGAAGAGAGGAGAAATAACATCCAACGGCTGCGAAAATGCGGTCCAAGGCTTTCCAGTGGCCATGAAGAACGTATCCTCACGTGGATGGGTTTCATAAGTTTTGAATGAGAAAACATCTCCGGCGTGCAGTGGTGTGGTCGGGAAATAAGAATTAAAAATTGTGACTGCTTCGTTGAGCCATTTATTGATTGTTTCTGTTTTGGATATTAATTCGGCACGGAAATCGCATGTAACACAATAAATCATGCGATACGTCTTGTCAAGCTAAACGTCACTCGACAGCTGAGTTGAGGCGTGCGTGTAGCTCAAGTTTCCCGGTAAACATAGGAAAAACTGCTCACGACGCACGGAAGCGTGTTGACTGCGTAAACATATTGCTGTGTACGTACGCAGGATTGAAAAGTAATCACACCATTAAACCGGTGACGTCCGATTGCGTCGCGGTCCTTCGCACACGCATTGCCAACTGTCAAATGATGCCCCGCGGCGTCACCCATGCCCGTTCCATACCGTGTCCACGTTGTTTGGCCATAATCATAATAAAAATACTGTTATTGCACGGGAAATCACCGTGTTGTGATCGTGCCACTTCGTCCTGTTAACGTTCCCAGACCTCCCCTTCCTCCCTCTTGCCGATGTTCACGTGCTGCGTGAGTGTGGTTGGCGTTGGTGGCTTCACTCAAAAACCCGCATAAAACCGTTAACCGCGAGTTTGAGGGCGAGAAAAAGAAACTGGGAATTCTGTCGAAGTCCTGCGTCTTTCTGCTTCTCTCTCTCTCTTGGCTCTAGGACAGTCAATCATTTAGCCCGCGAGTCACTTAGTCTCGGGTTTGGTCGCTGCCGCTGTTGATGCTGCTGCTGCTGGCACGGCAGTGGAGTGGGTTAAATTTAGACGCGTTTAAAATAAGTTTAGTGGTATTTTGCTTTGCGATGTACAAATTTAGCACTTCTCTCTTCGCTTCGCCCCATGTGCGATCCTACACTGGGTGCACGACTGTCGCCCGAGTGTGAGCGATTCGCATGGAAAAGAAAATCAAATAAAACAGCTAAAGACAGAAGAAGGGGAGGATGCATATACAACATTTTTAAGGCAAAGTTCATTCCCTCACTCGAGTCGCGTCCCTGGTGCGACAGTGCGGTGCGTTCGGAAAACGGATCGAAGACAGTCCTCTAATTTCCACGCACGCTTCAGCCGAACGAGCAACAGTGTGCTCTTCCACGTTCGTGTACCGGCATCATGCCGGTCGGGGAAAATGGCCATCGTCGTTCGCATTCAGTCCGCATCCGTCCGGCGATAAGATCATATGGCGAAAATGGTCGAGCTTCAGCCAAACTCGCGGCGAAAACCCTCGGCCCGTTCTGACGTTTTCCGAGCCGTCGTAGTAAGCGTCGGCTCGCGGGGTTCGACCGGTTGACTAGGCGGACGAGGAACATATTTTTCCAACGGTCGTCATCGCGCATCCACGTGATGCCTACTCTGACGTGTTTGCTGGCGTTAACGCAACTGCGTCTTCTAAGCTGCGGCAAGATGAAGACGCGGGAACCCGTTAAGGCCTCTGTGTGGACTGTGCGCTCTTCGTTTGCTTTCGTACGTCATCGGGGCTCGGGTGCGTGCAGGATTTTGGGCGACAAATCCCACCCCGCCGGGTCACCGTGGAGAAGGGCTGGCGGATGTTCGACAGCGTGTTCGGCTGCTGTCTGTTTTGTTTTGTTTTTTTTTTGTTTGACTGTCGCTCGTTCTTTTCCTTCGGTCGTTCTCTTGGCACGACAACGGCACCGAACTAGTCGGAGCATTTCACGACATTTCATTAAGAGTTGCCGAAAATAAAATCTTTTCTTCAGCCGCCGCAGCCGCCGCCGCCGCAGCCGCCGCCGCCGCCGCCGTCAACGGTACGATCATCATGGGGTGGGATCTCTCATGGGATCATTTTCCTTGCGCCAGTGGTAGTGCATGGCGAGTGCTCTGGGTCGCGACGGGGGAAACCGTTGCACCGTCGTTGTTGTGTCGGCATCGAGTGGCTTTATTGAATCGATCCCATAGCGCACAGGTGCACTATGGGTTCCAGTATGGATGGACAAAAAGAGTTGTGAAGGAGATGCATGGGAAATTTTAATTCTATTTGCTCAATTGTTTTAAGTTAGGATAGACTTCTTAAATACTTTTATAAAGACTTATTGTTTTGGAAAAACCAGTGTTTAACTTTATTTTGCGTAAAGAACATCCTGTAAAAGATTTGAAATGTTTGTCCAATGAGTACCGAACATTCAGTACGAGTGTGCAATGGCCGTCCTCGGGGGTTTTGTGTAGAACCTTTTACACATGCCGCACTCGGATTACCTCATGGAATGGCTCAGGACGAACCCGGGCCGTCGGACCATTACCGATGCAAAATGTGAGACATTTTCAGCTACAGTCACTAACGGTCTCCGGCTTTTCGCCGTCATTCCTAGCTTCCGTTACGTATTTTCTTTCACTGGCGGACTGTTTTTCCTTCTGGTATCATATTCCATTTGCCACTACTTACGCGAACGCTTTTCCGTCGACAGGCTGTAGTAGTACTATTTTTGGACTTGTTCAGTTTTCGTGAAAAACTGGTTTCCATTTAGAACTGTGAAGGGTAAAGAAAATTACTTTTGGTTGAAATATTTCGTACCAGTTAATAAACATCACAAATAATCACAAAGCGATAAGGATTTTTTCACAGAAACGACCTTTTTTCAGTTGTATTCGGAAAAATCCATAAATTCACGGTATGCCACAAAAAAAAAACTGGTACATGAAATCACTCTCAGGAAAGGGAAAAGCAAATCCAGCTGAAAATCAATCAATGACCGGGCTCAGTTCATTGTTAATTCAACACACTGAAATAAGTGCCATCCAGCTTCTCAATGGAAAGGTTATATTTTACCAGCCTGAGAGTTTCCCCTGGTCTGCTTACTCCGAAAAGCAGTTAAATTACTGGAAACAGAATGAAGTGAACAAACAAAAAATGGCACATTTTACATCAGTTAAGGCCACACGAATGACAAACAAATGTCAGCCATTTGAATTTTTCCGTTCAAACATTCTTGCACCCTTCGGTGTGAGAACCCCCTTTTCCGTTGAACTCATTCGAATGAGAATGCTTTTCTCTTTGGCTGGAATTTCGCACCGATCGATCGTTTGTAGAACATGTTGTTGAGTGCTAACCGTTTACTAATTCGATCGGGTATGAAAAGCGGACTCATCACGAACTCCAGCAACTATTTGGACCCATGATCCTTGCACTATTATATCCTAATGATGCCCTTTCCGTCATTCTATTTTCCGTGCAATAGAAACTACCAGTCAAGGACGAGCTCGGTATGAAATTTACATAAGTCCATAAAACAGGACATTGTCAAAAAAAAAAAACCCGCATTTCCTTCCCCCTTGAGGGTGAAAGAGACAAATGACGCCATACGCCGCCAGAAGCCCACATGAATCAACAATTTCCGAGCGACAACGAACCGGGAATGGCAGCGCGTCGTTTGTCATCGAATACGCGTCCGATGTTCAATGGTTTGTGAACTACCGCCGGTCGAAGAAAGTAGTTTTTCCCCGAGCCGCACAGAGGGAGCCGGCACGGGTAGTTACATTTCAATTCCGTGGCATAATGGTTTTGCAAAATGTCAAAATAAAACGCAACGGGTTTTGGCTGTGGTATGGTTTTGTTAAGCCCAGCCCCACGAGCAGCCGAAAATAAATGACAAACTATTGGAAAGAAACGAACGAAATCGAAGTTCGATCCGAAAGAACCGAACCGATCGACAACTCAACTATCTCCATTAAATGGAAAGTTATGATGATCTTTTCCTTCCATCGGCATCGGTAAACAGAGCGCAGGCTAGCAGCTAGCTTACATGTTCCGAATTTTTCACATGCTCCTTCGGGTTTGACAGTTTTCCAACCTAATTTAAATTGAAAACACATTTTCGTCGCTCTCCCGCTTGCGGGATCATGATTTCAGAAGCGGGCTGCTTTTTTTTTGTCCGCCTCTTCGACTCCAAGTGCTACCAGGATTGGGTGAATATAGTCTTGTCTCCAGCGCTTGCTTTTTTATCGTTTTCGGTTTCGGTAATCGTGCAAGCCCAGGCAGGTCACCAAAACACCAGCAGGAGAAAAAAAAACGATCCAAAAAAAAAACATAACTCATACATCGAAACAAGCAATCGTGATGTGAGTGCGCTTTTGGCAATAAATAACTTTTCGGTCCGGTTGGTGGGTGGCTGGGTGGCGGTAGTTTCCCTTTTATTCCGCCCGCCTGCAAGTGATAGGACGGTACGGTATTTTCATTTTCTTGTGTAGTGGCTTTTTTTTTTTGCGACCTTCCGCAGACCAGGAAGAAACCGGGCAGATGCTTTTCGAGACGCCGCCTTCGTGTCTCGGGGCATAGTTGTTAGCCGGGGTTTTGAAATTTTTGATGGCACACCGAAACCGCTGGCCAGACCGGAGGATGGAAAATATGTTTGTTTTCCTCCTGGCCGGTACGGTTCCTTTTCGTTCAGCCACCGACAACCTTGAAGGAGAAGAAAAAAAGAAATTAGAAGAAGGAGTAAAGCTCGACGAGAAATGGGAAAGACAAACTTTGACAAACTCACTCCACCTCGAGCGCATAAATTGATATTGTGTGCCTACAGGATGTGTTGATCGTACTTCCGACCAGAAACTATGCCGGAAGTGTCCTGTCGATAATCAGCCTGCGAGGAAAACCGTTCGGCTTGTTTCGGCCTTCCATTCCATGCTCGGTGAAGTGGATTAAATTTAACATCGTATTATTTAAGTTTATGATATTGAACTATGACTTTCATCTAAATTGTATCCTGTTGTTTATGATCTAGCAGGTTGTAGTAGTCTTTACTACGTGAGTTGATCGTTGTGTGTTGCTAAGTTGGAACGAACTCTTCTTAAACAATGTTGCCTCAAAATGTTTCACTGCTCCGATGCCTTGATTGTCCTAAAAAGAGGTCGAAAACTGTCAACAAAATTAAAGATCTGTGTCTGGAAACATTAAATAAAAGTTTATTCCTTTCTGTTCCGTATTCGGTGGCTTCAAAATGGGGATCATTCCCACTGGGGTTTCCTTTTACCCCGTTTATGATAGCAGGACATTGTATCATTGAGCATTGATTGTGTCATAAAACCGAATTTACGTGCTGTTTCTTCCCGTGGGACGCTGATGTTTCCCCTTTTTTTTTTTATTTCCCTACAATAGTTTCGCCAAAACTTTACGCCAAAACCCACCATAAAACCCCCGTTCCGTGTGCGGCATTCGAAAGATTCTGCTACCCACCGGTTGGGTCATTTTTTTCTCGCCTAACCTTCCTCAACTCTTTCGCCGACGATAACGGCAACTTGTGTCGGTCAGCGCCGGAAAAACAGAGGGGGTCCTTTTTTGTTTTTGGAGGGTTAACTTTGGAACCCACCGTTGTAGTATGTTTGTGCGGGGGCCCGCGATTGCACCGAAATGAATCTTGATAATGTCCAACCACAGCAATTTACGAGTGCAGCCCGTTTCGCTGGCGGGGAGGGAAAACGGCACGAAAGAAGGACGACGCAGATGGTTTTATCGTTCGGCGGTTTTCCTCCCACCGCGCGCTATTCGCTACTTTCTTCATAATTTTCGCTCCATCGACGGTGAACGTCGTATCGCCGTCGTATTGCCGATGGATGGAGGGAACCGCCGGGAGTCCCCGGAAAAGTACCACACACCCAGCGAAAGGCTTCCACCGCGGGGGAATCATTTCGGTCGCTGTTTAGTAGCACTTGGGTGCAGTTAACGAGGAATGGCCGAAAAAAAGGGAGGAAACATTTTATTGTGGTCACTTGAATTACGTCGTTTAAAACAAACACACTGTTCTACAAATCTGCTTTTCGAAGACATATTTCGAAACAAAAAACGAATACATTCAAGCGAAAAAAAAAACAAATGCACCACAAGAATTGTAACCAAAGGACGTTCTCGAAATGCATTTTCCTTCCCCAACGAGCGGCCCGAATGCAAGTCAACTCCGACGGGAAGAAAAAGTGTGTCTCGTTTATTTCGAAATTTCTTGCATATTGATCTGCACTCCTTCTCGCCTTCTCTCTCCTGCGACGCGGTGCATAGGGAACGCTCCGTTCGGCTCCGTCAAATCGCCCGAACGTGCGGAATGGAATCGAACTCCGTCGGACGTGAGCTTCGGTGCGGATTTGGAGAATTACACGTCTCATTAATTTTTCCGCTGCGGCTTTCCCGGAGCAAAAACGGTAGAAGCAAAAAAAAAAACCCTCCCACTTTGCCGACTGCGTTCTCCGGTCGCTCCGGTGCAGCGCGACGACTGCAACGACATCGCCGGGTGGGCCACGTTGTTGAGGTTGCCGCAGCCCCGAACCCGGGGACCAATTCGTATGGATAATGGTTTTTCATGCCGCCGACTTTTGGCCCGGGGGAAGTGTGTTTGGGAATGGGGCGCACGAAGGGATGTGGTTAAGGAAAATTTGTACCACGGGTAGGATATGCTCCGGGGTGAAAGAGAGAGAGAGAGAGAGAGAGAGAGAGAGTTGGGGGCGCAGGTGCGGGTGAATGAAGAAGAAGAAAGTTAAATCGAACGAACGTGCTACCGTTGCACCCGCGGGTCGGCCGCCAATGCTCGTCGTTTGCGGCGGTTCCCTGGTCGTGCACAATGTGCTGCAATGCATCAAATTTTCAACCAAATTGAACGAATCGATTGTACGGAACGAGGAGGCCCGCTTGGCCAAAGGGTTAGCTTTTAAGGTGGTCCGGAATTATTACATGATTGTCGGTAAGCGAATTTATGCGATGTTATTTTGCGAAACCATGTTGTTTGTAGCGAAACGGCGGCCGGCCATTCTGTCGAGCTAGTCATAGCAAACAGGGATTCCAGACGTGGGCTGAAATGTGAACGGCCTGAGCATATTAAATGCATTAGCATGCTTAGTTTTCCACTAGTTGAACAAACTGTAGAAATTACTTTTGGTCTTACTTATCGATCATTCGGTTGGAACGATCTTTTCTTTCTTTTAATATCTTTACTAACGTTTTCTTAATACATTTTATAAATCATTTAATCTTGTTTCTTTCATAATTCTTTAATCGAATTTGTTTCGTTTCGTTTTCCTTCGCATTTGTGAATAAAATCATACGTTTGAGGAATGTTAGAAGCACATTCGACAGGAGTGAGTGTACTATTTCTATTTCGGGTTTTCTCGTAAAATCTGGCCCTATTATACCGACGTCGGATGGTTTTCCCTTAGTTCTCTGCCAAAGGCTTCTGCACTGCATGTTTTCACATCAAGCCATTTAATCATTTCTCATAGCAGCCCCCCGGGGAGCGACAGGAGCAATGTGTTGGCTGTGTTCATTAATTAATAATTAATATCATTGTTACACATTGTAATTATTTCTCTGCCTTATGTTCCGATGCGAGAGTTCTCTCACACACACACACATTCTGCTGGTTGATGTGAGGGATTTTCTGGCCTCTCTCTACCGTTGGCATAATCTAAGCGGCCGTTTTCCGACACTGCGGACCAGCTGCTGCCGGCGGCCACGGCTGAAGAGGGACCGACCCGGCAAGTTTCATTATAAAAAGAATAAATTATGCTCGAAAAGGTGCCCGAGCTGACTCGTCCGTGCACCGCTCGATGAGTTTTTCTGGTCGGGTTTTTCTGCCACAATCAAGATAAGTAAGTCCGGGGCGAGCTGTCCAAACGTTGATAGTGTATATTTTGGGTTCGGGGTCGTTTTCTTTCCTATTTTATTTGTACAGAGTACACCTAAACAAATCCAGGTGAACGTGCGGACTCGTGGCGACCGGCGAAATCTTTCATCGCACTTGATGACATTTTCCTTACTTAGAGGACTCCCCTCCTTTTGCTGCACCAGAAACGATCGACTGTTGGGCGAATGTGGCTTGGGAATGAAACAATTTTTCATAATTAGTGAGCGCTTAATTGGCCAAATATTTTCCACCGGTGAAAATAAAAAAAAAGAAGGACCAGACAAGTACCTGGTCGTTCGACCGGTGTCGTCTACCTCTGCCGAAGGTCTACCGCCGGATTATTAATAGAAAATCATTTAAGGTGCGTTCGGCTGGTAGGTGGATCGTGAATCCTTCATTTTGTTAAAGCCCGCACAATAATCGGTTTTTCTTTTCGTTTCCTGTTAACATGTTTGCTCCGTCTTCCGCTGCCGATCGTTGAGAGTCAATGAAAATTCGCTTCCGCGACATCATGCGAATGCTTGAAGGAACACAATCCGACGCAGTCTTTCTGCACGCACGCACGCACACGACGCACACGGTCCATTAAGCGGATTTACATGTTGTTGTTTATTTTGCATGCGCCTGCGATGGTTCTGTCGTTTCCTTGAGCGTTCTGCCGGGTTCCCCGGGGGCCCCCGTTTTCCACGATTTGACATTTGCTGTGCGCTGTTATTCGGTTTCATTCTTGATGTAGAATGAGTTGAGACGAAACGTGAATGAAAGCTGACGAGCTACGGGGAGCTCTGTCCGCTTCCAATCTGCGAAGGATAGATATTTTAAAATTGCAATCTTACTCCGCCCGCCTGCTTCTTTGCATTGCCGATATTATGTCTTCTGGCACCGGCCCAAGAAGAGGAACATATTTCTGAACGCATCGAACGAGAAGTGAACGTCCGTCGACGACGGCGCGCTAGAAGTGGCGGTATTCAAACCGCGAGATGGAATTCACGTTCGATATAATTATTTGAAACAGCTTTTCACCAGCCCACCAAGGGAAGGGGGTGGGTATTCTGCGAATTTACACTTCCACCCGAGTTTTCCACCCCGGCAAGAAAAATTCAATTCGGTTTCTTTCCATCCCATCAGGACCTCCTACCGTACACCCTCGTCACGTGGGTTTCGGTCGACCGTTTTCAATTATAAGTTATAATTTCATTCAATTTTCCCTTAAAGCTCGCCAGTCTTTTGTTTCGTCTGGTTGCGATCCGTGACAGGATCATGGCCACAATGATGGCGATGATGATGATGCTGATGCTGCCGACGATGATTACGGTCTACGGAAAGTGAGACGGGACTTTCCTGCAATGGCTTACGCGAATGTTTACCTTCCGAACACCGGGTTTCTTTCTACCTGGTTTCTTAACGATTTGAAAAATGTTATTAGTTTAAATTGAAAAGTCAGCAAACACCACGTGTCGGCGAAGAGAGAGAGAGAGAGAGAGAGAGAGCGGCGAAGGTTACCGCCTGGCTGTCCGTCCATCCTAATTAGTTAACTTTTAATTTGCAGATACATTTTGTCTCCGTTAGTGTAACTACTGCTCGAACGGCAAACAGTGGAAAGGCACGGGCACAGTGAAGTGAGCCAAAGTAATGCCAACTCTACGGCAAGTTTTGTTAGATTTTTGTCGCCAAGAACAGACGGCTTTACTGCCCGGTCGCTAGTTTTACTCGCCTTTTCTCCGGTTTTATGTTTAATCAACCAAGTTATGGGTCGGTGGGTGGGTGGGTGGACAAGTTTGTCCCGACGATGGAGCAAACCGGGAGGCCGCCGGTTTGCAGAGAACGTCGCCATGCGCTGGAAGCGGAAATCCAATTTCGATTTTGGTTCATTTGATTCTGCCACAAAATTAACATTCGTTTGCCGTTTTATTTGTCTCTCTTTCTCGCTGCCATAATCCCGCTCCCGTTTCTCGGTGCCTTCTCTAACGATGGAAGTCGGCGTTTCCGACCATTCAAGTCTTCTGTGAGCCTTTAAAGCTAGCCCAGGGATATTACACTCCACTCTGGGAGAACGGAAAGTGATGCCCTTCGGGCGTAAATTAATCCTCAACCTCTCGATACCGTCCCAAAGGACCATTGGAAATCGTAAAAATCTGACTAGCGGTACAGGTCGGTGGCGCCTCTCGGGGGAGGCGTCCTTTCATTGCCAGTTTTTTTCTTCTTCCAAGTTTCAAAGTGTACACAAAAGGACAACGGGTCGGAAAATCGTACGCAAAATGGTCGCAAATCGTTGCAGTATTTTTCCCTTCCGGCAACTTTCACTTCCCAAGTTCGGAGCCGGAGCGGCGACCGAAAAGGACACCGTCCTCCGTAAGGATTAATTAACCGGGCTCATTTTTATTAAATTATCCTTATATAAAACCAAGCTTATGACCGGATCAGCGTATGGCCGGCAGGTACTACCCCCGGGAGAAGGATGAGCGGCGGAAGGATGTCATGAGCCGTGAGAGTGGTCCTTCTTTTCATTCTTTGCTGGTGGCCCTTTTTCGTCGGACCGTGGGACCACACTTTCTGCAGTGGCAGCAACAGCCGCCCTCTGATGGGATCCGTGAGATAATGAATCGAAATGAAATGAGTCAGCACCCGGAAGCGGGAGCGTTTCGAGCAGAAAAGGACTCGGTGTCCGCCGGAGCGGTCGAGCGGTAATGATTTCGCGGGAGAAAAGTAGGTGCAAAGCGAATGGGAAGGAAAAAGTTTTGCCGCTCCTCCCGTGAAATTCAAAGATTAAATCTGTCCGGAGCAAAGGCCCTTTCGGACGGCGAGGAGGGGACAAACTTTGCATTTTCATAGATCTGTTGGCAGCAGTTTTCTGGGCCATCGTTGTTAGACAATAAATCTGTTAAATGCGGCCGCGCTTGTCGTGGAATGAAGTGAAACGTAAGGCATGCAGCCCAATTTGCCCCCGTGTCTGTCTTTTGCAGTGGGCAGGATGACGAAAAAGCCCTCCCGAGATTCGGTTTTCTGATAACCGGGTTTAAACGGGGTGGTCCGTTTTCCATGCGGTTTGTTAAATTGATTCTCAGGTGGTTGACAATTCGCTTGAAAATTTTCTTTTGGGGATCAAAGATTTGTGTTAATTCTTCTAGAACCACGGTACAAAAATTGTACCAACGTCAGTTTCGCCATTTGTCTCTCGCAATGAATCGAAGACTCACTCACGGCTTTGCGAACCGAAACGCGAAACGTTTCGTTTTGTCTTTCATGGAAAAACTTTTCGGCGCAACTTTTTCCCTAAACACCGTAACGATCCGTTTATTTTGTCGCTCGAACTTTCAGTCAACAACCTTCCGGTGCGGAACCCGGTTTTGTTTGATGTTGTTAATGTGGTCGATTTTCTCCACGATCAAATGGCGCTCGTGGTGGGTGGTTTGCCGATGGTTTCATGTGCATCCCCCGTATCGCGCGAGCGGCCGGAATTGAATTGATAGCTATCATGTCAGCACGGACGTGAGGATGTTTGTCAAAGGAGCCAAACGTTCTCGGAACCGGTAGTTTATGATGGGAAATGTTTCATCCTTAGACGAGCGAGAGGTTCTTGTTTTTGTCGGTTCTCGCTTGGATGCTTTGTCAATGGTGGGCAATGATGGGTGGCTGATAATGTGTTACGCTAGACGCGAATGGTTCGATAATATTTTCATTAAATTCTCGCCGAAATCCCACACGTACTTCTATTCCATTTCTTAAGTAACAAAACGAAGCAGTATTCAAACGAATTTGGAACCTGTGATTGGCCATCGAATCCTCAGAAAGACTACGTATTTCAGAGTTCGTTGCACGTATTCAATATTCATCCTTTTTTTTTTATTCAAAACCCATCGAATAGATTTTAAACTCAAGCATTTGTTTTCCGACTCCATTTCATCCGCCCCGAAGACACGCCTTCGTCGCTAACCAATGGAAGGCGCGGTAGCATAACGAAGTCAAAGTGGTATAATTGAATGACTAGCCGATAAGCCTCCGGATCCTCTAAGCCGGGAAAATTCGGCATCATGTTGTCTAGCGTATCTTTCCTCTTCCCTTTTTCCCAGTTTTTGTGTATTCATTTTCATCGAGTTTCAGTTTTCCTGTTTGTGAAAAAAAAATCAACAGTTTTCGTGCCCCTATCCCTCCACCTGGGACCCGTTTCGTCTTCATACGCAAAGCGTTGCTGATAGTTTGTCTGGGCGTCGCCGTTAAGGTGGTTTTTTTTTTTCTGGTGAGAAGGAAACAGTTTTCCGACCAGTTTTGCACGCCCACCGCGGTACGTTGTCCATTTCCACTCGTTTCTGGCTGCCGACTGGGTATTGATATCTCCCAACGCCCCCAGGAAAAGAATGTTTGAAAAGGGGTTGAGAAAACAATGCTAAATCGATGTCAGCATAATTTAGATAAAGTGTCTAACGGGTTTCGTGGCACCACAACAACAGACGCAAAGGTCCGCGAACGTGACAGAATGCTGGGAGTGTATTCAAAAGCTGTATCATCTCACTTCGGAGCGGGGCGAATCCATCGTCCCATTTTCCGCACCCGGTACGGTACGGGTTTTCCAGTGGCGTGGAATGGTGGAAAATGTTTAACGTGATGTTTTCCTACCAATGGACGCGAACGGTGAAAGGAAAAGCGATTGGAATTCATTGGAAATGGCGGGAAAATTATTCGAAACCGTCAAGCCATGGTTGAGGAACATAAAAAGCTAATCAATGATCAATTTGAGATGGAAAACGGAATGGACTATCATCACGCCGGGGAGGAGATTCGTGCCGCCTGCTGCGCACACTGATGAGCCTTCTCGGATGCTTTCGATGAACAACTGTGTTTTCCTGGGCTGTTGTGCTTTTCATGATGTTGTTTTTTTTTTCGACGTTTCGATTCGAATTGGTTCCCGGTTCATCACCTTTCACCTGCACACGGTCGTGTGTGTTTTTTTTTTATCAACTGGAATGAAATTAGCTCCCCTGCGGTGGTCATATGCGGTGCGCTTCACGTTTATGATCTCCCGGTCCGCCATGGCTCATAAATGTTGGCTGGATGTCGTCGTGCCGGTTTTATGGGCCACGCACGCCAGCAGTCACTTATGCACTTTATATGCACCGACCATAAAACCTGGCTGGCAGGGCAGGGCAGCGACAAGAAAAACGGATCACCGTACGAAGCGGCTGTAGTTGAACTATCACATTTTGCTCACAGCCAGTGGTGTGAGTGTGAGTGACAGTAATGGTGAAGTTTTGGGTAACGTTTTCGACCCGAGGGGCACCATCAATCACTTACTGGGCCAATCATACTTCACATAAAAATTACACGGATCTCTAATGTTTACGGCAATAATTTCCTCGTAAATAATTTCCACTTTTAAGTTTCTTTGTGATTTAATTTTTCACTATTTACATTACGCATGATTACAAATCTTTTATAAAAAATTAGGGAAAATATTTTCTAAGAAGATAAAACTTTACCCATGACAAAACTCTCAGCCAAGGTGGATATAATGTTTTCAGAAGAATTAACTCTACGCGATCACGCTTCTGCTTCTCTCCCTGGGCCCTCAGCCATCGCTCCATGCTCGCTTTTCCAACGGAAATAGATCATCGGTACGGGACGGTGTTTGCCAAGCCGTGCACCTTCGGTTAGCATCTTATATCAAATTAAATTATAAATTCGTGGCATCAGCACTCTAGCGTCAGCTAGACCTTCTTCTCTCCGTTCTCCGGTGGTGCCGCCGAGCGGAGTAGCGCCTTGAGCGTCTCAATCGCATCGTTCACCTCTCCGTGGCCCCTCTCCTTCTTCGCATGGCGGAGTGGTCGGAAAAGGTCGGCCAAGTCCCAAACAAACAGGCGACGGAGTCGAACGCGGTCGCGGGCTTCAGCGGCGGCGCCGAGAGTAAGATGGATAGTAGAAGAGAAAAAAAAACGTGAACTAAGAAACCACCCAACACGAGGAAAGGTGTCCAGGTTTCCCGGCGTCAGCGAGACCGAGTGGAGGGATGCGGGTGCAGAGGGGCGGCGAAAAATAATGATGCGACTAGTTCTTTGCGCGTTCGGTCGGGGCCGCCGAAATCGAGGGCTTTCGAGTTCGACTGTCGCCACTCGCTGGGGATTGTGGTCAAAACCCGGAGCAGATATAAAATGGAACGAAAACAAACAGTCGGAGGTTGTAGGGGAAAATAAACCCCGGGACCCGAAAGGACGCAGCGCGGGACTCGAGGTCTCTGAAACCGGAAGGCGTTAATTGGAATGTACACATTTTGCTTCCTCCCTGCTTTGGGTTTTCGTTTCGATAGTCCGTCGTCAGTGATCAGGCGAACCAATAAAACCATCCACCAATATTTCCCCGCGATGACATTCAACATTCGAACGAGGCGTTTGGAAAAAAAGGGAATTGGGAAAAAGAGCAAATCATGACCCGTTCTAACAATCTCTGGCGGGGAGATTGAACCCGCGCGAGATTGAAAGTTCCCGAGGAGCGGAGGAAAACTTCCCGTGCGGCGAAACTAGGAAGCAACAGTTCGGAAGCCCTTTCGGAAGCAACAACGGTTGGTCGTCGACGGGTGGAACGGAAAGTTTACCACTTATACGGTGAATCCAATTTTCGCACCTTGCCCAGTTGGTAAACAGTCGGTCACGCGAGGGAAGCCCCGAGAAGAAAAGGTAAACTCCCTAGAAGCGCAGGGAGGGGGGACTTCGCGGCGAAGGTGTGAAAAGTCAGAATTGGCCAAACGGACCGGCCGGGGGAAGAAGAAGTGCTAGTTGCGCACAAGTGACTCGAGTGCATCGTAATTTCATTATTTATGGACCCCAGCGCGGGACGACTCGCAGCATGTTTGTGACCGAAGGTCCTGCTTGCTCCTCCGTGGCGAGAGAAACTTGGGCCCGTCTTGAGAAGACTTTGTTCGGCTCGTTCCGAAACTGCACCGTTGCTAGTAACTTTTAAGGATAAGTTATTTTTACGGCAGTTTTAGTGAAGTGCAAGTTGCATCCCGCGTTCTGAGCTGGCGAACTGATTTTCCGACCTCTTGGTAGCGCTTTTCTTGAGAGAAAGTTGTGATAAACAAAAACTTGATGGTTGAAATATGATTACTATCATCTACTAGTCAGGAGAGGAAAGGAGGGATGATACTTTTCTGAAGCTTCATTTCCATAATGGTTATAGCTTGTTAGCGAAACAATATCCTTAAACACCTTCACGCAAACTACTGTTTGATACATTTTCCCCATATTGAATGGAACAACAAGGATCCCATGCTTCGATCCAACAGTTTGTGGGAGATTTTCTTTTCCTCTTGTTTGTTCATCAGTTCTCATCCATTTTTCAATTTCACTGAACAAAAAAAAAAAACGAGCATCAGTCTAGGGAGTTTGCCGAAGGAGATCGGCGCTGCACAGAGAACGTAAATCCTCGATATTTTACTATCGCCGGTGCCCGAGTATGGCATATTTCAGGGCTTCAGTCAGCGGTATCGCTTACGGCACTTTATAGTCCCTCGCAAACCCTTTGCTGCGTGCATCGATTTCTTCGCCGCCGGTTCGCCGTCTCTCCCCGGGAACCGGAATCCCACGGTGGGATTTGTTGTGGCCGTGATTTCCTCCGCCAGTCCGCCAGGCATTACCGATGACCGTTTCTGGGTTGGCGAGAGTAGTCGTTGCAATCCACGTCCCAGCGCGCAGTTCGTCGGTTTAGTTTGTTGTGGTTCGCCTTTTTTTTTAATTTTCCATTCGCCCCGACGACGTGGAAACCCCTTCCGCTGGCGGTGGGCAATTTTTCTCGATTGTTGTTGATACGAGGCAATAACAATAAAATGTACATACCCTCGGCAACCGAAAGCCGTTCCGGGAGGGACATTAGAGGTGATTGGAAAGGGAATTTGGGGAACTCTCGTACGCTCGGGTTGCGCTTCGTATGGGGTTTCCATGTTTTAGTTTTTCCCGACAGCGAGATACGACAACGAGGGTACTTGGAGACACTTTCCGCGAACGTTGTTCTGTCCTTCGGAAGCTCTCAGCGAACGAGAGTAGTTTAGGGTAAGGGTCATCGAGTACAACAAATTAGAGTCGGGTTTGCAAACCGAATGATTCTCTTTCATTATTTGAATATTGGAGTTCTTATGCACTTTTTGTTACATGTCTTGATTTTGGGTATGTTTTTCTCCTTACAGTCTTATTCCCCTGTAACGTATTATTAGTATTAGCTTTCGTTCTCTGTCAGTTGAAGTCAGATGGAAGGCCAAACTCGCCTACTTGGGAAAGCATTTCTAGCATTTCAGCGAGAAACACAGAGTTCACTGAAAATACGACCTGCCTGTTTGTCTTCGGCCATCTACAGTACATTCGGGACAAACGAGCAGGGCTGAAACCGAGGGCCACTTTGGAAGACCACAAACTAAGCTTCCAGTTTTTACCCCCGGTTAAGGAAGTGGCTCTGATTGGACGTACTTTACGACTCTCACATCGAAAAGGACCACATCCCACAACGTTTCCCGATTTCACTGGAACGGTCCCCGTGGGGGGAGTGAAGGGTCAGTACTTCCTGGTCAGCCAGCCCCAGCCCTAGTTGCTTGTGTAGCTTGGGGTGACTCTATTGGCAACCACTTTGGTTTTCCAATCTCTCCCGGCAGGGGACCGATAGTGATGTTTACGACTCCCGTTTTTCCCTACCGTGGGAGGGTAAAGAGTTTTCCACCCTCCCTGTCGCTCGGAATCCGTTCCATTTTATGGCTATTATATTTCAATTAAGCCTCTCTGTTCCCTTCGACCGGTCGTTGTACGAGTGAGAGAGTTGCACATGGTTTTATTCTCCCAGCCCAGGGGTCCAAGAGAGTTTCCCCAGGCCCCGGTGTATCCCTTGAGCTGGAGAATATTAGGGAGTTTTCCATCGGGAATTCAAAGTAGGAACCCACGCAGGTTTTCGGTACCGGATTTCTTCGAATCCTTTTCTCCAGGTGGTCGAGTTTTGATTAATATTAATGGCTGCGCTCTGGTTTATTTATATTAAACTCGGAATCACTTTATGACGGGCCAGATCCGTCCCTCCTTAGTTGGATCGAGTAAAAATTGGAAACTTTATGCCTCGCCGGACGTCTCGCACCCTAAAGCGCGTCCGGTGAGGAGTTTATTGCTTGCTTTTTATTCTTTCATCCAAACCTAATCAGTCACGATAATGATAGAAAACGCTTGTTTTCCCTTTCGCTCGCAAGTGAGAAAAGAAGAACGGGCTTCCTCTGGAGGTCGTCGATCAGGTTTTCGTCCTTGCGCTTGCGATAAATCAACCGGCGGGTCCTTGAGTGGGGAAGTCACTTTATTTTGGGACTCTTCCGTGGCGAAAACTGAACGAAACAATGGGCAACAGTGGGGCAACAGAATTCATTGTTTTTCACCGACCATTTCCCCATTTGAACAGAAACAACTGTACATGTAGTAAAACTGTTTTCCACTTCGTTTTTTCGCTGTTTGTTAGGTTTCGCTATTTTTGGGAGGGAGGGTTGTTCTTTTATGGCTTCTGTGAGGCGATAACAATTTCTAATCGACTGTTTTTTTTAATTTCTCTCCTTCCCAGGTAAGAGAGTGCACTCCCTTAACCTTACGAGGCCGGAAGGTTCAATCGTCAACCAAAGCCCAAATCATTAGTGATTAGTAATGGCATTCGAACGGTGCTAATGAAGATTATTGCACGCTCAGCCGGACGAACTATTTACTAAGTGCAGCCGGCGGTATAATAGGTGAACGAAATTGTCACTTTAGCTGAACGGTAACATATTTTTAGAGACACATACCATCGGACAGTAAGACCCCCCTTAATCTCGCTTGCGGAGGTTTTTTTTTCTCAAAGAAGAACGCCGAAGAAAGTTGTTGGCATTCTTTGAGCCGCTACACGTGCTGGCATTTTGTTGTTTCACTGGCGAGGGGAGGGAGAGGCGAGATGAGTCAGGTAAATTAGCTGAAGGGAGGGCGCGAGCGAAGGAAAGCCACCCCAACCCCCCTTGGTCCGTACGCTCATCTCTTCTGACATGATATTTGAAGCAAATTTATTGTTGGAAAGCTAATGTCGTGCGTGCGTGCGGTACGCGTTCGGTTCGGTGCGTCCGTTTTTGTATTTGTGCGTCGGTTGTTGTAACGTACCGATAAACAACGCCCGTAGGTTCGTAGGATTGAAGGGGTCGCTCCTACGCAGGACAATAAAAGAAAACACAAATAAAGCACAATAAACTCCCAGCCACTAGAAGGGACACTCTATGTTTTCGTTGGCGAGTGGAGAGGTCCACTTTCTTCAAAAGACGATTTAGGCAGCCAAACTGTCGTCGTCGAACGCAAAGCTAGGAACGACATAAATCTCCTGCCGCTCTTTTGCCGTGGACGGGGTACGGGAGCAGATCGTCAGGGATGAAAATTAAGTGGTTCTTGAAATTCCGAGCCTACGTTCGAGTGTTACCTACCTACCTCGCCTGTTAGTTTGAAGACATGTTTAATGGCAGTTACGCGATGGCGAGAGTGAAAATGCTGGAAAATTCGACCATAATGATAGTGATTTAATGTTGACATAAGAATATCGATCGTGTGGAAACGATACATTATATTTTATTTATTTTATTTCTAATCGATTGAATCAACCTTCAGTACGGCCAGTTCGAATGGACTTCAAATACTACTTCTCAAACATTTCTTCTAGAAAGAAAAAACGGAACTTTTTTAAAGCAAGCCAAACATTTCTAATCTCGAAGAAACGGAACGGTGCGATCCTGCGGGAACCGAGCTGGTATACAAATACAAATTTCAACACGGATCCAGTTCTGGTTGCTTCTGTTTCCACAGTCCGACCAACGAGCAGAGCCATATCGATGAAGCTGTGAAGCGGGTGAAGTGTTTGGTAAATAATGAATGGTTCCGTTTGAAGCGAAACGATGCTCTTTCCTTCAGTTTTTTTCCAAGCCTGCCGCCTAGGTTCCGGTTTAATCTGTGCTTCCGTGGCATTCGGATTCCGCGGCAATCTGGTAAATTAAAATCCCACGACCCAACCGGTGATGCTGTGTGAGAGTGTTTCTGTGACCACCTTGATCGCGATTGGCGAGTGGAAAACATTTCGATATATTCAATAATTTCTATGAAGCCATAGGATACGGAGGGTTTCATGAGGTGGAACCACTTTTTGTTTCATTATTAAAACCTAACACACTTTAGAGTGCAAGCCTTTGCGTAGGTGTGCCATTTTCCACCAGTCGTGGCTTGGTATGTACACGCACTGTCTAATGCTAAAAGACGCTGGTCTAAAACAGCTGCAAAAGCGCCCCACGAACGTAGGGAACTATTCGAAACTGATTGCCTTATCGTTGTAAAGGGAAGATTTTCGTCCATTGTACTTCTTGCTCGGCTTGGAAAAGGGATCCATTCAAATATGTAGGTCACATGCAATCATTCTAAAACACATGCCCTACTTCTCGCGCCCTTCCAATGCCAACCGCAAACGCCCCGAGCTGAGGTGGATTGGGGTTTTTCTTGCTTCCAAAGACTCCGTCGTCGTCGTCGTCGTCGTCGTCGCCGCGGTGCCAAAGCGGTGCCAATTGTCTGTACATCCATTTAATATTTCATCCTTTCCGGTTCCGGTTTCGGAGGAAAAGCGCAAAGGAGTGGGGGGAATCTGTGCAAAACAGAATAAGAAACGGGTTGGCGAACGAGAAAGATGAAGGGTGGGGACAGAGTGAAGGGTGGACTTTCCACGATAGTTTCACGGCAACATAAACACATGCAACGGCGGCGCAAAGGTGCGCGGTCGGGTCGGACGGTGCGAAAGATGAAAGATGGAAAACGTCTCGTAAAAAAAAAACAAACTCGTCCAACGAAGGCGCAGGGAGACAACCAAAGCGAGCCAAAGGTTTGTGCTGACTTTGGCGCTCCCAGGGATCTTTTCTAGAGGCCGGAAGTCGGAAGTAAAGACATCCGATTCGCACTTTTCAATCCACCCTCTTCCGTCGCCGTTATCGCGGTTCCGGACACTAGAGCCTTGTAGGTGAAGATGGAGAAGTTTCTGCTGCACGAAACTAGCGTCTCAACAAATGGCCGAAATGGTGGAGAAAACTGGAGCCATTGCTCGGCACACAGGCCGCCGAATCGATGGAAATACAATCCATATGTGAGACCGTTTCCCCCTTTGGAGTTTCGGGCAGTCGTTTATTTTTTATCTTTAATCTGTGACCTGCATTATTGATTGACGTTCATTCAACGTTATTTCTCTTTTCCTTTTTCTTTCCACCGAGAAGTTTGGCTTGTGTGTTCACGGTTGGCAGAGGAATGCAATTCTAGCGGCTCCGAACCCGGGCTGTTGTTGGTTCTTTATTTTACAGGCGCATGGTTCTGCATTTTATTTCGATATGATTCAATCACATTTTACGTTTGATGACTCGATTTTCTATAGTTCTAACTTTGAACCAACCTTTGGGGATGGGTTTGTTATGAGCATATGAGATTTTTATGTTCGTTTGATGAAATGAATTCCTTTAATTTAGTATTCATCGGTTTCCATGCATGTTCAAAGAAGCATTATTACGAAGAACAACGAAAATGGAAAATAAAATGTGATACATATTTCACAAAGGGGAATTGTTATCGTTCACCAATTTAATTTTCTACAAAACTCGTCAAAATGAGTAACTGAAGTACATCATTTTCATATTTGATTATAAATGAGACGTTTTCACGAGGCACTGGATCCAGATTGAAACGTGAAACTCTTCACGAAATGAGAAACAACAGAAGTATGAAGACAGTATGAGTAGTTGACGCTTCACTTGTGTGTGTCTTCTTTTATGAGAAGACATATCAACAAGAAGTTGTTACATTAAAAAAAAAAACGGACAGCAAGAGTTTTCCCGTAGTGTACGATAACGAAAATTTATTTGCCCTTGGATTGCACTTCGGTTCGATGAATTCGGCCACACACTCATTGGAGCCTCGCGCATCGTGTGCAACTTTTATGTGTTGGAGTTTGGTGGTACGTTTCGGGTACGGCATGGCCGAAACGACCGGAGTGTTGAACTGGGTTTATTTCGTTCGTGGCCTTTTAGAGGCCATTTGTGTTTTTATTCCCTTTTTTTTTTCGCCGCCTTTTCCAAAGCACCCCACCCCCCCGGTGGTGCACACCGAGAGTGTGCCCTTCTTTCGCTTTCTTTTTTCCGCTCCCGAATGAAATTAATGATACTTTATTGAATTATCATAACGATAACATTAAGGGAATTTATATTCGTTAGCGTGTGATACGTTGCACGTTGGCATCATACCCAGGCTCGTGTCCTGCGGGAGTCGTCCGGGCTAAAGTACCGCCATCGTACCGGCAAAGGACAGCGAAGGCAAAACGGTGGATGCTGACGCTTGTTGTTGGTGATGAAGGTATCGTAGGTTTATTTTTTTTTTTTCCCCTTGTCATCAACCCAAGACGGGACAGGTTGGGTTTTCGGGGTTTTTCGAATTGATGTCCCTTCTCTGCCGGCGGCCACCACATTAAAGGACCACGAATATGTTCTACCATTCCCAATAGACAGGATATGTGGCGGAGTGTGGAACGAATAAGATGTATATTGAATTGAAACATATGATCTATTCTAATGACGTTGCAGGAATGAATATGTTTAGAGGATTGTTTTACAAACTGATCGTAGGAAAGAATTCGTAAAAATAGATTTGTAAACTTTTTGGGTTTTTCACTGTTGGTAGAAAAATAAAGTGTAATGTAAATGTAATTATTACTTGCAACGTCGCACGATGTCACGTTTGTGCAGTAATGCGCTCTAAAGCATGATCGTAAAAGCAAACAGCGAAGCTGTCCCGTTTCACCTTTAGTGGGTTTCATGCTGTCCTTGCCCACCCTCACCAAAAATCGTCCACGCCTCGTCCCACCAACACACCTTATTTTACAAAATCGGAGCGACCAAGCACGTACCTTCATAGATGGTAGGGTACCTACATGTTTTCGCACCCCTCGGGGGACATTAATGATTGACATACACAACACTAAGCAGAGGAGAAAAAAAAAACGCCCGAAACCACAATTCCATTTCTGTAACATTCCGGGAAGGTTTTTTTTTACATTCGGGTTTAAAATTCCCGCTAAACTTATGTCGTCCCAACTAGGGATGAACATTTTGGCCACGTTCCGTGGGGTGCTGATCGCACAGTTCGCTCCCGGTGCCCGCACACGCCCACAAGGCTTACGGTAGCGGACTTAGTTGTGAACTTCTGCTGTAATATGTATTCAAATGAGGTAAAGCCACAATCAAAAATGTCCACCCGCTCGGGCTGGAGTTTATGCTGCTGGCTTCGAGCGGTTTTCCATATTTGTTTTCTTTTTGTTTTCCGATTCAGATTGAGAATATCTAATACAGCGTGTGCCACCGTAAAAATATGGCAATTTTCTGCAGTACAAGTACTGCGCAATACTTGAAGTGAGACATTTCTGGTATCATTTTTGCTCTTAAATATATTTCGCTAGTTTTTGAAGATAAGTTCACCTAATCGTCCTACCACTTACAGAACTGTCAGACGATCCTGACTCCGTCTCGAGACTCACCGCGAAACTTTTGTGATCTTTTCCAAAACTACGAATCCATCGGCAGCCAATTCGGTTCGGCCCGCGCCCACACCCGACCCTATCCTGTCCCCCGATTTTCTCCCCCTGTTATTGCCCGTTCAATATCCGAACGTCACCAGAAAGCGTGGGGTTGACGAACGTTCTCGCTCTTCTCGCTCTAACCCGCGACAGCCCATGAATAAATTCTATCTGTTTGACTCGAGAGTTGAATATTAAGTAGTCAGCGAGCGACTTGTGGACCCGTTGGAACTAACCCCTCCCCTTTCTCTTTCTCTCTGTATCACTCTTTCTTCATCTTCTTTCGCGACGACAACTCGTAGTGCAGTTGCGATCTGGTTTATTTGAATACCAATACTGCGATATGCTGGGTGCGTCTGGGGCCGTGGGTTTCCCTTCCTTCAACCAGTCTTGTGTGTGTTTTTTTTTTGACCACCCGCCCACCATTCTTTTCGGGAAGAGTCATCCATCGCACCTAGGCCACCCCATCGTGACTCTCATGATTATGCTGATGAAGTTGGCGCTGCAGATGCATCCCATTCGCCATCAGCCGTGGCCGGCAATCGGTTCAAGTTCAGCAGCAGTTTTCTCCGTCCGCATGTGGGGCGATCCTTACTGTGCAGCAGGTTAGGAGGAACGAGAATTTAGGGGTGGTGGGAAGACACTGGTTTATGAAGTGTCGCGTGATGGTGGAAAAATTTATGCAACTGCACACGAGGTGTGTAGGGTGGTGAAGAAATAAAGTAAATGCAAGATCAAACCGGTAAAGATTTTAAAGGACTTGAAGATTACGATCTAAATTATACACTTTTCGTGCTTTTTGTTGTATGCTATGCTTTAGTACCATACAATTTTACTGTTTGTTTTACTGATTTCATCCTTAAGTGTGCTACTTTTCAAATCAAATTAACTAGTTTTAGTCGAACTAATGGTCAATAGGAGCTCCTTCGATCAAACGATTTTTATTCCTTCTCCTTCGGTGCTAGCCAACTGTCTTGTGCAAGGACCGCCACCCATTTGCCATCCGACGGTAGTTTGGTGGGTGGACATGTTTTTATTGCACGCCAGCGAACGTGATTATTCGTGTTTTATGTCCTCGAATCTTCTCGGACCGTCACCAAGAAGACGCGGTGGCGATAGTTCAAAAAATCAAATAAACACCGTCTGGTGCGATTCACGTTCGCCGAGCGTTCGCTTTTGTTTTGAGAATCTGTCCCAGGGAGTCCTCTTTCACACTACTGGTCAGCGGAGTTCGACGGTGCCCGGCAGAGCGTGTCATCACGCTTCGTTGCCACTTGTTGATGGTAGTGTTTGAAAAAAAAAACCCCCCGTAGAAAACACACACCAAACTCACGAGGACACTGGAACCTTAGAGAGACCTGAGGAACGTCGTCGGACGGAAAGAACGACTTCCAACGACTGGAAAGACCTCACGCTCGACGAATGGAGACGTTAGGGCGATGTAGGGTACTGTTCTTTATATTCTCTCGAAAGGAACCCGGGACCTCTAGAAGCTGCATCGAGAACCAGAACACGCCCGAATAGGATCGCCAAAAGCGGGAGCGTGCGAAATGGTTCGCAGACGCATTCGTAGACTCGTGCAGTCGGTAGCAAAGGTTCGTCTACTTCATCATCTAGCGAAGGACAAAGCGTTGGCCGACAGTGCCGGTGAAGGGAGGCGAAAAGGGAACAAAAACAGAAGGAAAGCGAAACAGACATTTTACGATCGCGACGTCTCGGCGAAGTGTTGCTGCACGTCGAAGAGCAACAACTGAAACGTGCGGGCCACTCCTAACCTCACACCTATCAGCAGACACGGTGAAAAGGATGCGTGGCATCGAATATTTTCCACTCGAAGGGATGTGCAAAACAAAAAAGACCAACGACCAAATATTAAAACTGCACGAGCATCATCGCGACAGAGAGAGAAGGAAAGAGAGCCAACAACCAAATGCGGCCACTGGAATGAACAAGATCAGCATGTTGATTAGAACCGTTTGGCCTCGATAGATGGTACCCGTCCTTGATTATGCCCACCCCGTTCGACTTGGGGTATCCCTTCTCTCGATTGCATGCGGGAAGTTGGGATCGGACCGGTAATCCGTTCCAATCCGGAGTTTCCATCTAAAACCCCAAATCTTCGTCGTCGGGTGGGCGGTGACAGCATATAGGATCGTTTCGATCGAAGCCCCGGCTACTTGTTGCTTGGTCGGAAAAGAAAAAAAAACCTCGATATGATGGGGGGAAAAAAACCACCAAGACGTCGCCTGTCGACGGGCGGAAAGACGACAACGCGCGGTCGAGCATCGATGGTTTTTCTTTTCGCAATACATTTCCGTTCCGTAGGAGAACAGTTTTCTTCACTCCTGCTCCAGTGTGACGTTTTCCGATTCGAGAGGGTCGGGTCGTGGAAAAAGAGGCAAAAGAGGGGTAGAGGAAGTTTCACCACGTTGTCTCGTACGTTGTCATGTAATGGGTATTACGATACGGTTGTTAGAGATCAACGGTTGGATCATTGCTCGAGTGCGTTCAACTTGAAACCGGGGAAGGAAAACGGATAAATGTAATGCTGTATTATTGAAAAGTTTTTTTTTTCCACAACGAAAGTGGAATAGAGAGCAAAAGAGTGCGAGCGTATCCACGGACTGTTTCCTCTAGGAAAACCCCTCACGTTCGTTCCGTATGTGGCACAGAAAGGCCATTCCATTGAGCTCAGTTGCGCTGATCCGAAAACTAACGAACCCGCACACCGTTATCCTTCAAATCCTTTACTTTTATTTCTATCCATTCCGGCACCAATCGCATCAAATCCATAAACAGTTCATTGAATCCTTGCGGTGTGGAGTTTGTATCCAGCCACTATCATCCCGTACGCACGTAAACCTCCCGAAGCTATTGAAAGGGGCTGAATGGAGGCCACCACTATTGGACAGGCCAATGCCGCCTGCTTTACGAGATGCGGGATGGAAAGTTTTCACTGCATTAGACTAGCCTAGGTCTAGGCCGGGGGCAGAAACTCCAGCCGGACATCAAAGGGAAAGTGTCTAAGTTAGTTAAACTCACCTAGCCAGTCTGCATTTAATAAAGCGTAACATTATGGTTCTTCAACGTTTTCATGGAAAAGTTGTCTGAAAACTAACTAATATGAAACATATTAACAAAGTTTTTCATGAACGGATTTTAATTAAATTCCATAAAAACTCCTTTCAATCATGTTTGAACCGTACAACGATGGCATCCGTAACCCGGTGAACTGATTCTCGTGTCTAAAACACCACCCGATTCAACCTGAACGATCTCCGGGGAGGTAAAAACAAACCACTCTTGGAGTTTACATCCCCCTCTTCGCCCAAACTCAACCACCACCCCAATTTGCCCAGCTGGCCGTCTGGTTCGTGCCAGCGCGCTGGAATTGTGCTGACTGTTTCGAAAATATAAAGCAAAGCACCCGCTTCGGCCGGTGCTGCAAAAAAGGTGCACAACATCAGCCGCTACTGGCCATTATGTGGAGAGGGCAAGCTATTTGTTTCACCTGGATTGCAATGGTACGGTCGGGCGGTATCGTTCAGTCACGGACCCAATTCTAGTCACGATCTCTTCTGCGCCCGGCACGTGGAAACTGGGAATCTTCGCAACGAGGAC
>JAOEFI010000006.1:20320957-20331412 GCA_034621735.1 Anopheles plumbeus
CTTACTCCCACCCACCCGACGAAAGATCACACGAGCCCCAAAAAACGTCGTCGCGGAAGCGGACGAGATCGCAGAAGAGTTGTGCCGCGGCTGGTCTGGCCTGGTCTGGTCTGGTCTGGCTCGGCCGGTCCCCGAATCGAAACAACTTTCGATTTCGTTTTGTAAAAGTGAAATTTTCGACCATCCGCCATACCACCCTCCCGGCTCACTTCCCCGTTCGCCCAGCGTTCAAACGCACGGCGTGTGTGCGGAGTGAACGAATTCGGCGGTTTCTCTTTCCTCTTCCGCGATGTCGACTTTTGGGCGATTTGGGGATGGGGATGTTTTTTTTTTACCGTTGTGGTTGTTCTTCTCTTCCTACGGTTGGCCTTTTCGCTCAGCTGCTGCTGGTGTTTTCGGCTTCGTCGAAAGGCAACCCGCGCCAGGCTTGGAGCATTTTTCTCCACGCGTATTAAATGTGCGTTTTTGGGGGAGATGCGTGTTCTTTTTCTTTTTTCTGTTTTTTTTTTCGTGGCCCCCCGTCCCCTTCAATCTCAGGCGCCAGGCCGGAAGGGGCTGGAAGGGCGGGAGGGAAGAAACTGGCGAAAGGAGGGAGAGCGAAGTAAAGTTCGATGGTTCCGGCGATTGCACGGTGATGAAGAGATTTTAATTGACTTATTACCTGCCTCCGACCGAACCCTGGCCCCCTCTCCGGGGCCCACTTTTACCAGCGGCTCGCATTTTCCTCGATATGGGCGCGTTTCCTCGCGCCAAGCGTTCGTCTTTCCAGCCAGACAGCTTTTTCGGCCCTCCCGCTCGGTTGAATCATGCCCAGTCCGTCGCTGGGTTGGTCAGTCTGTTTTATCTTCTTCAACCCCTTCCCCCCCCTCCCCCCCCCCTCAAGCAACGTTAGACGATCCGGCGGTGATGCGTACTCGATCGAACGACGCGAAGATGATGTCGAGCAGATCCATCCGAACGGCACGACGGGGTCTAGGGTGTTTTGGGAATGCCTCCGCCGCGTGGCCGCGGCCTCCAGAGGGCCGGCCAGAGGAAATTCATTACGAAAGGTGAACGTGGGAGGAATCCTCTCGCCATCTCGCCATCGTCGCTTTTCTCTTCCTTTCCTGCCGGAGTAATTTTCCGAATGCCACGAGCCGGGCCCGCTCATGATTCGTGATTGATGACGACGATCCGATCGATCGGTCAATCACCTTGTGCCCACACACAAACGCACACTTTTCGGTGGGGAAATGATCATTTCCTTCGCACGATTTGATGCGTTTCCGTCCAAACCGAAAAAGGTGGTTGAACTCAGGTAGCTCAGCTGGGCCGGAGGTTTTCCATCGATTCGAAAATGTTGTTCACTGTGGTGAGAAAAATATTTCGTCCAGCACGTGCCCAAGTGTTCGGGAAATGATTCTCAAAACGCAATGGAAACTTTGCTTCAAAATGCAGACGCTCGCAATGTCTAACTTGTTCGATGCGTACGGAAGCAACCCAGCTGATGAAGTTATTTTATCTTTTGTTGAAAGTTAGTAAGTCATCACGCAGTGGAAATGAATAAGTTCGGACGCGAACCATTTCCCGAACCAGCAATCCCCGATCATGCAACGTGATTGATATTAATGAACACCGGTGTGGTTATCAAACGTGACCCGTGCGGCGAGCTATTCCTGGGGCGGAAATAAAATCACACCAGACACACACACCCACACGCACAGCGTCGACGGGCAATCCTTGAAGGGATTCCTCCCGGGCGGCGGCTTCCATTGAGCAAACTTCTGCACTCTCCGGCATCCAGAATCCAGGCCTCGGTCCAGGCCTGCTGTGGCCTCCCACCGAGAGACACGTTGCCGAGCCACGAAGCTCACGTGTTCAAGACACGCTCCCAACGTGCCGGCACTCCTCGTACGCACCGACGCTGGCCATTCACTTTCTTCCGCACGGGCGTTCGGGTTTCGGCCGGGGCCAGTTTTTGCTCCCCGTTTCTTCTCGCCCTTCGCGGGACTGCCTTTCCGCACATCATCACACTCCGTCCGGCGTCACAAGTCGACAAAAGTGGAGGAAAAGTGAACAAAAAAAATAAATAAAAGTACACAAATCTCAACACCGAAAAGGAAAAGGGCCCTTCGAACGAACCGCCCAAGTAGCGAGCTCCCTCGCTCAGCGCTGGAGCCCTTCGAGAGGTTGATCTTTATCGCGAAGACAATTCCGCACGGTTTTTTCCCTTCCCATTCGATTGCTTTCGAAACGATTAATCAAACTACGAATCGAATTCGGAGAAGTGAAGTTGCTGTGGGGTCGGTGCTGTACTTCTTCTCCTCTCGTTTTTCGAAAGGCCCTTCTGGTGAACCGCCTTTAGGCCCTTTCCAGGTGGTACGGTCATGGGATGCGCCACCGTCAATTACGGAAAGTTTTCCACCCACGGATCGAATTTAGGCATTCCAAGGGAGCGAACATATAAAAGATGGACACATAAAAGTATCCTCCTTGAAAGGTGAAGTTGTAGCAAAAACTACTCCCTAATGCAGCCATCTGATAAATCTCCCATTCATCCACGACATCCATCAGAAGCCTACCCAGGGAATGATTTTCCGATTTTCCGGCTCGTTCGCCGTCCAGGTGGCTTAACGCGTCAATCGACCAAGACTGGCCAATTACCATCTATCAATCCGAGGAGGATGGAAGCAGCCCAAATACTGGCCTAGCATCAATCAAAACCCGGGGCCACTACGTCCCTTTTCGTGTGCTTGATCCCTTCAAGGATTCACAAATACGCAAAGTGATGATTTGGTACCTCATTTGTTCGGCATTGACACTGCACTTCGCTTTTCTTCACTGGGAGCACCAGGGAGGTGCAGATGTGCCTTTAGGTGAGAGAGTGACTTCAACGATGGAATGTGAGTCATTTACCCCGAAAAAGATTTCGTGTTCCATCAACAAAGAAACGGGTTCGGAAAAATGATGTTCCAGTGCGAAGGTAAACATGTTTGCAAAGTACCCCACTCAACTATGCACATGTATGTCCGTGTGTGCGCATGTAGGAAGAACTATCTAAGACGGAAAAGTCCAACCCCCCGCTGCGGAAGCGCTATCCTCGAAGAAAAAGACACCAAGGAGAGGGGGAAAACCACAAACCAAAAAAAAAAAAACGCGCCGTACAAATAGCGCGTTGGGGGAAAAGCATCGTTCGATTGCGTAACGAGCACCGGTCGCTTGGGGTTGGCATGAGGAAAATGGAGGCCTCTAATGGAGCACAGGCCAGCAATTCCGTCCCGTTCCATGGTACGTAGGTACACAACAAGGCACACGTGTGTGTGTGTGTCGATTTGTGCGTGTGCGGCGAAGAAAATGCTGGAAATTTTCATAGACCGCACCGACTGAGAGTGAGAGGGTGGCAGAAAACTGGGAAAAAGGTAACCGGCACGGTCAATGGGAGCAAGGACGCGTGTGGTGTAACGGGAAATGAAGGAAAACAAAGTGCGCGCCCTTTACGAAGTGGATGATCCACTTCTGTGATTGCGTTTTCCGCTCGTCATTCGCTGTTAATCCTATCCCCAAAGGGAAGGAAGAATGCAGAAAAATCGACAGTGTGCTAATTAAATTATTCTAAACACTACGGGCAGTGGACAAGGAAGTTAGAATGTTGTCCAATCGTCCTTGGTTGGTCTGTTGGCCAATGGAAAACCATTTTCGTTTCAGCGAAATCATACCTATCGCGTTGGATACACTTGCTTGCTGAACTGACTCACTATTATCCCAAAACAACTGGGTTTAAACTTTCCCTCATCTACCGTGATGGAAATTGTTTTCACAATCCTTGTTGACAATTGAAAAACAGAGGAATACTATTAAACAGATACGTATACAAGAAAATTAACTTTTGCTGCATACTGTGTCGTCGAAAGACTACAAAGAAGCAAATGAAAAATTACTAGTGGAACAGTGGGACAATTCACTAACACCACCTCGGCAGTAAACCGTCAAAGTGTGTGTGTGTGTGTGTGTTTGTGGGTGTAGGCATACGATGGGGTTTAAAGCTGGCCAAAGCATTACGAACGTTCCACCACTAGTGGAAGGAGGAAACGAAGGAGTATATAGGAAGTGACTGCACCACACAGTGTGGCGATCTTTCCTCCATTTCCATTTCCACTGGATACCAAATTCTCTCCATCTTTATACCGGGGGTGGTTTGTGGGGTGGACCACAAAAAGCAAACCGCTTCCAATCTCTCAGTCCCATCATCGTAAAGAAAGTATCGACTCACGACGGGAGAGAATGAGCCAAAAAGGTTAAAGAAAAACGAAACACAGGCGTGAAGTTGTTGTTTTTTCGACTGATCTTAGGAAGGAAAATGATCGCAGTCTTAATGTCCTTTACGTGGCAACTTGTTTGAACAATATTTTGCTTTCGTGGCTGCATTAGACGAGTGTTTAAAATGCTTCCTACGAGGGGGTTTGTACAAAGACGATGACTAAGACTCTCCTGTAAATCGCATCGAAGCAAATCTGCCACTAGTGGAAGAAATACCGCAGCGTCTCAAGAAATGCTTCCATTTCACAGACACAAAGCAAGCGCTGGAAACATAAATATGTGTACGTCTCCCGCAAGACGCGTCTCGTTTAAATTCGCTCGATCGTCAGCGGAAAGGGGCTTAGGCCAAAGATCGAAGCGAGTAGAGAGTCCGGAGACCGGAAAGCCTCACCGTGGTCTGCAAACACACGCGGAGATGCTGTTGCCGGGAGCTTTCGGGGGAGCCTTTCTCTTCGGGCTGCACTTTCGGTTTCGTTGCGACACGTTCGGTCCGGGTTTTGTGACTTCCCCCCCCCACCTCCACTTTTCCGTGGGAAGGCCATCTGTTTCCTCTAGGCGAATGTGTTTTTCTTGTATCTTCACGCTGCATGGAACTGTAGCGAAAATGTAGCATTTAACGTTTTCCTCGTGCCTGTGATGTCAAGAGTGTCACCCCTTATTTTATGGCCAAATGTCAAACACATGCCGCTGCTGGAAGCGATCGATTAGCGTCGGAATCGTTTATGTTTGGTGAAGGGTATCTGGATGTCACCGCGGAACTGCGGAGGTTGAAGGGCATGCCTTTCATCGGAAAAGTGTCTCAGCGGAAGCAGCAGTTGGCAAATTAAACAACATGTCTTTTCGCATTTTTTACTAATGTATGAAGCTTGCAAGATCTTTTCGAAAATAACTGGCCTTAGTATGGGAACAGTTAAAGAAATGGCATCGGCCCTTCGGAAAACTCGACACCGCTCGGAAAGGGAACATTCCAAAAATCCATTAAGCGATGCTAATTGAAGTGACAGCCGCCGTTCTCCGGTCGAAGTTCCATCAGCACGACCGGTGGCAGCGTCGGCGTCGGCTGGACCGTTTGATCAATTCTGTTGCGCAAAAAATGCAAATGCATCCCGACGTCGAAGCTGGCGACCCACGCGCCCCCATCCGCGGGTGCAATTGCAGCTGCAGTTACCGTCCGCCGAGCGACCGAGCTTGGCATCAGGCGTCGCGATGTCTTAAATCGCCGCTACTGCTCCTCCGCAGCTTCCTTTTCTGTGTTTCGTTTCCCCCGTTCGCCAACCAACCCGCCCACCACCCACCGCACGCCGCGCTGCACTCGACCGAGAGATCCGCCCGGTTGCCCTTGAACGGCAAACAACGGGTCGGAACTGTGACAACGGGACGGACGCCAGAACCCCCTATCGGGTCCCTATCCTAGAACTTGATCTTGAAAACTGTGCCAGAACGCGCGACCCGCTCTGGAGCCGGAGAACACCCATACAGAGCGGTGTATGTTGGTGTGAACCGTTCCGTCGCGATGCACCGGGCGGTGCGTTCTTCGCGCGAGCGTTAATTGCAATGCAGTGCAGTTGCGCGGTTGTTTGCGGTTATCCGTTCGTGACACAGTCCGTCCAGTCAGTCAGCCAGTCAGTTAGTAGTGTGCCGGTGAAGAGAGCCGCTGCCGCGCACACTAGCGCATGTTCGCATGCGGAAAGTGCAGTCGGTCGTGCTGCAATCGATCGGCGAACGCGCAGCCACTGTGGTTCGTGTTGCGGCCCCGGCTTGCAATTGCGTGACGGGCCAATTTTTAGCAAGAGACAATTTCCTGCAAAAACGCAACTTGAATACGTGGATGCAAATATTCAATCTACTACCATTCCATTGGCCATGCAGCACTTTTCTTTATTGCATTGCGAAAGGCAACGCTTTATTAGGAAAATTCTTCCAAAAGTCACTTATAAATTATCTACTTTTATGACTTGAACGCTAATATAAATATGGTTCCGTTACATGTTATCCTACTGCATTCGAAATGCAATGACGATAAAATTCGACACTGACTGTCGAGATGTGCAAATCCGAACTGATCATTCACTCTTCGTCTCGTTCGTCCATTCGTCCACGTCCACGACGCCGAAGCAAAACAGTACTTGGAGCAAATGAATAAAAATGGCGTTAAGTAATTTGTTTTGATCAACCAACTCCCGTTCTTTATCTTGCTCGCATGGCATCTTTTTCTATGAACAGATGTTTTAACGATAAATAAACGTGTTATGTTTTGTTTAGTGTTGGATTTAAATTCAGTTTTAGTTCAAGTTTTTAACCGGGCGTGAAGGATAGGTGTATTTTCCTAAAGTAATAGCAGCACATAAAATAGGTTCATGTTGGTTTACAATTACTATTGAACGCAAAAGGCGAATTTTGTATTCCCTTTTCTGTACAGCTATCAACAAACGAGTTTTTTTTAAAATAATAACAATCCCCCACCGAGACAAGGCGCTGTACATCTTATTCCGCTCGTTAAACACACACACCCTTCAACCCTTAACCTGTTTGCGATGGGAGGGCCGACGGAAGAAGGGGCGGGGGGGGGGGATGTAAATGAAGTCTTCTGTTCCGGCATGCCCTACCTTGCCCTGTTCCCTCCGATCGACGCTGAATTGATCGCTCATCCGCGCTCGGTGGTGTTAGTAAAGCTGATTGTGACAAGATAATGGACGCCATCGCAAGGGGCGAAGGGAACGATGGGACGGACAATAGAAACGCTCGGAGAAACCCTCCCTCCCTCCTCCCCCGGTCCGTTCCGAAGGGGTGGCTTTTTTAGGGGTGTGCTGGTGGAATAGATTTCCGATTTTTATCCGAGTGTGTTGGTGTTGGGTAGTGGATGGTAATTAGACGATCACAGTCATCTTCGCCACTCTTAGTTTCATCTGGGGAGTTATTTTTTCCGTCTGTGAATAAAAAGAGGAAGAAGAAAGAATAGCATTTTCAATCCCTTTTTTTGTGCAGTGCGGAACTGCAACCAAGAGCGAGGGGTTGCTCTCCGGAAGCCTTTTAAGGGTGTTTGTGATGCACGGGGAGAAGTTCACGTTTGCCAATCGCTCGCGCTTACTCATCGCCGGTACTAAACAAACTTCCCTGCAACAAGGGGTAGTAGTGCGAAACACTACCCTTTCGGCGCCCAGTTCCCCGCGCACCCCCTCTGCCCCCTTTCGGTAATCAACCGATAGAATGATAGACCGATGTTCCGATCGACCTGCCGCGCTGATAAGTCCATGTATCGTGTATTATGCGATCGCGTCGTACACGCGGTGCAGAACGTGCGCGAACGTGGTGCACTGAGTGGCGCGCACACCGTCGAGGCGAACCGGCTCAAGTTGGGGCTCCGGCGAACGCGAAAAAACCGGCTCGGACCCCGGAGCTCGTGCGGATGCGTCGCCGGCAGCGGGCAATGTAAAAAGCTGTAATTTCCTTCCTTTTCCGACGGTGGCGGCGAGGACGGCGGCAGCGGGCGAGCGATTAACAATCAATAATCAACATTTATTGGCCACCATTTGAAATGGTGATTTAGGGGTTCTAACCGGTCGCGGATGGCGTTGGCACTAAGGGTTGAAAACTACAAGCGATTGATGCTGTTTTATATTTAGCTCCGGCTCCGGCTGGTACTTTGCCCAAAAAAGGGATTTCTATAGAATGTTTTGGAAAATTGTTGTTTAAGGTTGTATGTATACTCAAAGAAAAAAAAAATAGGGCTGTTTAATCAAAGAGTCGACTACGACAGAGAACGCAAAATTATTAACCATAACCTATTTTTCTTCACAAAAAGTAACAAAGACAGTAGTAGGCAGAACTGAAATAGAAGCTTTGTCGAAGATAATCTCTGGAAAACGTCTCTCTAATATTTCCATGCAGACCTTCTCTGCCAGCTGTGTGAAAAATACTGATGGGAGTGTCCTCCCGTTGGCGCTCCCTGTTATCGAGATGGGAGATCCAAGATCAAACGCTTTTCCGTCCGAGTTTTCCGTTCGATTCCCATCGGCCGAACCGGGTGGGTGCGAATGAGACAAACACACACTCGCACGGGGCAGAACACAGAAGGCCGCTTTTGCCGCCGTAAGGGCCCAAAGGCCCAGATCGATGCATTGTTGCGCATGTGCATTCGCAGCGCATCGCTATCGCTCGGCCGCTATCAGCACACAGCCACGCACACGCACACTTGCGTGGTAGCGATTAGGCGGCAGGGCGCGATTTTTCCGCGATGCAAGAAGCGACTACCTGCGCATCGGCGGAGGGCGAAGAATGGAATCCAGCGGTGTGGGAGACGCGTGGAGGGGACGGTGCTGGACACGGCGGGGGTTGACACCAGCGCCGTCTGGCCAGAACGCCAGTTCCATTCCGAACGCCGAACGCAGCATACCACGCCCGCGGATCCGCGCTAGTCGCAAAATACGCGCCCTCGATTCTAGTGGCGCGAGTGTCACGTTCCAGCCGTGCGTGCGTGCGTGATTGCGGCGGTGTGCACGCGTGTGTGTGTGTGTGTGTGTCCGTGTGTGGGTACTCCCTTCTTCTTGGGTGCCAGTCGGTCGATTATAATTTCTTGCATCACGTAATCCACGCGCGCGTGCGGACCATGTGTGTGTTACGGGTTTTTCTATTGTTTGCATTTTCCCGCGTTTGCTCGTTCGCTTCCTCTTCTATTGCTTGCTTTCGTTTTCCTTCCACATCGCTATAGCGCACACACTGCGCTCTTGCTCTCTCTATTTCACCCTTCTTCGCTTCATGTTTCTTCGTCCCACCATTTTCTCAAGACATTCCGCTAAAACACTTCCGGCAACGGACGGACGATCTTGTCTTCGCCGCCGTCTTGCCGTCGTTGTGTTGGTGCAAGAAAGAAAGTAAAAGTGTTTCGCTGTATCGCCCCTCTCGTCCCCCTCCCGCCGGAAGGGAATCCCCTTTCAGCATAGATTTTTGTTCGGTCCCTCGTTTCCCTTTCGAGGGGCCCCACACCCGGTTGTGTGCGTTTCGGGAGAGCTTTTCAGCAAAAGCTGGCTGCCCGGAGGGAATCGCTCAGCCATTTTGCTCCATCGGCGTAGGCTTTGATTTCGTAAAATTGTGAGTGCGCGCTCGTGTACATCGGTCGACGGCAACATGATGTGAAAAATGTACATGCACATACTTACATCCGGGGAAGTCCAAACCAGGCAAGCGTTCCAACCATTGGAACGGACGAGCGAGGGAAAGAGACGCACGCAAATCACTGCCGGCAAGAGAGAGAGAGAGAGGCACTGGCAAAGGCACAGTGTTTGCAGACACACTGCACTGGTCCCGCAGCTACTTTCACTCGAGCTCGTGTTTCCGAACGCCGTCTTTCTCCGTCGGCCGCTTTCGGTGTGTGTGTGTGTGTGTATGTATGCGTTGTGCTGACTTCCGCATGGGTGAAAGGGTGGTTGCAGAAACCGCGGGCTGCCAATGCGAGAAAGCCAATGGCGGTAAAAGGGGTAGCAAATAAGAGACAAAGTAGGAGAGAGAGAGAAAAAGGGAAAGATAGATAGAGATGGAGATAAAGGGTGGGATGGAGCGCTATATGTTGGATCGCATCTGCCACGAGGTGGAAGTTGCGCGCCAAAAGAGTGAAAGTGATCGGAAAGAGGCGAACGGAGAGTGAGAGTAAAAGCGCTAGCCCTTTGCTTGTGGTATTGGTGGGCGTGCACACATACACACAGGCGCACAAGGGGACGGGGGAGATCGCTCTGGCGACAGCTTTGGCGGGGGAGGGGGGATTCGCGTTTACGACGCGACGAACCCCGAATCCGACGAAGAAGGCCCGTGGCGAGCTGTCGGTGGCCGCGCTGGGCTTACTCTTCGTTCCGAGGTCGATCGTGCGCGATCGTAGTGCCGTAGTACTCCCGTGTACCGTGTGTGTGCCTGTGCCCGTGCGCGTCCAGTCTCTTTCCCGTTCCGTGTGTCGCGGTCCATTCCATCCGCCCGCCCGCCAGCTCCGTCCATCCCGACGAGCGGATGGGACGCCGCGAGGAGTAGCTTCGGATGTGGGTTAGTTCCAGGTTCTGGACCATGCGGGACCACCGCAGCAGTGTCCCTCCAGCTGCAGAACGTTCGGACTGACCGGGAGGGGAACGGAGTGTGTCATCCGAACGAACAAATAGTGTCAAAAGGCCCCCCCTC
>JAOEFI010000006.1:20338658-20353055 GCA_034621735.1 Anopheles plumbeus
GAATGTGCGACACCTAATGTTCGAAGTGTCATGTGTCGTGTTAAATTTATTGTTTTCGATTGCTGCTTCCTATCGAAATCAGGCATCATTCCTTTCACGAAACATGTTGAACAGGAGAGCGTAGAACGAAAGCTTAAAAGCTTCTTTCTACAGAACCATAAATCCAATCCTCAACAAAATGCATGACACGTGCAATCATTTGTTAGTAGTTTTTTCCTCCTTCAAGACTAAATACTTTCATGATCGGCGGCCAGACATTAGTCACTTAAATCGGTGCAGTACGATAAAGCAAGCAGGTTGCGGTACGACTTGGGCTGAATTTAAATCAACTTCCAAGAACATCAATCGACCTGCGCGTCCCTTTTTGCATTGCCGAAAGTAGTTTGTTGCCCATCCTCGAGTATGGGGCTTTCTTTTCCAAAAGGGAGGAACATTTTACTCAAGAACTCAATCTTACTCCCATCTTTTCGTCAGTCGATGAATTATTGTTTTAAATTTCGAATTTTACCTTCATCAACCGATTCGGGCAGGTTCAAGTAGGCTTTGAATCAAACACCGTTCTATTGTCTTGTCTTCAACCCATCCTTAAGAACAAGGTTTACAATGCTGTCCCATCATGGGGAAGCGCATTTGTTTTCCCCGTCTCGTCGTCCCGCGGGACTGGACCGCCACCCGGTGGTGGACAAATTAGTGGGGGCTTGTTAAATGGCAACAGTGGCCATCGTAATTACCGTTTGCCATTCCAACAGCAGCCGCCTGCCGCAAGTGCGTCTGCAGGTGCATCGAGTGTTCGCGAGCGGACGGTGTGTGAGTTTTGTGTATTGTTTCGTCGTTCCGTTCTTGAACGAAGGGAAGCCCTCAGTGGACTGTGAGTGTGGTGGGGCTGGTCGTCTCGACACGAAATGGAAAACATTCGACTTTAAACAAACAAGCAGCAGCGCCGACGACGGCGCAGACGAAATGCTCGCACTTGCGGTTATGCGTTCCCTTCGGAAAAAGCCCTCAGAGGCGGGGACTAGGGAGGACGGCAGGAAAAATAAATAAACCCCAGCACCGCCGAACGACGTTAATCACTTCCCCATATGCGCCGCCGCCGCCGCCACCGGCGCCGTCCTCTCGCAAACCTGTCCCGCGATCGTCGCCAATCGTCGCCGTAATCGGTTTCTGTTTTTTTCCGCCGCTTTCGCCCTCTGCCTCATGGGAGACTTTTCCGTCCCCCCGACCCGACCTGGGCACTTTTGCCATGACGCGCGTCTAGCGAAGGTGATTATTTTCTTTCCCCGTTGTTTTCCTTAATTTTCCTTCAACCGATCAACAAACGGGGAGTAAAAAAAAAAAAGCGCGCGCCTTTCTGCCCCTGATCTCCTTCCGTTCCGCGGGGTGTAGGTGTTTTTTTTTTGTTCCTCTGTGTGGCCCTTTCCTCCCGATCAGCCCATCTGCATACGGCTGTCTCATAAGTTGTAGGCTTCGTAAAAAAAAACCCCTGTGCGCACACGCAAACGAAAACTAACTACCTTCTACCGGGCCGCGGTTTCTTTTTGTTTCTTCACCGCCAGTACTTTTTATGTCGAGTCGGGCGCGCGCTCCGGTGCTATTTTATCCCGACGAAGGAAACCTTCATGAAGTAGCGCGGGAGTCCGCGCGCCGTCCGGGGTGTGTATTGTTTTCGGCCGAGTTTGTTTGTTGTATGTTGTATTTCCTTTTTGTTTCCCACTCGGCTTGCATCCAGTGCCACCAACTCACACGCAAGAGGAAGCACCAAGGGCCCCGCCAGGGGGCGCATGAAAATTGCATGCGCCGTTGGCTTTTCCCGGGCGGCTCTTTGCCCGGCCCCCCTTCCCGGGTTCGATTCGCAGTTCCTCATGGCTGGAGGAAATGAGACTTTTTACTTTTTGCTCCTCTCTTCTCCTCCTCTTCTACTCTCGAGTTCCTTCCCGTCCTCCGCTTTTGGCGGTTTGCCTCGGGCTCGCGTTACATCATCTCTTCTCGCCTCCCCCCCCCCCCCCCCACCCCCTGCGTGCGTGCGTGCGTGAACCGGTCAACCGGCGCTGTGCTGTCCGGTGCTGTGTTTGTCTGTTTGCTTGTTTACAAGCGGCTTGTTGAGGCTGTTTGACCAAACAACTCACGCCAGCAACGCGGGCGGATGGTGAAAGGTGACAATTTTCCAAACACCAACTCCGTATGTGCTTGATGGAGAGAGATAGAGAGAGAGAGAGAGAGAGAAAGAGAGAGAAAAGAAAGAAAGAGAACGAAAAACGGAAGTAGCATAAAAGTGTCTTTCGTTCGTGTGCTTCGACGAAGAGTAAAATCGTGTAGCTCAAATTAACAACTCAATTGGTTGGTGGAACAAGACTGCTCGAGTATATTGCATTTTTAATTATCGTTTTGCTACTCAAGAGCTGGTTCTGTTTATGCTAAACGAAATATAATATTTACAAGTGCTGGGGCCTTCCCACTTATACACTACAAAGGCTTAACAAGGCTATTAACATGGCTTACCATAACTGTAAACTGTTTCTAAATTATTTCTAAATTTATTTAGAACATTGTTGAATTCAACCTCTAAATGTTTATATCGCTACAACAGAAACATCAAAATTGCTTTAATACACAAAATAGAAAGAATAAACAAAATTAGTCTAGAACTGGCCGAAATGTCCCAAATACGTGATCAACGCACGAACCCAGGGAAAGCGGGACAAGTCCCGTTTCGAAAGAGTGCGTGAAGTTTCCCCAGGACGTGCCTGTGGGTAAATTCTGACCCGCCCCAAATCTGGAACAACGGTAGCCTTGTGTATCCTTCGCAGTATAAAGCAACCCCCAATTCGGACACTGGATTGATGGACGAAGAACAAAAACAGGAAAAAGAACTCGCGAGCCCTTCAAAAACTCGGTACGTGATTTTGCGTCGCTCACGCGCAACTCGCGACCATTCTTCAGTTTGCACACGAAGTAGAGTTCTACTGGCGGCAAAAGTGCACCCTGCCAAGTTCCCGCTCCGTTTGGCACGAAGTAAAACAAAAGCCCCAGTAACAAAGCTCTAGCGGGACGGTCT
Organism: Anopheles plumbeus; assembly: GCA_034621735.1. Classification (NCBI taxonomy): domain Eukaryota; kingdom Metazoa; phylum Arthropoda; class Insecta; order Diptera; family Culicidae; genus Anopheles; species Anopheles plumbeus. The sequence continues at coordinate 20,341,714 of JAOEFI010000006.1, forward strand.
AGGTCTCCGTCGCTGTCCGTGCGCTTTTTTGTAGCAAAATTGGAATCCAAAACACGACGAACGAAAACCGAACAGAGACGGCTGAATAAAAGTGAGAATGATTGCGGTGCCAAGAAGCCAATGGGGGGGGTTTCCCTATACATTTCCCTCGGCAGCGCGGATTGTTGCGGATTTGTTTATCACTTTGCATCATCTCCACTTCCGCGCACTTCCTTCCTCTCGTCCTCAAATCCGCGTTCGCGAGTTTGTTTCCTTTTTCCTTTCATTCGCACCGGAACACTATAACGGTTCGTCGCCGGTGGATGAATCAAGTCGTGTGCTTTTGCCGGCCTGCCACCAAGCGAGAACTGCACGATCATAAAACTGACTGGATCGTCGTGGGTTTTGGTTGCATCCTCGCTGGCTGCCGCAGTGTGGCCATTCCCTCCAACGCCACCAAAAGAGCGTCTTAGTTACGGCATCTGTTTTTTTTCTTCTTCTCTGAAGCCTCCCTTCTTAGCAGCGGAAGCCACAGCGACTACGGTTTCGATTTCGTTCGAACGATTCTGCAGTTTGCATCCGATTATCGATGTTTTTCCATCGCTGCCAGTCGTCGTGCGCAGCTTCCGCACTTGCGCTTCGACATTTAGCTGCCACAGAGTCGGTGGGGGTATGCTGCTCGTAGTATAATCTTGCCGGTTTTAGTTTTTGTTCGCCGGCAGCATGAGCATCTCCCGCAGCACGGATGATTGTGGTGGCGCCTTCCGTGGGCTTGCATCTTGCCAGCAGTTTCTCCATTTTGAAAGCTACCAACCTTCACCACCGTTGCTTGCCTTCCGTCAGCCATTCCCGGTTGCGGAATGTGGCCGCAGAATCTCCCGCCCGGTAGCTCGTCCGGGAAAGAGGAAGATCCACAGCACACGATCGATGATCACCCGATGATGCGGGGTTCCGTCGCAAATGAGCGGGGTATTCGTTTTTATGTTTCACTCCGTTTTTTTTTTTTCATTCTGTCCCGTAATTTGATTGTGGTTTTTCGATAAAGGAGAGAAAAATTATCCACCGGCACGGGAAATACGGGGGGGGGGGGGCGAAATACTGCGGGAAACATTCACCCAAACATGCGCCGAACGTTGCTACCGACGCGGTCATGAATTCGCGATCGACGAAGGGCCGAAAACGGGATCTTTTCGTGGGCGAACTATGGCGAAAGGTGGTAGGGAATGGCTATTGTTTCCCGCCCGCTCCGAGAAGGTGGCTGGATGGAAAAAGAAGAAGAAAGAAAGAAAGAAAAACAAAACAGGTACAAGCTAGACAAATACATTCATCAACATCGTGGGATTGATTATTTGTCGATGATAATTTGAAGGGTGCTTTTCTATCATTATTTGAAGCGAAAGTTTCGTCTGATCGCTTTTTAATGAGTTGTCATGCAACGGGCCGATTGCATGCAGCAGTGGAAATGTGCAGCCGTTCCGGCAAAGCTTAGCGAAACGTGGATCGTGATAGTCCGGACAGGATGTTTGTTTGAAGAAGAGTAAAAGGTTGACCTTTCCAATGCAAAACCGCCATATTTTGCTGGTAATGTTTCGAAGCAGGAATGCAACTATTTCAAGTAAATATAATTTCCGAGTCTCGCAGGAACATGTAAAGTGAGTAAGAGAGACACCAAATCCCAGCACCCGTTCATCGAAACGAGAAACAGCCATCCAGCTTTCCCGTTTGGTGACAAACTTTTCTGTCGCCCGAACCCCGAAATCCCGTCACATTTCGGAACTCACGGAACTGAACGAGAAAACGGGCGACAATCAAGTAAACCGCAATTCCGGGCCACCGGGGGCCGCGGCGGGAAGGAGCGCAAAATGGAAACCGAAAGAGAAAAAAATCAAATTTACGGAACAAACTTTCCCTCGTCGGTGAATGTCAATAATAGTGGTTCCACTCCTTCCTGCACGTCGCCCAAAACCGATGACTAACCGAGGCACGACATTATATTAGGTGCCGCCAAGTGTGCGACCGAGCTGATGCAACGTTGATGTAATGGGGTGATTCGTGTAATTTCGATATTAGATCGATCGAAATATGTTGACTCCTGCTCTGGCAGAAAGAAAATAGGTCAATTACTGAGCAACTCCAGAAGAAAAAAGTCTTGAATTCGAGGTGAAATGGACTTCGGCAGCTTTGCATTTGATTTGTCTTCAATGCGCACGAGTCATCAGCGAGCCTCACGATCCCTGGAGAAACCACAAACAGCACAAGCTTTTGCGGTTTTTCCGCAGCCGGACTTGCATAGATGCACGCGAACTGCAACAAATTGACAACCTCGGGGACGGCTTCGAGCATCGTGAAACATGAGCTGGGGCCTCCATTCGAACGGAAAAGTCATCCAGAAGCGGCTTCGCAAATCCCCAAACACTAAAAGGGTCCGAAAACATATCACCCCACATGCGGACCATTTCCAAAGAATCCCTTTCAAAAAACCGATTTTCGATACGATCGCAAAATTCGACTGGACGAAAGATTTATTTCCACAGCCGCCCAGGATCTTTCCCGATTGTTAGTTAAATCTGTTCCTGTCCGTGCTGCCCTGTTTTATTTTTATCGCGCCCATGACGACTCCCGTGTGTGTGTGTGTGTGGGTGTCTACGTGACCGGAAGGAAGGCGCTTCGTTCCAGTTTCCATTTTTGCACGGGCGTGCCCCGCACTTATGCGAAACACTTATCACCTTTCACGTTCGATCGATCGACTTTCGTCGAACCTACTTTTACCGAGACGTCGTCGTCGCCGTTGTCGTCGGCGGCACCGGTGGCGACTCGAACTACTTTCGCGGTAGAAAGCGAGAGTTTTGTTTTGCTTGTTTTCTTCCACCTCTTTCCCACCCACGTTTCCCTTTTTCTTTCCTCTAGCAAGTACACACCGTAGCATACATATTCGATCATGTGTGCGCGCATCCCCTTTCTCCGGTGGCCCATGCGCATTGCGATCGATCGCGCGCTCGGTCGATCGATGATGGATCGACGTTACGTGCGTTACGTAATGCGACTTTGTATGCTAACGACAGGCGGAAAACGCGGAGGGTGTACGTATATGTATATGACGCTGCTTGCGGCAGATTGATCGTGCCACTTTTGCGTGCGCCAAACGTGTGCAAGCGTGTGCGGACGTGCGTACGACGCTGCCCGGCGCTGTTGCGTGGAACGGAAGCCACACGAATCAGGCTGACCGGTGGGCGAAAGGAAAATTGAGATGTAGGAAATTATATGCTGAGCAGGAAAAACGGTAGATTGGGCCGATCGGGTTTGCTTTGCGGTGTCTGGAAGAAAAAACGCGGGCTTATGTCATACTCATTCTAATGTTTGTGTGCCGTTTTCCGGTGAAAGAAGATTGATTGCTTCTAATAACCGACGGCAGTGATTCATTTCCGACCGACCTGGACGACAAGAAGGAAAATCAAATTAGTTGCTAGCGTGGACTGGAATTGCAGATTAATAATAACGGTGTCAATCAACCGTTGGCTCTTGACATAGTCACACATTTCGCACATCTCCTTGGCGACATGAACTCTTTTCAATGTGTCCAATCCTACCTTTCGGAACTACCTTCAACCGTATTTGCCTCCCGGTTCGGTCAACGGTTAAAAAGTAATTTCAAGTTGCTTTTGACGTTGACAAAAATGATCCAGGTATTTCACGCCACTCGTGACGAAGGGCCAAAGCTACCACCAGATACGCTGAGCGCGGTCGATGGCCCTCCTGTGGAGCGGGAAGTGAAATGTTAAACAAGCGCTTCCGTGGTTTCCGGTTTTCTGATTCTGACAGACGGCAAACCCAGCTGGCGACCAGCCGTCAGTTGTCAGCTGACGGATGGCGGTTAAACTATCTCCCTGCCGTGAAGGTTCGATTTCCTTCCTGCAAAACTCGCTGTCAAATGTGAGGATTTAGTTAATCATGTTTTCTTGCTACTCTTCCACGGAGGCTATCCCACTGCCCGCACTGGCACTCGGAAGTGTAAAGTCGAAGATGTAGATGAATACAATTTATTTTTCCATTGTACAGCCAGCAAACGCACACGCGTGTCAACATTAATCACACGATGAGACCCGATCGTGTTGGCGTCTTTCTCTGCCGAACTTGGGTTTTGAGCGGCTCGTCGCCTTACTGCACATTGAAGTCTTTTGTTCCGTGGGGCCGAACCGCCGCAAGGGTACGCCTCTTTGCTACGCTTGTATTGTTTCACGGTATGGCGCCAGCGCACAAGGCACGGATGCAATGTTTATGCCTTCTCTCGCGCGCGCCCTTCCTAGAGGGCGGAAGGGAGTGAATTTTCCCATTTCCCACAGACAGACGGTTTAGGAAGCTTTTGTCTCGCGCCCCATCGCTCGCTCGTTCTCTCGCCAACGTTTCATACATCTTTCTCGCTCTCACCACACGTTGCTTCCGGTTTTTTTTTTGCCGCAGAGCGGAAGTTTGTAGCGCGCAATCTTTACAATGAGGAGAAGAGAGAAACAGAGTCCGATAACGAGAGATTCTGCGCCGTACTGCTTTCCGTGCTTTGCATTCGTTCAGGCAGCGAAGAAAAGAAGGCAGCAATTATTATGCCCCAACTCCGCTGCGTGTGATGTAATCCTTTCATTATACGAATGCTGATAAGAAACCCGATTGGAATCCCGGCTAGTCGATAATTTAAGCGTTCGCTGTGATGGCTTTCGCTGCAAAGAAAGGCTGCCGAAAATGGCACTTTTTCTCGAATCGACGGAAAATTAAGCCACTGTAAAATTGACCGAAAAAGTGAAACTCGCTCCTAAAGGCGGTGCTCGCCTTTTTTCTCTTCTCCACCGATTCCGTTGCGCAATATGCTCTATGGATCGGAACAAAAAAGGGAAAAAAAGGTTACCATAATATCGCTAATGCCGGGAAGTGCCAGCGAATAGAAAAGCGGCCATAGGCGCACCGTAGGCGACGCACAGAGGAAGAAGGGGTAAAAAAAGCCACGCGCAAAGTTAAAAAAAAACCTAACGGAGCCACGGGGAGATGAAAAAGATGTTAATAAGCGCCGCTCTTGCTCGCCTAGGCTCTTCTCAGCAAGCTCCAACAAACTCCCCGAAGGCCGTCTCGGTGGAAAGTGAAACTTTCTTTCTTAATTAATCGCTACCCATCCGGCGGCGCAGCTTTCGGCTCTGATTCATTATCTAACACCTTTTTTAGCCGAGGGATACTTTTTTTTCTGCTTCTTTTTCGAGTTTTTTACCTTCTTGGCGGAGGGAGAAAGAAAGAAAAACAAAACTAACCAACGAAAAGCCTTCTGGCTACCGGTGAGTTTTCCGGTTAGAAAACGCCAATCATGGTTTGACTTCCTCGTTTCTCTGGTTTTCCGTGTATTGAGTTTCCACGGGGCGAGCGAGAATTCGCGTCCTTTTGCGTCTTTTCCTCAGGGCAATGGTTACTTTAATTACCCGACATACTGTCACTGTCGTCTATTTTTCCCACACCCCTGCGGACAGGGCAGATTATGTTTCCGTATCGGCCCATACGTCCTGGTTTTCGACGCCTGCGGATTCTCGTCGATACTCCTCCGAAGGGTCTTTTTAACGGGCAACTGTTCACCGTCCACTTCTTTGGTCAAGCGGCCGTTACAACAAGTTATGTACAATATTTCGAATGATTTTGTATTCCTTTTTCTGGCGCCATGGCGCGAAAGATGTGATTCCCAAAAGGGGTCAAAGGAAGAAAGTCATAACAAATGTCGTTACTGCAGCCACGGGTTTGCCTTTGCCACACAAACCGATCACATTTCCGACCGAAGATGTCCGCTTCCTTCCGGAGGCGCATTGGAGCAAAAAAAAAAAGCTGTGTCCACCGGCGGCAAATGTCACGATTTCCGCCAGCCGCTAGCATTCCCGCCAGCTGATGCGACCGCACGGAAATAGCATCGGGTTCGCGAAAGCGGATATTTAATTTATCAGCCCCAAAGGTCAGGGAGAAAATTGAGTATGTTTGATGTTGATTAAATATTTTTAAATTTACTCCTTCTGGTGGCGTTTTTATCTTGCCCGGGTTCCAATAGTTTTCCAACCGTTATGACGTTTACTCCACTATTATCCCACCGTTGAAGGCTCTAAGTCATTCGATAAACCTTGTTACTTTCTGTACTGTACTCCCCGGAACTGCATCGAACGGAAAAAAGCGCCGTCACTTTGTTTTGCCGTGAGCAGCAACAATTCGCACCTCTGCCCGGTGCAGGAAAGTGAAACTAGGAAAAATCATAACAATCGAAAACCCGATACGCTTCAAATGGTCCATTTCACGCGGCTCGCTTCGGTGGATTTTCCGTTTTGTGTGTGTGTGTGTGCTTGTTTCCTCTCTCTCCCTCTCGCCCCATCGCCCACCTTCCCGTGTTTGATGTTCGTGCGTTCCTTTCGGAGCCGCGCTGATGATGCAACTCTCGCCGGAGTGGAGTGGATTAATTATTTCACCGGTTTCCGAATTCGTTCCGATTCCGCTTTCCGCGTGACGCATTCTACCTCATGCTCCTGCTGACGTAGCACTTTCGCTAGCGCACTCCGGCTGCCCGGTGTTATCTATTTGTTTATCATATTTTCTTTTCTTGTGTTCAACTTCGACTGAATGTACGGCCATCCGATCCGTGATAAAAACGGATGTCGTCGGCGAAGTAGTCGAACCGACGGAACGGCGCTCGTTAAATGGCGAATGGATTATTCATAAGCCCGGGAGCATAGGAGCAACCTATAATAAGTCTTACGGCTTACTGGCTCATTCCGACCCCCCATACTCAGCGTGCATTTCCTTCAACAATAAAAAGAAAATTCGTTTAATTCTTCGCTTTAAAAAAAGTTAACGAACATTTAACGAAAAACTTGTTGATCGCAAGAGCTCGAAATAAGCTGAAACTGATTATAAAGAGAGAAAAAAATCAAGTGGGAATCGGAAGAGGAGAAAGAGGCAAAAGTGGAGCCGAAAAGGCCGCAGTCCCAAACTGGCCGGGCCGACTTTTTCGACTGGCCTTCGTGGCCGTCCTAACACGTGGGGTTCAAAAAGTGACTTTTCGCTCGCTCGCTCGCTCGCTCTGACGTCTTGCTTGGAAAACTTTCACCTTTTTCGTGTGGCGTGTAACCTACGCGCGACTCGGCACCCCGCGCGGTATCTGCGGATCGACATGACGCGGACTCAGCAATCTTTCCCCGGGCCGTCTTTCTTGTCGTTTACGGAACGCACCCATTCGCACCGATTGCGTTTCGGTTTTCGGGCAGGAGATTAGTATCTAATATGCGCCCGGCGACCAGCGCGCCAGACCGGACCCGGACACGGCGAAGCAGATGACATTCCCTGTCCGTTCGCCACCGCGACATTGCCGCTCGTTCCCATCGCCCGCCCGAGAATACGGGTTCCGGCGATCGGTCGGCATTTCGATTCCGGTACCGGTTGGTGGAACCGGTTTACCTTTACAGCGGTGGCAAGGGGAGTGGGCTCGGCAAACGACATGCGACCGGGCCCGGAGTGACACAGCGCGAAGATGGCGCGCGAAGAAAGGCTGCGCCCACGGGGAAGGTCACCGGGAAGGGCCAAATTCAGTTCGCCACCCACGCGAATTCCCTCGGTCCGAAGCCGTTTCGCTTTCTCCGGCTGCTTTCTGCCTGGCTTTCCCCAGACCCTCCGCTTCCGGGGGCTGTTTCCTGTCCCTCCAGGAATCCACCGCCGATGACAATGAAGTGTCGTGGAAGAAGTTATGCTCATGCACACGGAGCTTGCATCCGAGAGGTGTGAAGCGATGGGTTCCCATTCGCTGGGGGAGGGAGGGGGGAAGAACTGACCGCATTGAAGGTGGAGACGGGTGGACGTGCGACATACGACGACTTGTGGCCGGCGGGGCGGGGGTGCTGCGAAAAATCATAAGTCGTGCAAATGGCGATCACGATAACGGCCAAATCGTGTCCGACGTCGAAGTGGCAGACATTTGATTGCGCTGCCGTGTGGACATGATTCTTCTTTTTCCCCCTGCTCCTGCTCGTCGCCATCCCGCATCTTACCCGGTCGTCTTCCATTAATTAACAGCTAACAAGCTGTCGGCTGTCGCGGAGCGGAAGATGGAAAACCCCAACGTCAACATATTTACATCGATTCCGGAAGGGTGGTGGGGGCGCGGGTGGAAAGTAACGCTGGACGGTGTCGGCGTGCATGTCGAGTGCAAAGTTTAATCCTAACGATGGAAAAGGAATTCTTTCTGCACCGATGCATCACCGCCACCGGATGCATCGTCGTGCATCTGTCAGGGGTTGTTTTTGAGTTGCTCGAAGTTTTTCGTTGTTGTAGTCGTCTTGTCTTGTCACGTTCGTTTAACCTCCGAGGTTGATCAATTAATTAAGCGGTTGTGTGAAATGGTAAATTTAGGACGCATTGTTCGAGTCGTCGAATCCGTCGTTATGGTGACATTAAGCAATACGTTTAATTTATTCCGCACGCTTCATTGTATGGTGGTGGAAAATTAATGAACAACATTTTAGCCCCCAAACAGAGGACCTTTGGAAAGTTTGTGAAAGCGGAAGGAGAACATGCTTCCGAATAATAAGTTATCACTAGGTTGATATAAATAATTTACATTCCTCTCGGGGAAGTTCAACTTCAGCATTCGTTAGGACAACATGTGTTAGGGTACCAAAAATAAAACTTGTTCCAAAACTGACGGTAAATGTTCCATCACAATCCAATCCACTTTTATCGCGGGAAAGGCTCGTACGTTTTGTAATGAAAGTGAAATGAAGCCCTCCCGCAAACATATACACAATCGCGCCCGCAAGAGCACCCACAAGATAAACACACCTCCCATTTAATGGGGACTAATGATGTGCCATAAACATAAAACTCCGCTCCCTCGTGTTTCAAGACACATTCGGGAAGCAAGGGGGAAAGAAAGGAAAGAGAGAAAGAGAGGGCAGCGATGGGGTTTGGGAGGGACGTGGTCAGTCGAACGATCATCTCGTCGACGCGTAGCCTTTTAGGTGATGGTGTATTGAGTTACATCGAAAATGTAGGTGGATGAAGTCGTGATTAAGGGTCCTCCAAAGCGGGAATCAAGCGTTTTTTCAAAGGTTGTTTTTCTTCGCACTTCGTGTCACACAGATGCACTCGTGTGCTTTCAAAGAGATCGATTTATTATTACACGACAACCTCCGACAGCTGCCAGCATTCCATTGGGAAAATGGATATTAATCGCTCGCTTATTGAAACAAATATACTCGTACTATGCTCCCGCCCATGGAGAAAAGCTCCAGCCCGATCGGAAAGGCACACCCCACCCCACTCCACCCGCACGCTGCGTGCACTTTCTTTCCTGCCAAAAGACCTGTCTAGCTGTACAAGGTACCATTCGGTACTTGTGTGGATCGAAAGGAGCAAAACGAACGAACCGGAAAGATTAACTGGCGACATTACTCCGGCCAGTCCCGACGTTGGTCGTGTTTTCTGTTGATTTTTGTGTTTCACTTTGAACGCAAAGCCAAACGGAATCGAGCGGAAGAAAGGGTACACGCAGGCGATCTAGAAATGGATTAAACTCTCTTATCCGCTACGAGAAAGTATTCTCATTCAAATCACAACTCGTGCCATTGCCTACTATCAAACCGTCCGCCTTCTTCGTTATACAGCTGTTTAGTTGTAATTTTGAATGTAATTACTTGGTAGAGAAAAACTGTTTGGTACTAGAAAGCCGTTGTTCCCATTCTCAGTTCTGACTTGAAGACGTTTGTTTATTAAATTAACAGCAACTATCTGCGAAGAAGAGTCGACCGGCGAAGAGAACGAAGAACTGACCATGCCTAAAGAAAAGGAGCTACCGACAGCCTGACAACTGAAACCGCATAACGGATCAATACTCATTCCAGGCGAGCGGGAAAGAAAGTATATTTTCGTCACGAAACGAGGAGAGGGAAACCCCCAAACCTTGGCCGCACCAGGATCGTCCGGCAGCGGCGACTGACCTGATTTGCTTCCAGTCGCGTGTGAAGGTGCTGATCCGGGTAGATCCTTCTTTCGCTGGCCTCGACCACATCCCGGAACACCCCTATCCGATTACGCGGTGAACGGCGGTTGTTCTTTTCCTGTTTCTTTTCGTTTCGGCGGGTTTTTGGATTTTCCTTTTACCTTTCCTTTTTCTTCCGTGGCACTCGAACAAAGCAAGCGGAGCGTCCAAAAATAAATGTACTTTTTGGTGACAGCAAGAAACGGGACGGAAAGACTTGGGAAGGGAATGGCGAGCGCGAGCAGATAATCCTTTGCATTCGCCTCCGAGAGTCTTCCCGCCTGCAGGAGGCGACTTAAGACACAGACACCGCGACCTGCTGTGTGTCGTCGCGCAGTCGCGCTGCGGTCGTACGCGGCTGCGAGGGGCGAAAAAAGAGAAATCGCATCCGGGATCGTTCTTTAGTGCGCAACGGGAGCGAACCCGGCCGCTGCCCCAACCGGCCTCCGGGGAGGGAAGAATAATGAACGGGTTTAAAAGTATGTGGCCGTTGTTTTTCTTTCCTTGTTTATTTTCTCGTTTTTGGTGGAGTCCGTCTCCAGACGAAAGGGTTGCGGGTTCGTTTTCGCTTTCGCGAACGGCGACAAGACTGACCTCCAGAAAAGGGGAACATGTTGGGCAAGGTTCGATTCGATTGCTCCCTTGTTTTCGGTTCGCTTTTGCTTCGTTGGTTTAATTCTTCCCCTTCAGCTTTTAGAGGAGATTCTCCTCGAAGCTAACATTTCACTTGTAAACTTGACACACGAACAAGTGTTGTTTTTAAATTGTGTGCCGCAAAACAAATAAAATCGTTACCTCTGATTAACTCATCAAAAGCGAAAGTGGCAGAATTTCAAATGAGGGCCCGCCATGCAGTGCACAAAATAAGCACTTTCTCTTCAATCAACAGCCAAAATTAGGATAATGTATGTGTCAAAATCCGCCCGCCCCCTCCCCCCAGGGGGCGCAGGAGGGCTCACCTTTATTTTTTTCACAACATAAGAAACCCGAAAAGACAAAGGAAACAAACACTCCAAAATACACATACCGCCTGTGCGCCGGCGAAAACGACCTCCCACCGCCCACCGGTATCTGCATGAACGCCGTTGACGAAAAACAAAAAAAAAAGCGAAGCCAACCATGATTAATTTATTAAAAGCTAAACGGGTGCGTTAGTTACGTACGCATGAAGCACGGGAACGAAATGTCCCTTCCGCGGTCAGCAGGAGGGCTGTTCTGTCAGCTGTAAAGCGATGATTAACATAACGAGCGGAAAAACAAAACAAAACAAAAAACCTAACGGAATCTGGCGGAAGCTATGGGTGGCCATTTTTACAAGCGACCGGAAAAT
>JAOEFI010000006.1:20353155-20386497 GCA_034621735.1 Anopheles plumbeus
CGGACCCCGTCGGCCTGGTCGTCGTAAATAAATCAGAAGAATAAATTTGGTTGAATTATTCTGTCGCCTTTCGAAACAGAGTGGCGTGGAAAACTTTCACCCTCAACTGGTGGAAATTCGATGGTCCGTGGGTGGGTGGGTGGGTGGGTGGTGGAATTTGGAATTTTACTGTCCCCCACGTGGGGAAATAAAACACGCGCCGCACGCGGAAGAAGATTGATTGCGCAATCGCGTCTGGCGACTAGGTTTTTTTTCTTCTTCTGACCACCACAACTTTCGCCACCGCCTGGCGGAGCAGCCCTCCCTAAAGTGCAACCTGATGCTGGGCTGATAAGTGAAACATGAAAAACTTTCCCCTCTCTTTCGGAAGTTCGGTCCACGCGCGGCGCAATGTGCACGTCCGATTAATGCGTGTGAACCGAGCATTCCGAGACAGTAATATATAGTCGGTCGCCCATCGAAAGGGACCGCGGTCAAGTGGCAAGAAACGGTTGGCCACTCAAGACAAAGCGGGCTAAATCTTGTCAATCCCAGAAGGGCCAGTTCTCGGCAAGGCCAAACTTCATTAACGCCACAGCTTTCAATGCGCGGTGGGAGCAAGTGTTAAACTTCCGCCGGGCAGGGAAGACACGGAGCCGATTAACTGTTCCAGTAGCTGCAGTCCGGCCTTCCCGGCAGGCACTCCCTCTCGTTCGGACTGCTGAAGACGATGCCGAAGCCGGTGAGGAGTAAAAATTTGGAACGGTCTCGATTCAATTTTAGCGTCGCTTTTACTTTCACCTTTTGCCGCGTCGTCGTCGACGAAGGGCGTGTGTGTGCTCCCACTGTGGGAGCTGTGAGGTTTTTTTCTTCTTCTTGGAAACGTCTTTCAACGGCCACCGGCAACTCCAGAAAGAAAAAAAAGGCGACCGGGACCGGGCCCACCCTTGCCCAGTGGGATCGTGCTAGTTCTTGCCTCTCTGCCGTGGCCACGTGTGGCCGGACAAGAGTGACAAATGAATGGCGACAAGAGATGGTTAATCTTTCCAGCGCAGCGAAAGGTGAAAGACAGCAAATTATTAGGGCGGGCTTTGTGTTTTTTCCACTCCCCGGACGTTGATGGCAAGGCCGTCGGGCGGGCAACAGGTGGCCGTTACTTTCCGTGTGACGATAATTAAAGTTTGTAATTGTGGTCCGTCGGATAGGAAATTCGGGGTGGTGTACTTCTCTCTGGCGAATATGTTCAAGAGTTTTTATTATAGTTCCTGAAACGAATGACCACTCATGGCGTACAACGTGATTGCTAGTTCACTCGATTAGCATCGCGAATTAATGTCGCACTTAACGTGATGTACCCCACATCAAATGTTACTTTGAAGAAACTATTAATTCTCCCAGAGGTTTAAAAATATCCTAACGTATGCAATAAAATGCAAGCCTTGTCCAAAAGCTCGTTTGAAACTTCACATTCACTTCAATGAAGCATACCGAAAGCAATCATACCCGAGAACCAATGGGACATTGATCAGAATAAAAATTGAAAAAAAAACCCGTCCAATTTATTCCACCTTGTTCAGAGTGAAGGAACTAATCTCCATAAAACCGTTCACAATAACACGGGCGTCATAGTTTTTTTTATCTTTTTCTATTTTTGTATCAGATTTCTATGCCATTTTCCGGCGTACCGTTAATCCAATAATCCCCTGCAACAATGGGGCACAAAGCCGTCGCCCGTTGCCAGAACCCGAACGCCGGCGAACCGAGCCGAAGCTACGAGCACCAGCTTCCAGCAAATGGTTCCACACTTCCGGCAATTATTCCAACTGTCCAACCGGTGGCGTGATGGTGGTAGTGTGGCGTCTATCTGCGCTCTTTTATTCCGACGGGCTCGAGGGTTGACCCCGAACTTAGCGGATGACAAAACGGGGCCCTTTCGTTCGCGATAGCAATTGTCATGAAACGCACCGTCCCATGGGAGGGGCAACAGGGGAGGGACACATGGAGGCAGAACGTTGACCGGTAAAGCATGCGTCCAACATATAGCAGCACGATGCTGCGTTCGAATCGCGAATGTAGCTCAAGGGTGTGCGCTGCTGGATTTAGAACCGATGCACCTTTTTTTTTCTTTTGTGTTGTGTTGTGCGCTGTGACGTCGCGTTTTTCTCGTTTTTCCACCGCGCACAACGGGGCAGGCGGGGCGAATCATGATTTGAACGTCACTTTGGCGACTACATGATGGGGCAGAAATAACGAGTCGTCCCCGAGATTGAGATGCACCGCACTGCTGCTACACGGTGCATCTGTAGTGGAGCGCAGGTCGTGACAAGACGCGAAGGTTCGGCCGCGCTGACACTGACCTGCTGAGGGTGTGGGGTGTCGAAGTCGGAGGGAGGAACCTCGTTTACCGAATGATTGATTAAGGGAGGTTCTTTTTCCACCCGTTCCAGCTGCGGTCGGGTGGTCTTTTCTTGTTCACTTTCCCAACCCCAGGTAATATAATGCTCGCTTTAGACAGACGCTAATTTTAATGATACTCATCACCACACTATGATAAATGCTATCATTATGAGTGGAAATCTTAAAATGCATTAAAAAAAACTTTACATATTAATCTTCTGTTCATATTTGAGTTATGTTGTGGAAAGTAGACATTTAAATACGAGTACTTCCATGCTTTATTGCGTAGCTTCTAATAACTTTCAGATCCCTGTCTGGGGGCTTCCGGCAACTGTTCTATTATGAAACGCGTTCAACGATCATGTCAGCAATTACCAGTGGATGCCGTTCAAGTTCCTTTCGCAAGGAAATTTGCATAGAATTTTCCTACAAACATGAAAAGCCCTTGGATAAACATAGGTGTACGGTATACCGGTAACGACTGAATATTGTATGCATGATAATGCGCTTATTGGAAATCAATTTTGCGTCCGCGATGGGCACAAATATTACAGCGACACACACACACACACACGTGTGGAAACCAGTGTAACCAGAAACTGCGCACGAAGGAAGAAGGAAATTTGCAACCACACTTCCTACCGTAACGCGCGCCCCACTCGTAATTGGGGGATGATCATTTTTAATGCACCGCCGGTGTAGGTTTGTGTGTTACATTCTGTGTGTGTGCGGCTTCGGGCGCATTCCGTCCTTTCTTCCTTGAGAGTTTTAGGAAGGGAAGCGGGGCTGTTGTTTGCTCGCAAAAGTGGCATTAGTGCACGAATGGCAAACTCAGGATGGGCTCTCCTGTTTTTGCAGACAATGCTACCCCACCCAGCCACCCAAGTGGGTGGTTGGCAGTTTGAAGCTAAATGACGGTAATTGTGCATGCACTGTGGAAAGCGCCCGGTGGGTGTAGGGCTGCCCGGCGAAGAAAGCGCAAACAAATGTTTGCGAACTGTGGGTAGGCATTATCCGAAGCTCTAGGAATCGCAAATGCATACGCAAACATTGATGCGGTGTAGCATAGCATTCGAACAAGTGGCATGCCAGTGTGCGCCCCACAAGAGAAGGATCCACAACGAGGAATCCGGTGGAATCGGTTGCGCGCTCTGGAAGGAGGGGAGCCACTAAAAATGTAAGTCAGTCCAGTGAAACATGTCCACGGGGGCTCGGACGAGGAAATGGTACGAATGGCGAATTTGATCGTTGTTTTGTTTCCCTTCCTCGAAAGCGCTTCAAGCGTCAAGAAATCCAAACGCCAAAGGAAAGCCATCTCTGCATAAAGAAGGAGCAGACACGTGAATGAATGGATGAAAAGAAAACAAATCGGGGGCCGTCCCCGCCCGTTAGAAACCACAACCAGACGGAACCGCAAATACACCGCATGGGTGTAGTTTTATATGGCCTATTTTCGTGTTTTTCCATCCACCACGCGAACGTTCGCGAACGTACGACGGGAAGGTGCAGGTGAAGCGGGGCACGTTGTATAATTCACATAATTATAATTATGTCTTTTGCAGCATTACCTCATGCGAATGCGCAATTTCCTCCACTTCCTTGTTTTACTGCCAAAGGGAAGGGGGCGGGGAGAAGGAGGGCAGTGGGGGGTTTACTATTGCGATTTTGCGAATTTTGCCAGCTCCACCATTTCGCCAAAGTGTGCCGTTTCTAGCGAAAGTGGTTTGGATATTACCCACTCACCGCGGAACAGAAGAACGGAAGAGGAAATGCGGGAAAAATGTTGTGTTACGACAAAGTGTGGGAAACGGAAAACAAAATGCCACAGATAGTTGACCAACAAAAAAAAAAGAAGAACTAAGATATTAAGTAAAAAGTAAATAGTGTAAGTAGATAAAATGATACAAAAAAAAGGATTTCGAAAGTATAATTAGTTATTTTTCATCAACATAAATATAAACATGTTCAAACATCATCTCAAAAATGCAACATTCCTATTGGTAAATTTTTAATAACTCGAGACTTACTAGCTTGTTTTTCGGAATGAAAGTCTCTCGCCTCAACCCTCCCGGGTATGTTATTACTTCATGGGAGTTTTATTACATTGACTTAACATATATTGGCCCCGGCCGGGTTAGGATAGAAACTTCCACTGACGCAACTTTACGGTGCACATCTTATGACAGGGTGCCACACTTAAACACCGATCCTTCCACCGAAGCGGCCGCACACTTTCCGGGGGCGAAAGTTTAAAATCCCGACGACGAGGGACGGGGAAAGACATATCAAATCTTGGCGTGCGGCGATCGCAGGAAACAGGTTGTGAGTGACACAAACCGATTGATAGTTTGTGGCTTTATGGTTCGGTCGACGGCTCCCCATCTGGGAGGACCGGTTCCGTTGTTGTTTTTGCCGTCATCGCTCGTCGGCTTTGATGACCGATTTCCCGATCCGATGATCGGCTTCGCCGGTTGCCGTTATGGGAAGGAAATTGATTTTTCCAACCGCGTACGGCCGGACTGCCCATAAAAGAGACACCGTCCGCCGACCCCTACGGCAAAGGGTGTCCGGTGGACGGGGAGCGGGATCCGCTTTTCCTATTACAACACTTCACCGGGTCGGCTGCTGCTAATGGGTCCCGCGGAGGGATGCTGTGTCGAGTGTCACCACTGGCCGTGATGTTGCGCAACGAGCTGTATCTAAACAGACGGAGATGACCATCCGCCGGCGAGGCGAAACGGGGAAAACCGGTTGCCCTCCGGGAGGAGGACTAATGAGAAAATTTCACTTTCATCCGAAGCCTAGTTTTTCGCATGGCACCTTTTTTTTTCTTCTTCCTCCCGTTATTGGCACAGTTCCGCTGGTTTCGCTTCCTGCTGCTGCTGCTGCCACTCCACGTCCAATGGCCGAACGGTGGACAAACACTCGCGAGTCTCTCCACCGGTGAGTCACGGCGTGATTAGGCGTCTCTTAGCGCTTTTAGTGCGCTGCGATCGAAACCGTTGTTGATCGAAGGAGAAACTTTTGCCCGATTACGAGTTGTTTATTTATGTGTCAGTTGTAGCATCGCGCCCAGTTTGGCAACACGGAGCGGGACGGAACGGCGGACGCCCGATTCGTCCGACTGTGAAATCGTCGCGAGGGGTTTTGTCGCCACTCGCGGTTTATCCCACGGCGGGCCCAGTTTGGAGATGATCAACTATCCGAAACCGTCCGTCCGGAATGTTACCGGCCTGTTCCGGATTTACCAAATGTTAGTTTCGCACATAAAGCCGCTGGAAACGGGGAATCATTTTACGGAGCTGTGTTTATTTGCATTACTATTGTCGTTACTACTCCGAGTTGGGCTGAGTGGTTCATTACAAGCTTTCACAGTATTTCTTCTTTAGTAACTACTATGTGAGACATGTTTATTGGCCGTTAAGGATATGGAACAACTGACGTAAGTGCTGCACTGCTTTATGTTTACATTTAATCGATATCAGCTTCAAAATTAGCATCACTTTGTATGAGAGTCTTATTCGCATTGGGTGGTTTTCTTTCCGGCCGCTATTTACCTCTTCCGTAAGTGAATCTGTTTTAGTAGAGGGGCCCTTCTTGAAGAATCTCTTCTGCCATTTGATTGCCTATATTCGGCATGACCCAAATACTATGACATGTGTCCCATTTGCTTTGATATACGATGGGAGTCACCTCATATTTCCAATCAGGTTTTCCAATTCGAAGCGAAATTAATTTCTTCCACTTTGCGGATGAACCACTGCCGGATAGAAAAGGAAAACAAATGGAAATCAATTAACGGAGTGCCTCCAGACGACGACGACGACGCCGAGGGAATCGATTATGTAAAAGGATCCTACCCAGTACGAGTACGCGTTATGACTACGGCATGCCCAGAGACCTAAATTCCGGTGGCACCGGGCCATTCCGTCATTCCGCAGCTCGTCCCCGATGGCCTTAGTAACTCGGTGGCTCAGTTTCCTCCCTCCCATTCGCAGACGCACCCACACGTTGCCCGCCGCCGCCGTGCAGTGGGTTGACTTTAATTACTATCATCGGCCCTTTCCCATCGTCGTCATATCGTCCCTCCGATCGAACCCCCGGGAGGGACTTCCACGGTTCCCGGGGGTGGCGTGGAAAAGGAGGAAAATCTATTCACTTAACTTCTTCGCGATTATCGCATGCGCATTGTGGCGCGTTTCGCGTACCGGGCGACCACATGCCTGCGGTGAATTCCAGTTCCACCAACTAGGAAGTGCATCTAGGGAAGACAAGCAACCGCAGCCATCCTTCTTGCACCTCGCCGCCACCGCGGCCGTAACATAATAGTTTCCAACAGCGCCAACAACAAGCCGTTGCTTCCGGCGATCGTTCCACCGCATTCAACACATGCGCCAGTGCGATGTCGACATTTATGTGCGCGGCCCTCGTTCGTCGCCCCACTCATTCCCCCGTTACCGGTGCGCATTTCTATGTTACGTGTCTTTATTTTCTTTCCCCTAAGCCCGGCCCGTGCAGGTGTGGTAGTGGGAGAAAGTGCACCCGACCGGGGGATGAAGTTTCACTTTCATTTTCTTCGATGTTTGTTTTCGTTGTTCCTTCGTTCGTCGCGGGTTTGGGCCTATGGGTCGGGGTAAAACCACTTTGTGGCCAAGCGCCACACGGCACAACATTCGGATTATTTCCTTCTTCTCCCTTTCCAGCGACTATAGGCTGGTTCGTTTCTCTAGTGCCGCCGTGTGGAAGGAACGCTGGAAAAGCAGGAAATGTTTCGGTGTGTAAGGCATGATCGAGCGCGCACCTGATACATCGGACAAAGTCACCCGTGCGCCATATTTGGTGCATATACTGCACGCCGGGGGCTACGATGGAAATATGGAATGTTCCTCACGCATCCATAACACATTGACCGATTTTTCCAACCTGAAGGCTTGAAATCACAAGCACAAATAATCTAGACGAGAAAAAAAGGGGATGTTCACTACTAACCGTTACTTTTTAAATTAAACCGCACGGTACTACAGGGTGATTCATCGGTTTGGTTTGCATGTAAAGCAACTGTCAAACCATCTGGAAACACGAAAAAGGGCTGCCTTACGCGTGGAGCTGTCATTATGTATAGAGCGCAATTTGTAGTGAAAAGTGTGCATCGCTGGAAAGAACGTTTTCAGAGTGCTGTAAATCGCAGGTTTCAAAAAGCAGTATATTTTATATCGTGCATATAAATAGTGTTGTGTGTTTTAACGATACACCGAACAATCTCATTAACAATAAAAAGCTAACTTTCCACCAAATAAACAGAGTGCAGAGAACGTTCACCCGTAACGTTACCGGCCGACATCATCTTCCTGCCATGGTTGATGTAACGTGTTTAGCTCTAGAGGGTTGCTGTAAATGCGCTTCTCGGCGTCTGATTTATAGTTGAACGCGAACTCTGGACCCGGGAAAGGACCTTTAACGTGTCAATTTGCATCTCGCTGAGTTTCAGGTGCCACTTACGTCACAACGGTCATCGTTTCGGAGAATTATTACTGATCTGCTGCCATCTTGAATTGCACGGCGCATACTGCCCAGAAGCGTTTCTGTTATGTTGTGCGCCTGCAGCTGGCTGTAGTACATATTGCGTGTGATTTAATAACATAACCTCAGATTACAACCGGCTAACAACGCCGGACATCCGTAGTCCACTAACAGCCGTCCCCAGACGGTCTCGTAATGAACAGTGTGCCTGGTTTGTTTGACAATTTTTTTAAAAAGTTTTTCGTTTAATTAACCGTTGTTCGTGGGGAGTGGTTTGGTCCCCCCCAACATCCATTCCCGTTGACGCTTTATGATTTTCGACAGAAAAATCTATAATTCATAGTAGTCTTTCTATTTTCAGGTAAAACAAGCAATAACAAAGATATCTGCGGCGAGGACAAACACAAAGAGGAAGGCGACCCGTGGAGCGTCGATGCACATTCAGCGTTCCTGGGGCCAAACCTGTGGGATAAAACCCTGCCCTACGATTCTGATCTCAAAGTGCATCAGGTGAGTGAGGTAAGCAATCGATCAAACTTCCTTACTCCCTTCATGTGTTTGCGTGGCTGTTGTTCTTTAATCTCGCTGTTCGCGACTTTTTGAAACTGCTTTTTGAGTTACTGTAGTCCAATAAAAAATAGGCGTTTAGATTGTAGTGAAACATATAAAACGAATATAAAAAAACTGGTAGACGGTAGTACGGAAGTAGGAAGAAATATAATCGGATGATAGTGCAGGCCTTCTGCTTTGAGACAATGGTGGTGAGTGTTTCCGCAGATTCTCCCATAGCCTACTCACTCAACTCATTTTACTTCCCTTGCTTCAAGTTCGCCATTCCCCGGCTATGCCCTTTCCACCTGTCTGTTGAAAAAGTAATCGTCACCACATGAAACCTACAGCTGCATCTTCCTCCATGGGTTTTGAACCATGGGCATCTTTTTCGGAATTAGCTTTCCAGTACTGCTCAGGTAAAAGGGAGAAGAAAACTACCGCCGAACCGGGCGGGTGGTTGAGAAACTTTTCGGGTGTCCTAAGAAGACGCCACCGTCGGACCATCGGACGAGTCAGCTGAGCTGCTACGATCGCTCATCTTTAACGATCGTCTTGGACAGGACTGTCGCGGGTGAAAGTGAGAAGATTTTCATGTGGCCACCACTTGCCGTTGCCGCACTTAAACGCGAATGGCCACAGACGGTAGAAGCAGTTTGCTTTATTTTGGAACTAATTTCCACCTGCTGCTAGGGCTAGGGTAGGGTTGGTTGCCGAGGAAATCGTAACGATGGAACGAGCGGCCGCGGAGTAGTCGTCGGGAGGCAGTCAAATTAAATCTCCAGCAAATGACCGTCGTGTTTGGCCTTCCGTGGAACAAATTTTCTTGCGCCGGAACACTCGAATGTTTGAAAATCGAAAGTGAGGGAAATAAACGAATCGAAATGGCGTTCGGCCGTTGAACCGCTTTTCGGGGGATTAATTGTATTAATTGTAGTTTCCTCCGAGGCTGATAACGATCGGTTGCCTGATAAGTTACTTATGGCATCTGAAGAGCTCGAAATTCGAATGATTATAGACATCATCAAGAAAACACGGCGTTAGATAAATTAGGTCTATTATGCTGTTCAACGTTGAATGATTTCCCTCTCTACACCGGTTCGAACAATATTTTCAAAAATATCTGATGATGAGTAATAGATCAGCTTGGAAAGCAGTCAGGATAGAAATAGGTACTAAAAATGCCATATGTAGAGTAGTTAAGTACTTTTCGCTTAGTGGTAATATTTTATATGCATGTAGTTCCAATTTACTGCTAGAAGCTGTAGTCATTTAGTTACTGTCCTACTTGTGCGATTCCCGTTCACCAGTGAGTGTGTCGTTGATCTAACCGTACATCCTTTACCCTCTGCACCGTGCACACCTCGTTGCAGTATGCTGACCTGGACGAGTTTCTCTCGGAAAACGGCATTCCGTACGATGGTTTGCCGAGCAGTCATCTGGGCAACTCGACCAGCCTGACCGGCCAGCGGTCGGACAGCATCGGGCACTGTGCGGGCCTGTCGCTGTCCGGCCTGGGGCAGGTGACGACGAAGCGCGAGCGGTCGCCCTCGCCATCGGATTGCATGAGCCCGGAAACGATGAACCCGCCGTCGCCGGCCGATTCGAGTAAGTAGCGTGCCCTCGTACCCGGTAGCCGCGCCACGGACGCCGTACCGGAACGAGCCGAGCCCAGCGCTGCGGCCTCTTCGTCCGGGCGCGGCCATCATCTACCTATCGCGGCAAGGCACAGGCACTGCCCAAAATACTAAACCTCACAATAAGTGTACCGCCATTGCGTTAGGGCTTTATCTTATGATTTTCTCCCGTGAAGATGTGAAGTTTCTTCGCTTCCGTGTTCCATTCTCCATCCATCTTTCCATCTCATTCAGGCAGATGTCCGATCCGTGCTGTCGTTATAGTAAGCAGAAGATCCGCATCCGCATCACTCGCACACATCCGCCCCTTTGGTTACTCCTTTTTTAAGGATCATCTCCCTCATTATTGTAAATGTTAGTTTTTGCTGTTACAGCGTTCTCGATGTCCTCCACCCGTGACTTCGATCCGCGAACCCGCGCCTTCTCGGACGAGGAGCTCAAGCCCCAGCCGATGATCAAGAAGTCCCGCAAACAGTTCGTCCCGGACGAGATGAAGGACGACAAGTACTGGGCACGCCGTCGAAAGAACAATATGGCGGCGAAGCGATCCCGTGACGCGCGCCGCATGAAAGAAAACCAAATCGCGCTCCGTGCTGGTTACCTGGAAAAAGAGGTACGCATTGATCCAGCAATAGGTGTCCGTCCGCAAGGTACACGTTTGACGACCAATTCCTTTCCGTTTTGTAGAACATGAACCTTCATCGAGAGGTGGAACAGCTGAAGCAGGAGAACATGGAACTTCGAGCCCGCCTGTCCAAGTACCAGGAGGTATAATCTAAGCCTACCCGGAAGAAACCCACGCAACTACTACTACTACTACTACTACTACTACTACTACTACTTCTTCTTCAACGTCTATCCGGTGTGCGACGGCCGACTGCAGCATCCGTGACCCTCATCACCACGCTTACCACCAGTACTACCACCATCTATCGCCGCATCGACATCTACGACTACCAACGTTACCACCGACCACCGGCACCGGCAGCATTCAACCATGGGCAGCGGCAGGCAGAGCCGGCAGCGGGCGCAGCGCGACAGTGAACAGAGGCAGCTTAAAACCATAGTAACCCTACCGTCGAAAGAAAGGCAGGGCAGGGTCACACCAATTGAACAGGGCAGCTAGGTACAAAAGGGGTTCAGCCTGCAAAGGTAAAGATCCCTTAGTCCGTATCAATCGTCCCCGATGAGGGCGGAAAGAGAAAACGGTTAATCCGAGAGCGCTACAAAACCTAAATGAACGCCCTCACCGCGGAAGTTTCGTTGGTCACCGCGCAGTCTATAATAATACGTTACTTTCTTTCGGTTGTTACTAATATTCCTAGTATATACCGTAGGCTTTAGTTGACTAGTTGAAGAGTTGATAGCTAATAGAAGCTCCGTGAAAAAGATAGCGTTGTCACTTGTGGCAACTAAGGCCACAGACACAAAGTGGAACGGTGTGTGCCTGTGTCCACACACCACAGCGAAAAGTGCACAGTAGAGTGCAGTAAAAATGAGAGATTTACATACATCCAAACTACTTCTAGTGCATAACATAGTAAGCAGAAATGTAAGGCAGACCTTGGGCGGGAATGGATCTATAAAAAAATAATTGCATAAAAATGGGAAGGATTAGTCCCAGAAAAAAAAAAAACCATCGTTAATTCAAACGCAACGTAACGTGAGTTCTATGACAGGGAAGCAAAAGAAAAACGTAAAAAATTGGGTAAGGGAAATCCACTTTCGCAATCGCGCAGTAGTTAATGTTATTCACCATTGTATAATCATTCATTTCTTAATTTTTTCATTCGGTTCACCGGTTGTTGATACGTTGTTTAAGATTGTTATTATTTGTTCTAACTCTTTGGACACGCAGTTTTTTTTTCGGAATGTTTGCTTCGAGCGTTTAGCTCGATCTGGGTCTCCAAACAAAACCTACAACGCTCGAGAGCAGATTAAAAATACTCCAGATGGACGAAAGAAGAAATCTTGTTATAAAAAGGCCTTTGCTGCAATGAATAGTTTACGAAAATTAAGACTCCGTGCAATTGTTGTAGATGCTGTGAGCCGGGAAGAAGTGAAATAGGAGAATGGAAACCGAGAAATTAGGAAAAAGAAAATCAAAGCGAAGAAGAGGGCTGCTAGGGAATCGATATTGTTGAGAGTCTTTTCGTTGATTCTTTAAATTTTAAATTTGATGTTCCATCTTAGATCCTTTTCGCTGCATTAACATCTACCCAGTACTCGCCACGCGATGGTCAGATCAGTTCTTCGGTGTGCGCTAGATGTAACAGTATGCATTGTAAAATTGATGGACGCGAACGCAACTGCGATGAGACTATAACAAGGACGACGATGTAGGGCTGTGAGTTTATCAAAAAGCACATCAACCTCTCGATGCGCCAAACGTGAAGTAAAAACCAATCCATAAACCCTCATTTTTGGGTGGAACCTGAAGTGAAACCCATCACAAAATCCACTAATTGAATCAAGCTGCGGCCACCCCCCTCGTCCGACTTTTTGCACTGGATGGCACATGGTGCATCCTTGTGCGGTGCAGGACCAGCGTGGCCGCGCTCGCCAACCGGGGATGCATCCTTTTATCATCCCTTTAAAAACACACAAATAAATGCCGCGCCATACGCCAGGCGCGCGGAGTATGCCTTCGGAAAATCTTCCAAAACCATCCCCACTCGATAGTCGACGAACGGAATTCGTTCAACGAGCGGGTGGGAGGAGAAAGAGAAATGTACAAAATTTCCTTCAACTATGTTTCCTCAGCTCTGTCTCGATCTATGGACTCTACTTTCCAGGAAGGAACCAAAAGCCTTCCCTATTTTTGCGCCTCTCGCCCAAGGGGAGTTTCCCAGTAACACACACTCGTTATTTCCGTTTTGTACCTGTGGCTCGAACGTTCGCATGACGCGAACGTCCCCACACGCAAGCAAAACAGATCACTCGTCTCTAGTTTCCAAAACCTCTAGTTCTCCCCTCGAGAGATACCAATGCGACAGCCTAATGCTGCTGCTTAGGGGGCCCTTTATTGCCACATGGAAAGCCCCGGGTGGTGGACACCGAAGGTGCCGCCAACGAGGACATTCGTGCAGCGCCCTGCTGCAGGAATAAAACTGTTGGATAATAATTGTTACCGAGTTATACACATCATTTCGTTTACTAGTAATCGTTAATTATGGCCGACGGTCATACACATTGGTATACCTAGATAAAGGAAAAATTTAAAACATCCGTAGTAATCAGAGGATTTAGGAAGAGAAAAAACAGACGCAAAGTACATGAAGGTAGTAGTCAAGTAGTGAGAAAGACAAATTACTCTAGAGCATAAAATACAAGGTGTTCCAAAGGGAACGGACTCACGCTGAGCGCTGGCTGTACATACGTTGAAACATTGAACCTGTTATGCAAAAGAAGGAACGGTAGGATAGTAGAAGAACGCGCCCGGAGCATGTGTGCCCGAAATCGCAATGGAAGTAGAGGCCTGCTGTTCTGAACCCGTGCGGCCATCGCTTGTCACATATTGAACCCAGAAACTGTTACGAATGCCGGACGTTCTGATCAACAGCTCGTGCGCTTGCTTGCCTCTCACCCAAAATTCATCGCCCTAGCCTTAAACAGTTCTGCGTGGTGGAGAATATGTTTTGCTGCCAACATAATTAAGCGCGCTGTTACCTTATGTCATATTTGGGACGTTTTCCATTTCGATACGCTCGGCACAACGTGGAGTCGTTTCGATCCGATGTGTCGGAGAGTTTCTAAATGGCGGCCTGTGAATTTTTCTTTTGACAAACAAATTTGCTCTATTCTCACGCTTCGGTTCGACTACGATCGCTTCCCAATGATGGTTCGGGGGTGAGTTTTTACCAACGACAAAACACAGTGATGCGCGAAGCAAGGATGGTCGCGTCGGCGGAAGGGGGAAGAAGTTAGAATAGTGTAGTGCGGTGGGAAAGCGAACAGCAAAAACAAAACAAAAGGAAAACAAGAAGAAGAGAAAACAATGAGAGTAAACAATTAGTAGTCTGATTCAAATGTAGTGATAATAACATTTAGTAAGTGACACAAGGCGATAAATATGTTATTTGATAAGTGCGTGCGAAACAAAACAAAAGAAACAAAGCGAAACAAGCAACCAAACAATGGTGAAAAAAAAACATACAAACAAACAAACGAACGTAAATAAATAAATGGAGAAAACAATTCAATCCTGTAATTGAATGTATAAAAGAGAGTTGCGAACCAGTACAGAAGAAAAGAACGGAACAAAGTAACGCGTAAAAAACGGACACGATGTAGATCCTTATTCAGGGGTAGGGCATGTAAGCATCGATAAGGATAAGTTAGGGTAGATTGCAGAGTGATTTGTTGAAGTTTGATGTGCCGCTTGCGCACACCTGAGTTACCCGTCTGTAGTAAAAGAGAGAGGTGATCCGACCGGAACGACCGGAAAAAAAATCTATTACGTCCCTAAAGTCTCTGGCAACTAGAAAACGAGAAACAGTAACCCTCAAATACCATCTTATTCAACCTTGGCATACAAAGGAGAATCAAAATTTACTAGTTGATAATGATTTGGCAGCCTCATCGGCTGTAGTCTTGTAGTGTTGCAGCGTTGCAAAGTAGAGCCAACTCTTAGCGGTAGCGAAGCGACGAAAAGTGATAAAACGCCCTAATCCTTTGCCGAGTGGATTCCCTCCCCTCCTGCTGTATGGAGAAAGCACGGTGCCACGGTGGAAAATGAAACGAAAAATGTGCTCGCCCCAGTCTAGCAACAGTCAAACGTACAGGCAAAAAACGGAAGGCACCGTATGATGTCTCTAGCGAGTAGAATCAAGTTACCAAAACTTAGTGTCCCTTCGTTCTCAAATGTTAGCCGCAAATTAGGAACCGAGCCCACTCGAATCGATTCGGCATCAGTATACCGCCCGGTTTAGGTCTCATTTAACTCTCACGCAATGGTGTTTGTCAATCAGCGACAACGTGTGTACACACACCGCATGCCGGTCGTTTCTCTTGCTTTTTGGTTTTGTTTTTTAATTTTGTTTTTGTGAATAGATATTCCCTCGTTTATAGTGGAATTATTTTGTTTTTCTTCGATTGATGTTTGCGTTGACAGCCGTTCCCTCCGGACGCTTATGCTCGAGCACGAGCAGAAACCCTTCGGAACATTGATATGATTCAAGTTTTCTTTCATCCCAAAACACTGTTTGACGAAAAAAAAAATGCGATATGGTAGGGATGAGAAAGCGCCGTTGTCGACGGAGCTCGGCAAAACAGGGCCACAGGTTATGAGCGTTTAGTAAAAAATCATCACCGATCAGGATAGCACACGACACTAATCACTAGTGGGAGACGGCGATGAGAGGATGAATGATATACCATAAGCACACAACCCGCACCTAGTTATGACTTCACATAGAGAAGATTATTAGTAAGAACCGCGAAGCAGAGCAAGAACAAGTTGTGTAGAATACTGTAGAAAGTAAACAAACAATGGCATGGTAAGAGTTTTCATTTTGTTTTGTTGTTATCACTTCGCAAGTAGAAGCATTACGGTTTAGGCACGCAAGGGCGCAGTAGTGATACTCTCTCTTCTTCTCGTTTGCTCTTGAATGGGATCCTCCTTTTGCTTTCCTCGTGAATTTCCTCAGACTTCTTTCCAACTCTCGTGGTTGGCTTTAGGGCAATTTACCTTATACTTTTCTCTTTTCGTTTGGCATTTTCGCCCTTTAGTTGAACAAAATACGTTTTTCATGACGATTTCGTTTCACCGCGGATAAGAGTTTGAAATTAAGGACAATACTGTTTTGTGTTATTCGTCCGGCTAGCTACAAAATTAAAAAGGAAAAAAACTGAGGGAGAAAATAGTCAACTTTTGTCTCGGACTTTTGTTGTTATTTTCCACGTCTTCATAAACGCTATACTTATTGTAAATGATATTTAATTCAGAATTTTCCTTCCCTTCATTAGTTGTTGTTTTTGTTTTGTGAATATTATCGGTTTAGTGTTTAGTGCTGTTGATTTTCTAGCCTACTTTTTTTTCTCTTTCTCAGTACTTTTACCTACGTTTCAGTCGTTTCTTTTCTTCCACCCTTTCCGAGCAGTTGTTTCAAGGATAGAAAGGCTAACGAAACATGCACCGCAAGGCGCGTATTGTTGTGTTTCGTGGCAGGGTAGCTCAAGTTATAGAGAAGCGTGCAATAGATGTGAGTTTACAGTTAGTACCGAAGATTGGAAGCGTGCGCGGGATTAGTAGAAAAATCATAATCACACGCAGAGTCGAAGGAGACTGGTTTTTTGACGCATTGTTCTGGCCAGTGACGGAAACGCTCCCCCGGGAAAATACAAGTTGAAGATAAAAGATGACACATAAATAATTAAGAGAAAACCTACGAGCGCGTCCCCTCTCTTACCTTGTGAACCTAACACAATCTTTTCGATCTATAGCTCTATACTTCTATCATACCTGGACAAACAGTCAAAGAAAGGGAATGAAAGAAACGGAACTCTGTTCTTGTTGTCATCATTACGATTATTATTATTACTCTTAATATTAATATTAATATTATTATTATATTATTATTATTTCTAGAGAATGATAAAGATTTTTTTTCGAAAAGAGATCAATAAACCTGTAAGCATAGTTAAATTGTTCCGTTGTTTGTTTTCTACTATTTGCTTTCCACGTGTTCAACTGAATGCGGAGGCTTCTTTTAGGATTTGTTTAAAAAGGGAACACCATTTTGTTTCAAATTTTGAATCGTTTCAGATATTGCAGCACGATCGTTTTGTTCTTTATTCGTTATCAGCATTGCAACGTTAGTGCTCCTTTGCAGGACGGAATCGATGTAGAGTTCTCTTAGTAGTAAGAAATGCAAAAACAAATCCTATTACAATTATCGAACGGAATACAGGTAGTGCAGACAAAAAGCAAAATACTAGTAACCTTAGCCCCTAGTGGAACCACCAGTAGGTCCCGTTAAGTTGTCTGAAACCAGTGGATTCACCGCTGAGTTCAGCCCCCTCTTTGAGATACCCTTCCACGCGAATTGACACACAGAGACTCACCGAACTATTATTATACCTAGAGGATTATATAGAGAGTATACAGGAGCATTAGTATATTGTAGTCATTAGCGTTGTAGAGTTATTAACAGTTATACAGCCGTTTGTAGCAGACGTTTGTCACCGGGCACCTGCATCACATGCGCGACATACCGAATGGATAGGGGGAGAGAAAGGATGACGGACCGGAAAAAAAACCGCGCACTGAAGGGCGCTTAGTTGGTGGTTTTGTTTTTACTTTTCCGTACTCGATACTTCTCACCCATTAGAAATCGTCTCGCCCCACCCCACTCTATGCCCACCCACAATGTAGACTGTATTCAAACTCGCTTGCTTGAGCGACATCTTGCTCCCTTGACTTTCCCGTCCCAGAGAAACAAACCAACCGCCACGATGGGACTCCATCGCCGCCACTTTGCGACTACAACGCCCCGAAAGCTCCTTTCTCACAGCTGAGAAAACTGGTGAATTGATGAGGCGCAGGGGGAAAACGATATGTCCCTGAATATAATAAACAAACAATGTTGAATCGATTTTTACAAAATCAAATGCAGTGCTATTATATCGCAAAAGGAGACGGCCGGAGGGTGCAACTCTCTAGCATGGAACACGGATTGACAAATGAACGAGAAAGTAAACTGATGAAAGCGGGATATATATGTAGCGGAATAAAAGACAAAAAACAAACGCTTAAACACGCTATATAAACTTAAATTTAGTTTAAATAAACGATCAAAAAGGTGAAATAAAGAAAACTAGTGAACAGAAAAACCAAACCTGACGACGAAAGTTGAATGTAGTGCTGGCTGTAGTTGTAGTGTTCCACGTAGCAGTAGCACTGAAGTAGCTGGCTGTAATAGCTGCACACAAGTAGGTACGGGTTTTGTTTCATTCTTTGTCCACTTCCACTTCCACTTTGTTTGTATGTTCAATCATATCATATAGCATACCTCATATACCGAGTCACATGTTGAGCATGCGACGGCAAAAGCGCAAGCCGCATTGGGTCACATATGCTTCTGATTCAAACTGAGCGAAGTTATGGTATGGAGTTTTTAGAATTTATTTCATTTTCAGTTTTTCACTACACAGTGTTTCGTCGTTCAGAATAGAATCCAAACATGGGTCCGCCATGTGAGAAATGGGCATCACAAATAACCAGCGATGAGCAACAAGGAACTAGCAGCTAGTACCAAATTTCAACGAATGCAGCAGAAAAAGAGCAGTTTATTCTAGACCTTATATTTCCTTTCAGCGAATGCTAGGAAAGTACTACAATTGTGTCCAATAAGCTACACTGCAGAGAACTATGAATAAATGCAAGGATTTGGACAAGTAATGGCAGTTGGAAGCAAGCATGGGTTGAATCAGCATACATCTTCAAAATGGAAATCGAAGCATTAGCATATTTGTTGCCCTTCTTATCGTAGGGAAGAGATAAAAGCAGGGAATCAGATGTTTGGGTAGACAAAACAGCATACAGTTGAGAGTGGAATTGTCTCAAGAAATAAACCAAGATTTGTTCTTTTTATTTTCCCGTTCATTCTGTACAGCCGAAGAATGTTGTTTAAAATCTATCCAATAAACTTTAATATTGTGAACAATATTCGGCTTCACGCGAACTGCACAAACGTTGACTTGTGTGCATCGAAATAAACAGAGAAGTAAGAGAACTATTTGAAGCGAAAATGTGTGTGTTTTTTTACAATCCCCACTAGTATGTATTACACAATGAAACAGGGAGAAACTCAACGTGTATGCTTGGGCATGTGAAAATAAGATTATTGTCTTGTTCTATCTAGAATTAAGAGCGTTCTAGAAGTAAGCATTACAAATGAAATGTTTTAATGAAAACTCAATATCGATAACCGAAGAATCAAGAAGACGTTCGGTATCGCCGGGGAGATGAATAAAATGTATGCAAACACGTTTGAAGGAATCATTTCACAAACAGGTGTGAAGAAACACAAAATGGTGTTAATCAATGGAAACGAAAGGTGCATGAATAAGGCCAGTCAAAATTGAGTTTTGATTAATGAAATTTGGGTATGGGATTTGTTTCAACACATTAATGAGAATTCTAAAATGACCTGAATTGATATGGAATCGTATGCATATTGTTTCTCTAGTTTTATGTAGTGAAGTCAGCTACAATCTAAATAAGCTAACTCTCTGGATTTCCAAGTTCGGATGGTTTCCACAAACTCATTTTCCCCCGCAACGGAACGCGTTACTTCTCGCCCCAGCGATTTTGTGAGAAGGTTAAGAACATAAAAGTGCCTAACGATACGTGGATTTCATGCAGAAGTAGCGTCAATATAGTGGACTGAAACATCGAGAAAATTAAGACCAGAAGCAAGCGATAAGATCATGAAAAGTGATGAGACGGAAAGGCGCAGACCGTAGAGAATAACAATGTAATAATACCCTTACTATTATAGTATGTCACTGTTTATTGCAAGTGAATAAAAATGCGTCAGTGTGAAGGTAAGAAAACATACACGATAACTGGATCGATAAGTAATAAACTGTATTGTGACGCCTACACTACAAGAAGTCGATTTGCAAACCAAATATGATTTCCTTCTATTCCATCTCCCAATTTTGCTGTTACACAAATTATTTCGAACGAAGTAGAAAAACATGTATTTTTAATCACTCACACATCTGATTTACAGCCAATCGCGTTTGTTGTTAGCTAGAACCCGACTAGTAGAGTGGTTTACTTCTATTGATTAATTAATTCTCACATGCATTAGTTGTATTTGAATGGCGAAAAAAAGGAAATCTTTTAACTATCATAACCTATTAACGGAATTTGTAGAAATACCGTTGGTCATGTTTGTAGAAATAGCCACACTCCACTATGAAATACTCACACTGGTCCCATCGCGCTCACTATAATATTGCAAACGTTTAAAACAATTAAATAAGATAAACTTCTAACTAAACACGAATGAATCAAATTTGTGCAGGAATTAAACGGGACAAGAGGGAAAAAAGAAGGGAATAAAATCCCAAACCGGTGCTTCGAAATGGAGGGAAGTTTACCATGTCGTGAAATTGAAACGGAGGCCGATAAATGTATAAAATTCAAAGGTGGAGGGCATATAGAAGATGGGACAAAACAATGCAAATATAGAGACATGGCATTGATTAGCCGTTTGCAAAGCATGGTGTTACTCTGTTGGGACTTTAGTCAGAATAAACTAAAGAAGGGGAAAATCCCATATCAGATCTCAACGAATCAACCATAGAACGCTAATCCGCTTAGCAGCAGCTAACAAATCCAAGCGCTGAGAAATGGAAGTAAAAATGGAAGCCAATCGTAACCTACGAGGTTCGGGAAGCGATTCGATGATAAACGCTATACGAGCATTTTGCATGGTATCAGGGCAAACAGTCGTATAGCCGGACGTCCCAGCAGCAATCTAGCATACAAATCATAAACCCCTGTAGTGAAAATGGAAGAGCAGCGTAAGGTTAGAGCCGCGAAACGCTAGGAGCCTTGCATCACATTGAGACGAGGAAGGTTCGATCGCAGTGAAGCAACATAAATTTAACCCGAGAGAGTAAACGCAAATTATTTAAAACCAGTTGAGGCAAAAATAGCAAACGGATAACAAACATATACATACTTGCAAAGACAACATGTAAAACGCTGCTACCAAAATGAGTAATATTGCTGTTCTACAAGGAAACATTGAAAAACAAACAAAAAAAACAATGTGAAAATACAAACGGCTAGCTGCGCATTTCTGCAGAAGTTAATCAGGATGAGAACAGTGACGAAACGTACTATTGCTAAATGCATACTAGGAACAACATTGGACCCCGCTACCCGTGCACCGACACACGGTCATTCTCACCACCGCACATAACATACTCACATGCTATTAAAGCCATAGCAGAACGGAAGGCATGCGGGCGAGGCGCGGAAAATGCATACAAACCAACAACACCTTCATAGAGTATGGAATATTTTGTGATGATATTATTAAAGCTATGATTACGAAATAAAAGTACTCGTTTCAAAATAGTCATGCGTTTTCGGATCGGTATGCAAAGGTATGTTAACATGCATGCATCTTCTATTCAAATAAAACTTACTGTTGCAGGTCGGGATCAACACTTGCTGGAAATAGGGATTTCCTTTGAATGTGCAGCAGCATGTCCGCATCGAAATATTCCGCCGTTTATGCTGCCAGCTGATCGAAAACATTCACAAACACATGCATGCACGGGCGGTGCGGTACTGCGGCTGTCAAAGCTGTCAGATGATGCTCGGCATCACAACACGCAGCAGCAGAAGTTTTGTCTCGCAGTTCGCTGTTTTTCCTCTCAGTAGGCAGATGTGCGGTCCCTGGGAAAGTGCCGAATGGCAGTGACATCGTGGTGCATTATGTGAAAAACAAGACCTGTTGCTGCACGATCGATAAACAACCCACCTGAGCATCGAACTTAGAATAGCACCATTTGTTCCTATTGCTGCTGCACTAGTACTAGTCACCTTTTGCGTTACTTGCAGGTAAGTGGTTTTCAGAATGTGTATGCTAATTTGGTGTTTCAAGGTGTGCCACGTTTGAGAAGCGTCTCGAAAATGTCTTTTGTTCCTACGCCGATGGAGCAGGTTTATTTTTAGCCCGTTTCCGCCCGCAGCCGTTCCAGAACTCATATGTTGTGTGTGGGTGTATTAGGGTATCACCGCGGACGGTGTGCAGTTTTGTGTTTATTTGTAACCGGGTTGCAATTGAAAACATTACGTTTGCTTCATGTTTTCCTGCAACCATACAATAGAGACATTATTATTTGTGCCTTTTGCGTGCTCCTTGTGAATCGCCCGGGAGGTGGGGTTTGAGCATAAACGCGCAGCATCCGTGTGAGCCTTGGAATAGCAAATGTAAACAGGCTGAGCATAACACACTGATGTGATGAAAAAGTAGGAGCACTATAAAAATGGCGTTTTTAAAACAAACTCACACGTGTATGCCATTGCACCTAAAGCCAAACTAATGTCTTGTATATTTTTTTCAAAAATAATTTTGTGCAATGCAATTCATTTGCAATGCAAGTTTAAAATTGCGATTTAATGATTGGTTTTTCTCGTGGCGTTTTTCTAAACTTTTTTTCACCGCTGTTTTATTCTGTACACGGTATGGAAAACGGAAAAGGGAATCGGGCAACGAGCATGCGCACTGGCACGTGTGAGACTAGGGATTTTCCACGGGAGCCAAGCATGAAGGATCTGTGTTCTTACGATTTCTTCGTAGTTGTAATCAAACACGGTTGACAGCAGACGGAAAATCTTTTCGGTTTCTTTTGCGTTTTTGGTGGACTGTTTTTCCGCCGCCGGTGGGGTTGAAAACAGCGTTATCAACTTGACGGATATGCAAATTTAAAGGGATTGCATGCAGTGTACATGCTTGACCACTTCTCGCGCGTGGGATGGTGTCTATTTATGCTGGAAATGGTTGCCAACCGAACCGCGCTTCGGGTCGCCTGTGTGTCACTAGTCGTGTGAAGCTATTTCGTTTGTGCGTGCTTGCGTCGTGATTGTCGTGTCGCCGTTACTCCTGCCATCAACGCGCGGCCATGTCCACCAACAAACTGCACAAAGTTTTCCTGTACAGCTTGGCCATCTCGCTGATAGCTATCTTCGTCACGCTGGCAAGCAATGTGTTTCCAATCGCCAATCTTCCGACGAGTAAGTGCGAACCTTCTCCGCCATGCATGCACTAAAAACGTCCTCCGAAAGAGAGCAGGTCTAATCATTTTTTCATACTTTTTCCCTACCCATCAAGGCACGAACATCATCATAATATGCACATGTTTGGCCAACTTCGCCTCCGTCGTCGCACTGATTGTAGGAATCGTAATGGTATGTAAAGCTCTCCACCGGAGCGCCACAGGTGGCAACGGCATGGATGGTGCTGGATGCAATATTAATCATGTTTTGTTTGGCTTTGGTTTTCCAGCGGCGACCTCGGCTGGTGAAGATCGTCAAAATCTTCAGCTACGTGCAGCTGGGAGCTATTTTCATACTGATCTGCTTTGCGGCTGGCCTGCTCTATCTAGTGAAGGTGGATGTGGACCACAGCGTGGAGGCGGTGCAGCAGGAAAATTCGTGATCAACGGTGTGACTCTGCAACGATGATCGATCGGTGATTCTCCAATAGAAGCACGTCTTGATGGCATCCAAGGAATAATATTTTTTTAAACGAGTGTGATGTTTGTGAAAAATATACCCAACAGTGTTAGCAATCAACAATGTTTTAATAAACGTGTGACGTAAATATTACTGGACATTTTTATTCTACGTATTGGTTTTTTATAATTTTTTTACGGGAATTTTGCTTTTAGGGGAAATCATGGCTGTTCCATCTTGCTGTTCTGGTTTATTGCTGTTCAATGGAAACCATCTCCTTTTCCATCGTGTTTTGATATCCGTAAATGTGTCGAGTTGTTGTGTTGGAGTACACCATTGTCAATAGCGCAATTTCTGTTGCTTGTTGTAGGACCAGCTTGCGAGGAAGCCAGAACCATGCTGCCTCTCGTAACGTACAGAAAACTTTGCATAACGATGGGGGCAGTCAATTTGCTCACAATGACACTGACGGTATACAGGATCATTTTCACCGCGGAAGAGAACCGTAAGTAGCGAAGGACGGAAAGGTTTGAAGACGCGTCTGATACACTGTTTCGTGATAACCATTGCTTTCGTTCTTTGCAGCACGATTGGAACTACTGCTGTCACCCTGCTTAGCCAACATGGTGCTGGCGGTGGTGATGTCCGTTGGGATTATGACGGTAAACATCGGATGCAGTCAGGGCGCAACTAGATGGTGAACAATGTTTGGCTTTCTCTAACTATTTTAGGACGATGCCGCTCTCGTTAGAATGTTCCAAATGCTCATCTACGCACAGCTCGTGTTCGTAGTCCCCATGATAATTTTCGGTCATCAATTTTTCGAAGATCCCAAACGTCCATACGAGGTCCGTGTGTATTTCAGTGTTTTATTCGGTATGTTAACATACGGCAATGAATTAGCTGAAATGTACGGCCAAATGTCCAAATACGAACAAAAATCATCTATTGTTTGTTCTTTACGCACTCTTTGCAGTTATCTTTCTCGTCGAGATCAGGATTGCGTCATGTACGGTAGATGCTTTGCGCAAAAAGATGAACGCAGTCGAAGATATTGTAGTTTACTTGCCGGATGAGAGCCCAGTCTGAACGATGCCAATGTACACGTCTCTAGCATGATACAACCTTTTCTCAATGTCTTAATAAAGTGTGCCAAACTTGAATAAACGAACTAGAGTTTTTGTTTGCGTTCCCCTACGGTCTGCGAGTGCTCGAATATTGAAGCGAGAAATGGCACATTGCTCTGTGATTACAAGTTTTTTCCCCTATTGTAGAAGTGCCTTACCGAGCGACGTGCTGTGAGCCATGCTGACCAATCGAGCGTACCGGATGCTGACCTACCTGTTTGGTAGCATAAACATATTTTTGGTGTTGGTCATCCTAAGCCAAGGGGCCGAGCAGTTGCTGGTCGATTGTAAGTACAACAGTTGCGTGTGCTGGTGGCGAAGGACCTATTTATACCCTCACCTACTTTCTTTCCAGGGCGAACAGCGTTGTACCAGTTCGTCACACCGTGTGCTTTGAATATCCTGTTCGCCATGTGCTGGATGATCGGTGCCGGACTTCGACGACCGGCATTAATAGCGATGTTCAAGTACTTCACCTACGTGCAGATGGTGCTGCTGGCCGTCGTCATACTCTACGCAGCCTACTACGGCCACGTGGAGGGTCTGTCGTCCAGCCTGATGATCGTGATGTCCCTCCTGATATCGCTATTCTGTAAGTCCTCCGCTGTGCGACTCAGTTGTTCGCCGTTGACTGATCATAACATCCTTCTACTGTCACACAGTTCTCTCACTGATGGAAGTTCTCACGGCGATCGGGATGGAACAGTCGATAGCGAAAGAACGGGAAGCTTTCCGTTACAGGCCTGGCGTGGACATACCGCTAACCCTGCAGCGGCACGATATCGCACGGCAGACCATGCCGCGCGGGTCCCGAGGTGCACTCAACTCCAACGATGCTCTGCCACAATATGTGTAACCAAAATCTGTGTCGCATTGACGGATTGCCTCGTCGGTATGGAAATTGATAAAGCCCAATACTTCACGGGGTGAGGCGTAGCGCCAAATGTACACTTAAGCCTTCGTCGGCACATCGAAACAGCTGACTGGAACCCTCCACAGTGCAACGGTGCCTGGCACCGAAATGCCTTCTTTAAGCTTTAAGCAACTGTTCGCCTTAATTGCAGCTGTGGGTGAGAAGCTGCGTTGTCTTCGTGCTGAAATGAACAATAATAGACGTTACGTGCAAGTCAGCCAAAAATACCTCAATTAGCGAGTGTAGCTTAACTCAGCGAAAATGATATTAATAAAATGTATAATCGATGTTATATATATTACATTACGTGCAAATCTTATCCATCAAACTTACTGTGTTAGAATCCGTATGAACCGTATGGGATGACAGTTTTCTTCATGTGTTCATTTAGATTTTTTGTTGTAAAGAAGAAAGAAACGATTTCTTATGTTTGCCAAAGTAATTCGAAATCTTCTCGTTACGCTACTTGCGGTCACGTGCAGATTCAATCAAAAAAGCTCCAAGAAAGCTCAATGATTCTCTTGTAATATCCGTTGAAGCTTTCAGTTGAAAGTACACGTTACTTTCATCCGCAGCTCAGTCCACAGTTTTGGCGCGCATTGTCATCTCTTATCGTACCGTTAGTAATGCAATCTACCGGTTTTTTAATGATGGTATGGAATAAAAAAAACCTATTGACGTACTATATTTATAAACTAAAATACGCATACGCATCCTACCCGTCCCATAGGAATGGCGCTGAATTGAAAGAGTTCCGCGCGTTCAAACCCGAGCGAGGGGAATATCCTTTGAGAGAGTGAGTGGAAAATGGAAATAAACAAGACGTATCCCTTCGTGAGGCTGAGTGCGAAGGATCCGTAGAGCAGCTGTGTCGGCAGACGAAGCGATTCAGTAGTCGGTGAGCAACTGCCACATCTAGATGTCTTCCCGACGGGCGTCTCCATCGACGGGATAGCAGTGCGATTGTGTTTTCCTATTTTGTGTTATAGTTTTGCGCTGGAATCGTTCTCCCCTGCCCTTCACGGTCCTCTGTGCTAGAACCAATAGAGTGAAGAAAATATAAATACGATCAAGTGGCGAACAAATCCACCCGTTCGTTTGTTGGTCGTCGAGATGGGATGTACGCACCAGTACCAGGGACTGTTTGAAGTGTGAATGTTGTTCTCGAACGGGCGGAATCGCTTTCGTTTTTTCGGGACACGTGATGAATGGTTTGGTGAGTAGTAGAATTTGTACATCGTTACAGAACCACACTAGTGGTTTCCCTCGTTCGACTACATGCTTCGAACCTATGCCATCGAACGAGATAACCAAGAGTGTGTGTACACCCCGGAACGCCCTTTTCCTAAACCTTTTTCTGCAACAAAGCACAGCACAAGCCGTCTGATATCGGAAAAGAAGAAAAAAAGCAAAGGCCCGCACTAAAATCTTATGCCGCATTCTAGGCGCATTCCTTCCGCCGCTCTATCGCCGACCGCCCGCGGGTGTTTCTATACCAACAGGACTCTCTTTGTGTCCGCGTCTGCAAGTGAGGAACAACAACGGCGCGCGGCTGATGGAAGGAAAACAAACAGCAAAACGCACCGGAATGGAAGACTTTTCCTTTCAGTCACTGAACTGACGAGCAGCAGAAGCACGAGCCCCTTTAGAAGGGGAGACATTCTGGCTCCGGTTCCGACTCCGAAGGCGGCAGGATTGGCGAACGTGAGTCAAAACGGGGCGGTAAGAGGCGGGACGAAGATTCTACGAGACGTCCAAATTATCCTGGCGCTGGAGACCATGATTTGGGATGAGATCCCTCTCCGCTAGAGCTGGAACGGATTCGGGATCCCCCCTGCATCGGATGAGTAGCTCCTAGGGTGGAGCAGATGAGTAGCCGAGTCTTCCGATCCGTCGAATGGTAGTGGTGTGTACTACACTCGCTCTACTCGGCCCGATCCTCAACGGGGTCCTTTGGAGCACGTTCGGGGCGGTTCATCGCACGCGCCCTGGTACGTGTGTTTGTGTGCCTGTGTTTGTTAGTGGATTACATAATTACGCTCCAGTGACCGCCAAAGGCACGGCATTCTCAAAGGAGCCACACTAGCGGCGTGGCTGGTCCTTCCGCGTCGTACCACTGCGCCGTCAGGACGCAGGCCAACCGAGCGCCAACCGGCCACGACAGGACGTGTGGTGCGAAAACGGTGGAAAGAATTGAATGCTGTGTGGAGTTCGGCAGCGTGGTGTTGGGCGGGGCTGCGACGCAACGGGCGAAGCGAGCGTACACCGATGGAAAGTGCATGTTGCCGTTCGCGCTTCAGTTTTCCGAAGTCCCAGCGGGGCATCCGACGTGACGTGTCGTGATTCCGCGCCGTTGTTTCAAGAACTCGTGCTTCTCTGTGCATTCCATTTGAAGGCGCAAAATTAGCCTCCCGTGCATGGGGAGGGCCCATCATCAAAGGGTCAATATAGAAGAGATGCTCCAACATCTTCCCCTTACAGTATCGGTGAAAATGGGAAGCATCGAAGCATGCTTTGGTGGAGCGCGATGAGCATTCGCTTCGTGCACCTACCGTCGCTCGGTTTACGGTGTATTTTGTCGCAGTTTTGGATGGTGGAAAGCTCACCTCGTGGCAGCACGTGACTGGCGGCAGTCGCAGCAGTAAGGCTGCGAGACGACAGGTGCAGTGAAAGCAAGAGTGTAAACCACGTGAGACGAGTGCGAGTCCGTGAAGTGAGTGAAGGGCACGCGTGTGAGCCTCAAGTGAGCGAGTCCTTGCGGTGGGAAACATCCGAGTCCGAGCGTGTAGAATTACGAGTGGAAAGTGAAGCGATTTAGTGTACAGTATATGGAAATGAGTGGAAAGGCGAAGGGATGGCTAGCGAGGTAAGCGCAGGCCCGAGCAGCATGTGTCCTCCGTGCACGCGTCGTCCAGAATCCTTCGTGCAACGGCTGACTTATTTGTGGATTTGGTTTGTTTGACGAAGCGGACTATCATCAGAGCAGGCGAAGCATCCTCGACTTCGTTTGAAGAGGTTCGTATTTGTATCCCAACCCTGTATCCTATGAATGGAAAAAGGAATTACTTTGTTTTTATTTTTAATATGTACTTCTCCCTACTTTGCAATCCGTGCTTTTGGGTTTTCTTCTCAGGAGAACCGAAGGGTTGTGATTTCAACATTTCTTAAAAATAGCTTCCAATCAGTTGGAAAAATATGTGGGACACCAAAATCAGGTCAATGACACACTGCACGATTGCAATTGAGATGCAGCGCGGTGCTGGGAAAACTGCACCAACACAACTGTGGCCGTGGGAGTTCGGGGTCACAACCGACCCACGCTGATAGCACCCGCACGGTGCCCAGCAGAATCCTCCCCGATTGTGTGTGGTTGTGGCATGGAAGCTGCACTATAGCAGCGGGAAAACCGATTTCACGCAGCCCGAGTGTGTAGCGTTTTCTGGAGCGTCGGTTTCGTCGGTCAGCGGCACGAAAAAGGTCTTCGGGGAGGGCCTGGATGGGAAATCCAATTTAGACAGAAATTCGCTTCCGTTGGCGTGCTCGCACACTGCTTGTTTGTGAGTGGTCGTACTTGAATCGCGCTGCTCGGTCGCATCTCATTTCTAACTGATTCGAAAGGACATCTTTTTTTGGGGAGTTGCCCAAGTTGTGAAATCATTTTTCAAACGGTCGCACCAACGACAACGGTGGACGCGCTTGGTGCGACTGCATCCGGTCGCATGCCGACGCGGGACTGCTGCCACTCGAGTTGAT
The DNA here is from genome assembly GCA_034621735.1 of Anopheles plumbeus. Taxonomy (NCBI): domain Eukaryota; kingdom Metazoa; phylum Arthropoda; class Insecta; order Diptera; family Culicidae; genus Anopheles; species Anopheles plumbeus. The sequence continues at coordinate 20,382,238 of JAOEFI010000006.1, forward strand.
GTCCTTTCGCAGGCTTCCGGTCTCGCGGGAGTTCGCAACGCGCTTCGGGTGGCCTTAACGAGAAGCGGGCTACTGAGAAGCTGCTGGCTGGCTGTTGCGAGCCACGATTTAGATTATCCGACGCGGCTTGCAGCGAGCCCGCACGTACAGAAGAAAGATTAGCGTCCGCTAATGGGGACCCTTTACGTGGTTCGTTACACGAGAAATACTGGCCGGTTTTCGTTGTCTCTTCGTCCTCGGCAGTTTCGAGTGCGCTCGGGAAACATCCTTTACCATGTCCCCTCCACGGGAGGTGCGCACCCTGGTACGCTCCCTGCAATCCCTTCTCGCTTCCTTTTCGACGGGAGCGTGACATTCAAGTGAGCAATGAATCATTGTTCCCGCTGGAAAAGACTGTTCGGTACCGTGGGTCCTGTGCACAAAATAGTACGTGTGTGTGTGTTTGCGTCCTTCCTGAAAAGCCGTGTTGAACGGTCGGCCTGCCGTGAACGTGTTGGCTCCTTCGTATGAATTTCCCTCCAACGTTTACATGGGCAAAATTAGGTTGAAGGTCTTTTTCCACCCATGCCATACCCATCGTTCCGATTGTACCGTTCCCCCCCCCCCCCTCCCCCCCAACGCGATGGGTACAGATGCCTGTCTGATGATTGTTCCGGTCGATTGCAAGGGGCGGACGAAAGTTTATCACTCACAGTCAAGTGTCTAGTGTGTTTTATGTTTGTCGGGCCTTCCCCACAGTTCCATCGAACTAGCCGAATAGCCTTTCTTTGCTGTAGGATTCTAGGCTTTCTAAAGGATGGGTGTTTGATGTGTCCTGCCTAGAAACAGAGTGGTGCACAGAAAAAGAGAACATGCGTCATATAAAATGTATGCATAAAATATGCATGTTAATGTCTCACCTTTTTTATATGACCCTGCATTCGTTTAAGCATCCCTGTACGTTTAAATAACTCACGTTTTACGAACAGGATCCGTAGGTTCCATCATCAATTCGCACATTGAGCCTTACGCAAACAGACGCACGTTAGAGCTGCTCGACTCCACTGCTAGCGGCTTAGGAGGGCAATACTCCCGGGGAGTGTCCCTGAAACCCAATTACTGCGAAACGGAACTGTCTGGGGCATTTCCTCGCGGCAATCATTTGCTTCCCAGAATCTCGCCCGGTGTGTGGCTCGATGATTACGGTTCCTTGTTCGCACGGGCCCGGCTATGCTCACAAACTGCTGCAAATTGCAGTTCATTGCGAGCGATTCGTTCATTACACCATGTTTGTCGTCCGTGTCTCCAACGTCCCGAACTGTTCCGCCACTACCATCGGATACAGTAGCAGGCTTCGCAGTGGAGCTTGCCCCGCAACACTGGGACATGGATGGCGCATCATCCGTTGATTGCATTCTTGCGCCATCGGATGCTATCGATGAGCGTAGGATCCTTCCGCACGGTATGCGTCCTGCTGGAAACCACCGTGGGGTCCACCTGCTGCTGCCTGCTGCTGACGGCGAATGGCACATTCTCATTCTCAGCCCGATGCACACAAAAGTGCTGCCAATGGGCTGGCCGTGATGTTGTGCCTAACTACTGGAACATTTCAACGGCAGCCAGACTCTACTCTGTTCCTCCCGGGAAAGTTATGCACGAAGCAGTCACTATTTCATGCTCCGAGAGCTTGTTAAGCTGACGTCCATTTTTCACTTCGTTCCATTAACAACTGAACATCAATAACAATGAGACATTAGGAACTGGGCTGGGAAAAAGAAAAGCTGGTATGATTAACTAAGTACAGTTTATTTACAACTTGTGACATTGATATATTGATGAGAGTATATTATTTCGGTACCGAATACTAGTGCAATTTGGTTTTTTCCATATAAAATATTTCAACGTATGTGTTGCAGGAAAAATAAATCCATTCCTACCAGATGAAACCAAAAGAAATAATTGAAACTTGAAAACACTGCCAGGAAACACGACGAATTCCAGCGAATGCGGTTAGTTTTTCACTGAACCAGCATTCCCTCAAAGGAGAACTTAAACATTTCCACCCCCCGACCCGTCGCCTAAACAAATCCCGGCGGCTTCCAAGAGTCGGCCAAAAAAGCCGCTAAAACACAATCACCCGATGGCCGGGGCCGCATTTGTTCGCGAAAGTTCGCCAGGCTTAACCCACGAGGCAACCACTTATTTCGAAAACCTGACTAAAACCAGCACCACCACCGCGCCACGTCCCGTTTGGAGGCATTTCATTAAATTTATCTACAATTCGCTTACAGCTTCATTAGGCGACGGATTCCGGTGTCAACTACATGGACCAACCCGGTGGGCCGGTTCTCCCCCCCGGGGGGTGTTTTCCACTTCTACGAGAGCTCTGCGTTCGCCTTCATCTCCGGTTCGGACACATCCGGCTTTTGCGGGGGACATTTTGGTGGCAAGGACTCGGGCAGGGCGCAACATTTCGTACGGTGCGGTCGATTGTGGTGCTAAATGATGGCATTATTGGACGACGATGGCGAGGGTTTCGTCGAGCACGCCACGGCCAACTTGCCACCGCCGAGGGTCACTATCTCGACCAGTGCAGCCAAAACCAGACCACGCCGGAGGTGGTGGTGCGATGCGAGAAAAACCGCGTTGCGAAGCTGGGCGAAGAAAAAATACAACAAGAGCTACAAATTTGCCTCTCCCACTAGTAGGGGCAGTGATGAAAATAGTTAACTCAAAATCCCTTCCATCACTGGCGAAACAACCGTCCAGGCATTATGAATGGGCGTGCTTTGAACGTGCCTCTTTCAGAGCGGGCCGCGTGGGATTTATATGCAGATTGCTTTATTCGATGAATTCGATGAATTTGAATTCTTTGAAGAAACGTTCCCTCGAGATTCAGTGGAAGGTCTATAAGTTCCACGATCCTTATGTATGTTTCCGAAACAATTTCACATTATCACTGGGCTTTTGTGGTTTAACTTTTCGTATTTCCATTTCTATAAATGAACGATAAGTTGACAAGAAATGAAGCGTCGACGTTTCTTCCATTTAATATCACTTTCAACAGACTTCTCGTTAAGGTACCCACACAATAAAGGAAGGTGCTGCGGCAAATTGAATTACTTTTAGTGTTATGGTTGATGTTTATTTAGAAAACAATCCAACCGAATAACCGTCAACGAGCGGCAACCCGCTCCGACGGAACGATACGATGGTATCATATCATATCTGTCCTTCTTGTTCCGTCCCCGGGAACCTTTGGCCAGTGCGCCATACAGTCTCGATTTAACGCTGCTGGATGGAAAGCTGCCGCACGCGCGAAAACTTGCTCGGGAACGGTGCCGGCACCATTGGGAAAGACTGCTGTTGAAAAGTTCCCAGCATCAAAGTGACCGCACACCGTCGCCACTGGCCGTCGTGGCGATCGATGCGATGGAGACGGATCATTTTGTTATTCATTGGGAAAATGATTAAGTTTAATGGCCTCACTGTCCGCCGCGTTCTGGTAAATGGAAAATGGAAATGAGTGGAGCGTGTCGGGTGCAGAAAAAGTTCGCAGCAAAGATGGAAGAAGACTCCGGAACAGCAACGCAGCGTTTGCTCCGTTCCAGTGGTATGAGGTTATGTCCGTTTCGCAGCGTTTCTACAGGATCGTTTCCTATTACATTTTCCATGGCAACCAACTTCTGAGGAAAACCGTATTGGTTGCCTACCATATGCGTGCTGTAATCAAAGTTTTGTGAAACATTCAACATGTTCATATATCTCACTCGCTTCCAGAACGGAGGACATTTGGAGTGCTATTTTAATTTCATTTAAAAGGAAAAGTTTTCGGGTTTTCAATGCAAGGATACCACGAAAGGAACCATCGAATGCCATTTTGTGTAACTATTGAAAGCGAAGGCAGTTATTTAATGCAGTTAATGGCAGTTTTAATCGGTGGTAAACTTCTGTTTTTGTACAATATTCACATGTGCGGTGAATGCAATGGCGGAACGAAACATAATTGTGTTCTCATGTGTTTCACCATTAAATTGCAATTGCCTACTTATTCGATGTTCGATGCGCTTTCAATGCGATTAAAATATAATACCTGTACAAATTCAGAAACCCTCCAAAAAAGCATACATACATGAGTTGTTTGTAAATCGACTACTTTTATACCGACACCAGGACACGACCATTGCATTCGATGAGACCAACGGAAGTAGAATGTTTTCATTTTGTCCCCACCAGTTTTCCGCTCGGCAAACAAATTGGACTTTTCGTGGGGAGGTTTTA
>JAOEFI010000006.1:20386597-20419896 GCA_034621735.1 Anopheles plumbeus
TAGCGGGTACTACAGTGTGGTGGAGAACGAGAACACGCTGCCCGTCAAAACTAGTGCAGACTTTTTGCGGACCGACCTAGCGGGGCGCGTCCCCCGGATGATACATTATGTTCTGTATAATTCATTGCCTCTCATAGAAATTCCGCTGCTGCCATTGTCGGGTGGAATTTGCGATTGTTAAACCTTTCCCCTATTCGCCCGATATGACAGGCTTTCGCTGCCGCAGTGTGCCATAGAACATGAATCCTTAATACACGGCTGGGGGAAGTTTCACTAAGGTTGCGCGCTCATTCTTCATCTCTCAGAAAAGCCCAATATTCCCACCCCCATCAATGAAGCGGCCCATTAAACCTGCTTGGTAGAGGAAAAGAGAGAGAGAGAGAGAAACTGGAAGAAAAAGGGAGGGAGCGAGAAAGAGAGATACAAGAAAAGGGTGAAATGTGTCCCTGCCGAAACTCTGCCAAAAGTTGTCAAAGTTTACGTCAATGAATCCGATCCGTGCGCTCCGCCTCTTGCGGAGATGTGCATCCCGGAACGGTGCCGACTTTTGGACACACGTGTCCGGGTTGAGGTGGGCGGGTGGGCTGAGAAGTTTGGCGTTGTCGTACAATGTTGCGCATCATTAGAGAATCATAAGCAATGTCGTTTCTCCTGCTGGCGGATTGAGTTATTCATTTGGAGGCGTCCCCCAAACTGCGTCACTTCGCGCGCTTCGGTGCCCTGGGAAACTGTTCCCACAAATAGCAGTTGATAAGAAGGATTGAAGGAAATACGGGATTTTCTTTTATTACCGAATCACTGACGTGGAGCTTAGGTTGACGTTGCCTAACTGCATTCCTGGTTGGACGGGGGATCCGTTACTCGTACCGAACATGATCTATTTTTCCGATGCAACATTTTAATTTTCCAATTCGAACATCGCTCTTTTGTGGGAAAATCCATCGATTAACACACGTGTAATATTGAGTTCATTCCATCAACTTCTCTTCAAGATAAATCGGCAGCCTCCCTGATTGGCACTATCGTCAAACCATGGTAATCGACCGCGGAAAAATAAAATCGTTCCACTTCATAATTGAATAATCCGCGTCAATAATTTCCCCACGCCGACTAATTGGTCCAGCAAATGACAATAATCATCGTTCCGGGCCGACTGATGTCACACTGTACAATCGGGAAGAGTGAACATCGCCTCGATAAGCGCATGGTCTTTAATTGGATTTTATCGATGGTGTCCAGCGGCGGCGGTTTTCTGTGGGACGCACGAAAGACGTCATACACTTTCCCGGCACACGACGCGACGCGCTGGGAAAGCAATCTGGTCATAGTTTTTGCACGCCGCCACCCCTTCGAGACCTAGTTGTGCTCTAATTTATTCATGACCAATCATGCCAAACCCGTCTTGCCAGCTGCAGTCACTCGGTCGGGCGGTAAGGCACTCGGTGTCCTTTCGCTTGATGAACTATCTTCTAACAAAATCCTTCATTGCGAAAGCACTTGCTTCCGATTGATTGGACAAGACGGTGATTGGCCGAACGGGAAGAAAAGCTTCTTTCGGACGCTTTTCATTATGTCTCCTAGAGCCCATCAATTAATTATGATGCTGGGTTGAATATTTCAAGCACAATCAAAACGACACAATTAACAAAAACATGGATTTTTCTTCAAGCTGGCCAACCTACCGCTTGAAAACTCGTCCCAATTTTAAGTGAGACGGATTTGAGAAAAGGAAGTACCCAAAATAACCTACCCTGTGTTCTTCCCTTTAAATCGTTTAAACAAAAGCGATAGTCTGCTACTTGGAGCGAAAAATGCTCGTCATTGCTAATCCTGAAATAAAACACCATCAAACGGGAGCAGCCAGGATAGCGAGCTGAAGCATCAGCAAAAGGCGCATTGCAAGAGCGAAACCCTGCATAAACGAAAAAGGTATCGCCATCAGCCAGGGCGATTGTTAAGCTCCCCGGGTTTTTTTTGTCCTTACCAGTGCATCTCGAGTATAGAACAAAGCTCGTGATGCTAGCCTCCAGATGTTGGACGTCGTTTTTCCAGATTTGTTTGTTTTTGGAGCCGACAAAAAGATGGCGCAAAGGAGTGAAGTTGTTTACGGCTCGGTGGAACTAAAATGAGTTGTAATGTGCATGTAAAATGCAGAGCACAATAGGAGAGACGTGCAATCGGCAAATGCACAGCTGCTGCATAATGGATTGTGGTGGATGGTTTAGGCCTCGCTGGTGAATGGAAGTGGTTTTATTGAATTTGCACCCTTCAGTCTCCCCACCAGAAGTGCCCCGGTCAGCTAGTGGTTGTGTATGAAATGAAGAACGTCTTAAGGAGCTGACCTGCTGCCTGCATGGCACTGAGCTTTCAAACGAATTGCAAATCTAGTCCAAAAATGTTGTATCAGTCTGCAAACTTCTCCTTGAATTGCAAATGTTTCAAATGATCACAGAGGCTTGATGAAAGAATGTAGAAATAATGTGAAAATGGACATCTTTTTCATACATATTTATCCAACATTTCCCAGCTTCTTGTTCCGGTCAATCTTGTGCACAATTTCGTTACGCAATTGAAGGCGCATGTTATGTCAATATATGTATGTATGTATGTATATCCAACATCGTTAGATCTGTGTCTCACGCGATGTGAGTTTGATCGATTGAGTCATCATTGAGGGCGTGGGGGGGGGGGGGGGGGTGAGCAATTTATTCTGCTCCACGATTCTTGGAATATGGGAAATGGATGTACAAAATTAACTATCCAAACGCACACGTGGGGCAATGTCACAGAGGAAAATTGGAATTTCCTCTTCTCGCTAAATTTGCCACCGGCGACGAGAAATGAAATATTTGCTGATGAATATGAATTTCACAGAAGAGTAATAAATGTCAAAGGAAGACTTTATGCAATCATAATTGTCCTATCAACGAGAAATTGTTTTCAATTCAAACTACAAATTATGAAACACTGTTTTAAAAGAGCGTATCACATATTAAACCTGGTGGCTAGAAAAAACCATGTTTATCTATTCTTAGAACAGTTTTCTCTTCCATGATACCCGTGATCAAATCTTGGAAAATATAATTCCCAATCAAAAAGACTTCTCTATTCCGATACGAACATGGAACAAAAATCGATAGACACATCGCTTCGGCAATCAGCTTCGAGTCTGCACATTCTCACCTGCAATTTGTATCCTTTCATTTACTCGATTTTTCTTCCCATTGTTCTATCGCCATTGTTACCGTTAGCTGATGGAGTTTCCCAGCAGAAACATAGAAGAAATTAAAAGAAGAAAAAAACCTACCGCACTATCACGTGTAGTTCGATGCTGAAGCAATTCAATTTCTCATTACACGTTTGCTTTTCTCCTCCGTGCATGTCTGGAAATTGTTTTACTGGTTGCGAACTTTTCCTGGATCAGTTTTTTTCTACTTCGTTTTTTTTTTCATTTGCTGCACACGCTTGGCTTGATTTAGTGTGAGAAGCTGGAGGCAGATTTGCCCGGCGTTTCCCTGCTTCCGTTCTCCTCGCTACGGCCGTCGGTGCGGAACCTCAGAATTGTTACGCTGATACTCGACATTCCTGCCGACAACCGAGCTGGCAAGTGGCGTGTGGGCAAAGTTTTCGCCCAACAATTCCGTTGAATAGCTTGGGCGGGCTCGATGGTTCGGAAGAAGAACCTTCATGGATAGAAAACGCTGCATATTGAAGGGTGAAACAACGCCAACGACGGAACAACGACTGTATCGGAAGGGAACTTCTGAATGCTTTTCCACTCTTTTCGGGGTTTTTTTTTCTTTTTCGTAGAAATAAATCAGGGCAAACCAAAGACGGATTATCCCGGACCAAGCTAACATGGCGCGCAAAAAAATATGTACCTACAGCAGCATGCCATGTTTCAGAAACATGACAGCAAGGATTGCTCCCTGTTTGTACGAAGGTTGTCAGTAGTACGTCGTATCCGCACAAAAGATCTTGCAGAAAAATAGACACGTTTTACAAAATAGGAACGTGTTTCCCAATGAAGCCCTTCTTCGTGGCGAAATGGAAGTGTTTTTTAAACCAATTTTCCACACACATCAAACCTTTGCAGTCAATGTGCTAGATCTTTCTAGAGGGTCAAAAAATAATGGGGAAGCCTTCGAACTTCGATTTAAAACGGGTGCTCCTTGCGTGTGAGTAGCGAATCTTTTTTCTTCTCTCGTCTACATTTTGTTTTGTGTGCGTTCCGTCTGATAGTATCTCCAACCCCCACGAGACACACCATGGGACATTTTCGGGCGTTCGAAGTTTCCTTCGCAAAAGCTTCACACCCTGGGACGCTTTTGTTTCGTGCCCTCGGAGCTCGCGTTACGGAACCATCGCTTCGACGGAAGAAACACACACCACAACGAGGAAAAGGAGAGCTAGAGTCTCGTCACTCCTAGTGTGTCTTCCGGTTGAATGGTTCGAACAGGGAAAGAGGGTGGTGGAATAAAGAAGAGAGAGTGAAAAAAGTGCCATCGCCATTCTTGATCTAGATTTGGTCTTTTGTGCAGTAAAGTTATTTTCCTTCGGGTCGGAAAATATTTTAAGAGCCACTGGAGCGTGTGCGGCGTTGCCGTTGTTTGGCGAATGGTTTCATCTTTTATCGCTTTTTTATGCGCAAGCTTGCGGTTAATCCAATTCCTTCCACGGTGAACCATTACCTCCCCGGGATGTCTGCCCACCGGGCACCAACACATCCGACAAACCACAGACAAACATCGTCGGGAAAAAATGGGACCGGACGGAGCGGCGGCGTGCATGGAACGAAGGACCTTCTCTAGCTTCTATCTCATCTATCCATTTCCGCAATTTCTTGGGTTTCCAGTGAAACGTGACGGGAAGGAGACGCTTTTTGGTGCTTCCTAAAAGGAAACTCGATTGCATTATTTGGGTTCACTGCAGATCACCCGGAGGATCATCGCCCGCCCGTTTCGGCCATCTCGTCCTTCTGAGTTTAGATCGGATCTGGGTTTACGATCGACAAGTGGGCGCAGCCTCTGGTCGTGCTGGGCGTTCCGGGTAATTAGATTGATTTTTTTTTCAATTTTAACAAACTTTGACTTAATGCCCGGGTTGGAAATAAGGCAAGCAGGATTCGGAATATTTTAAAATAATGCTTCCAATTTTTTCCATGCATATAAATTTAGATTGTTTAAGCTGGTTAATGGTGGAAGTACAGAAGGTTCAAATCGTTATTCCGAATCGGAAAACAAGTGAGAAAACATAATATTCCCATTGAAAAATTGGGAGATAAACCCTCTGGGGGGATCAAGGAGCATCCGCCATTGCCTGTTGATATCGATTTTGTTGTGCCATTTGGTAGACGACAGTCGAGCCGGTCGTTTAAGTTGAACCTGTCCACCCGTTTGAGCTGAAGAATGCCTTCTGGCAAAATTATGTTCTTCTTTAATGGAGTTTTCTTCAAGTTCGGCCCGGAGTGGCAGAGCAACGGAAACTGCCAGGAAACAGGCGGTCTGACGACAGGAAATGGATCCATAAATGTTGCCAAATAAGTTCCATAAGAATCAAACGTTTGCTAGAAAGTAGTATCTATGGCGAAGTTTTGATTGCCGTCAAAGGACTTCCTGTAGTAAAAATTGTCCAATATGAAGAAATCAATATTCGTCAATTCGTCACGCCAATGTCAATTGGTTTAAGTAGAAATATAGCTTTCGTATGCACTACGAAACTATATAACTTTAAACCACTTTTTCCCTACTACTAACGAATATGACAACCACTATAGCATCCGGTTCCTGTTTAATACACTTGTTCGATTTCGAAAAAAAGTGTACGATCTATTTGATTAGAAACGCCTGTACAGCTTCCAAAATTTCATTTGCAAATGTGTTGACCCTTTTCTTGCAAGAGGATTGACTTTACCGCATTTGCAGCATTTAACCATCCTCATCTTGGATTTGAAGTTGTTCTCCTGATGCATATCACGTTAGCCTGAACTGATTCGTCTCGTGTTGGATTCCCTTCGCCCCGTAGCGCTGATGTGATTTGGACACCTTCTATGTGTTTTGTAATGCGTCTGTCGAACTCTGGGACTGGCAAGGAATGTCACATCAATCTGCAGAAGTCATAAATCAAGTCGCTGCCAGAGCAACCGCAGACATCGGTGGAATGGTTTTGCGTCCTGCCCAGAACGCACAAATGTTGGTCCAATGTTGCATCGGTTCATTAATCAGTGCGAGTGTGTTGATAAATGATCGGGCTAGAAATTTGCATGGTACGAAAGTTCGACGAATGTTTGCTCCGTATCGCAGAAATTATTTGAATTCACAATAGAATTTAAAGGCTTTAGTTCGTATATTCCATCAGCTTTGTTTTGTCAATGTTACAAGAGTGCCCGGTTTCAAGCGAATCCCAAAGAATCCTTCGATTGAATCACTGAAAAATGTTGTTCTTCCTGTAGCAATTCAATATCTGTCGTTTCGTATTTCTTTTCAGATCAATCCCCGAACGTTTCACTACTCTCTTTTTCGGTGAATCGGAGCTGTGTGCGAATACTTGCCGCACGTTTGTGTGAACTTTGTGGGATTAAAACACTTACCGATGGTGGATAACCGGCACCCGAACATGTTGACCGAAATGCACCGAATCGGGCCGGGTCGAACCGTTGGCCACGGGCAGCACCCGGGAGTGTTCACCCTTTCACAAAGCACCACTCACAGTAGCGTAAAGTTGTGTGGCAACTGAAGAAAAACCTCCATAAATCGCTTGGCAAAGTCCTCCAGGCGAACAACTTATCGCACTGCACTATACTATAGCTTGCAGGAAGTTTTGAGCAGCACTCGAACCGATCCGGATCCGGTCCGATGGCGACGGTTGCGGCCGGTTCCGGCGGTTCCCTCGTGGACCCAGGCGGACCGGCGGCCGGGCAGAAGCAGCGCAAAAAGGGCAAATTTCGGGTGAGTAAGTCGTACCGCCAGCTATTACTGGGGGTTGGATTTCTAAATCGAACATTTGTCGTAAGAAAAATGGGAAAAAGTGGGACTAGGATCCACGTAGCGATAAAGTAAAATGCACATTAAACCCCAATAAAAAGCATTTTAATACGGAAAGGGTCGTTTAACGTGATATACGATTAATCGAGCAAGTGGAAAAAGTAAATTATACCTTATGTTTCGTTTAGTGTAATATATTGTTAGCATAAATCACGGCCCCACAAACATTTTTTTGTTGAACGATGATTCTTTATTTGACCATTTTTGAATAACAGTCGAGCAAACCTTTTGACGTTTGGCTGCACAATAAAGGACATGTCATTTACAGTTCTTCCATACGCGTAAAAAAACCCCGAGGCAATGCAATAGAATGATGAATTTGTTGAAAACTGACGGATTCAGATGTTTTCCCCTTCTTTTTTTGTGCATTAACGAAATGGAATTTGTTTGCTCTTCTCTTCGCTGCAGCTGAAGGAACGTTCTGCCTCGTCGGTGCGCGAGAAATTCATCAACGACCCGGCGTACACGGAAGATGTGCGCCATTTGGCGCTGCCGATGCGGCGCAACAGCGGCCCCGAGCACGATCCGGGCCGCAAGTTCTACATGATTCCGAAGAAGAAGTCCAACTCCGTCGGCAAAGACTACTCCCGGGGCTCCGGGAGTCTGCACATCGGCGGGAGTGGGGCGGGCGGTGACTTCTACACGCTGGACGTGGAATCGATTCGCCGGGCGGGGCTGAACATGCCGGAGGTGAAACCGAGGCGCAAAAAGTACAACCACCACACCAGTGCCGAGCTGTTGAACCGGCTGTTGCATACGGACGAATCGAGCAGTTCGGAGGGTGCGTCGAGGTCGAAAGGGGGACAGGGCTCTCAGACGTTGGATCGAGGACGGGGGCGCAGCTTGGATCGGCGCAGTTACACCGCACCGAGTGCGGACCATGCGGACGAGTTGGCCACGGGAGAGACAGGTCCGCGGCAGGACCTACGGAGCCGAAGCGGTCGTAGTCTTTCGCGCCGACAGCACACAGAGCAGGAGAGTGTTCCGGCATCGTACAAGCGTAGCTCCACGTTGGACCCGGAGGATCTAGCGAAAGCGAGTGACCGGGAAACGGCCAGCGTCAAGGGCGGCCGGTTCCAGATCGGCAAACGTTTCCTGAAGGGTGAAATTGGCATCAAAAGCTTCAACTATTATCTGCTCAAGGAGGGCCTAAAGTCGTCCAAGAAGAACCTGCTGAAGCAACGTTCGGCGCCGGTGGCGGCTGGTGGCGCCTCGTTGGACGTAACTTCTTCAGTACCACCGGAGACACCGCAGCTACCGGGCATGGATCCGGGCAGTCCGGAATCGGTGGCCGAATCCGCGCGGATTGGCCCCGAGCGAGGCGAAGAAAATATCTACGAAGAGATCTACTTCGAAGACCGACCGAAACGACCGCCGGCGATGGACGAGGCGCACCCGGAGCAGGCACACCAAGAAGGCAACGACGAGAAGATTCAGTTCATCGATTGCGAGCTGTGCGTACAGGAGTGTGCGAATGCGAACTGCGACGTGTGTCACGGGCACGGAGCGGAGCACACCATGCAGCAGCATGAACACCACCATCACCAGCTGAAGCAGCAGCGACAGGCGGAACGGAAGCAGCAGAACATCTACGAGCAGCTGAAGCAGCACGGTTCCGGGGGGTCATCGGGAGGCAGTGGGCGCTCCGGCGTCGGAAGTACCATGCCCAACCCCAAAGCGGCCTCCAAATCCCTCGACGTCGACGAGCAGATATATCAGCGGAAGAAGCAGCAACAGCTGCAGCAGCATCAGCAGCTGCAGCAGTCGGGCCAGGGGCACAAGGGAAGCGTGAGAAACTTGGCCGACGATCCGCCGCCCCTGTACGGCAGCGGGAATGTGCTCCAGTACCAGTCGTACAATCCGAGTAATCCAAGCGTGTACAAACTCGAAACGACTCCGGTTGCGTTCAGCTGCGAGTACAGCCCGCTTCAGCAGATCTACTTCAAATCGCAGCCGCCACCGGAAGGCGCTGTCGTAGATCCGGCAGTGGTCAACGCCCGGCAGCACATTTACCAGCGTCCGCATCATCCGGGGACGGTGTCCTCCGGTTCCGACTACTACCAGGAGTTGAGCCACAAGAAGTCCTCCTCGTCGAGCGATTCGTTGCAACACCATCAGCAACAGCAGCAGCAACAACAGCGTCGGCTGCAATCGAGCACTGGCATTTACTACCAGAGAGCGCCAGGTGTTGCGATCGTGGAGGAGCCGCAGCGGAGTCTGGGAGGACCCAACGCCGGTGCCAAGATCTATAAGGCGAGCTCGAACGCGTCCATTTTGAGCGAGGCATCCGGCAGGAGCGAGGGTTCCTACAGACAGCTGCAGCACATACAGCAACACCTTCAGCAGCAACCGGTGCAGCAACAGGCTGCTGCGTCCTCCACAGCAGTTGCTTTAGCCAGTGGTCAACAGAGAGAGCTACCGCAACCCTTCGGGCCAGCTCAGCAGCAACAGCAGCAGCAACAGCAGGCCAAGCAGCAACCGTACGGTCGAACCGGAGGCAACATGTCTGACTCGAGCCTTGGCGATTCGCTGTTCTCCTATCCGGCGAACCGGCGCTACTTTGGCAGCTCCGAGAGTTGCCGCTTCGCCTCGGAAAGCTGCCGTCGGTGCAGCGTGGAGGTGGACAAGTGTAGCTTCTCCGACACCTGCCGCTACTCGGACTGCCGCAACTGCGACTGCTCGTCGAGCTACTTCTCGTCCGACTTCGACGACCCGGGCCATGGCGGGACGCGCGGTGGCAAGAGCGGTACGCGGGTACCGCACGGGCAGGAGGCGCCCGGATACTACCAGGCGCCACCGTATGCCGAGGACTTTATGAAACACGTCACCGCGGTGAAGCGTGGCAATCAACCGACGGCACAGCAACAGCAGCAGCCACAGCAAGTGGCCACTACACTCCTGATGGCCGGAGGCAAGATCTACGAGACTCCCGCCACCTACGTCGGCATGATGCCGGTGACAGTGGGTAGCGGTCTGCAGAGAGCGCGCGAGCCCACGTACGAGACTCTCCGCAACCCGCCGTACTCCATGCCGATGGTTGGCACGCCGTACGAAGCGACAGCGCAGTCCGGGAGTCTGGCTGGCAGTGGTCGGCTTTCCATCAGCCAGAGCCACGAGGCGCTGCTCTCGCCGACGCGGCGCAGTCGCTCGAGTCGCAGCACGGACACCGACCAGTACCCGCAGCTGTCGCATTACTCCCGAGTTCGCCGCCCGCACCAGTCCAGCACTCTGCCGGCTTCGATGCGCTCCGGAAGGCGTCAGCAGCAGCAACCGATGGGCCAGGCTGAGTACGACCCGGCCGGGTACAGCATAATACGCGAAAGTCCGAGCGGTGGTCGGGGGCAACCTCGGCCTGGCCCGCCCGGCCCTAGCGGGGGTTCCACGTTGCCAAAGTCCTTCAGCATGCAGCAACAGTCCCGCAGTGCACCGATCGTGACGGGCCGGTCGGCCTCGCTGCTCGCCATGGGACACGAGTACGCAGAAATCAGCAAGCCGAGCGGTCGCAAACCGATTCCGCCACCGATCAGCACCATCCCGAGCACGCGGGAAGCCAGAGCACGGGCGAAGCAAACCGCCACGAGCGAACGACCGGTATCCCCGGCACTGTACGCCCGGACGGGCCTGTCCGGAATCGCCGGCAGTTCTTCCGGTCCGGCCGGAGCGGAGCGTAAGTCACGCGAACGGACGCCAAAGCAGGCCGCAGTCAAAGGCACCCCGGACGCCAAGGTCGCCAAGGACAGGTCTCCGAAGGCGGCAGCGAAGCTTCCGGAACAGCCGGCCAAGACAGGGAGGGAGACAGCCACAGCCACCGGCGGAAGTGCAACGGGCACCAGAAGCGGAAAGCCCAAGTCGGGAAGCACCCGGCGGAGGGAGTTTGTGAGTTCGCAGCAGCAGCAGCATCGTGCCAAGCGCCGGCAGAATGACAACTACACCGATGACGACGACGACGACGATGACGACGACGATGAAGTGTTCCTGCGCGATAAGGTGTACGAGCGACCGGCGGCGAGCAACCGCGGACGCCCGGGAGAGGTAAGTCGCAACTGAGACAAGATGTCTTAGGACGTTGTTTACTGATGGGAAACATTCCGCTTCACTGTTTGGAAACGTGGGCGCTTAGCGTCATCTTCTAATGGAGGGCTGTCGTTATTAAAGACCCGACGTCTGCTGTAAGCCGCAAACTAAGGATTTGGGGAAGGATGTAGAGCGATGCTTGGCTTTGTTTAACTTCCTCCAACTCGTCCATCCGTTTCACTTTCCATAAAGCATTACTAACGTTGAATGTTCCAATAATTGAAACGATATGGAATCCCGCCAATGAATATTTGATCCGTTTTCCAACGAGACAGCTTCCAATGCTGGTCCTTCGAGTGAGAGAGAGATAGAGAGAGAGAGAAAATACGGAAGCTTAGTATCATAAATACTAGGAAGGAGTACAGTACAGGAAGACAGTACAGTTTTCTTTACTTTTGCACTACCACTCCAAACAAAGGACATTCCCGAAAGACGGTTCTCCGGCACCGTTTCTCAATAATCGGCCAATTAGGGTTCCCCTGGTGGGCTTTAGTTCGCGAACGATCCCGAATTGCCCCGATAACCATCCGATTAAGGCTATAATCGGGATTTACCGCCAGCATCCACGACGCTCTTGCCGGCCAGTGTGCCGGAGTGACTCGTCTCATCTGTTCCTTACGCTCTTGCCAGGGACGCGCGCTGTCCTTCCTGGCCTGGAGGATCGCTTTCTTTACCTCCGTTGGATGCGTTGGGTTTTTGTCTACCGACGAGATAAAAGACTTTTCCTTAATCAAAGCCCCTCCAAGCATGAGACGGTTTTCGTGGAAAACCCGGCGCCCTATGACAAAGGACTTTTTTCTTGTATTTTTCTTTGTGCCTGAAACTATGTCACAAGGTACACTGGTAAACACAAAAAAGAACTCCGAAACTGTTCGGAAACTGTCCCCGGACAATATAGCAAAATACGTGAGAAAACTTTTTCCAATACCCCGTCGTACCCTGCCCACGTCGCCACGACTTGAACAGACAGACAACCGCTTCCATTCGGATTCATTGCAAGTGGGTCCGTAATTTGGTCACCGCATTTACACGACTCTGTGTGTGTGTGTGTGTGTGTGTGTGACCGAGGAAAGCCCCTTCCTTCAAATGGCCCTTTCCGATGGTCTGGCGAAGGGATGGCAAGCGTCATAATTACAGGCGCTAAATAATTCAGCTAATTAATTGAAAACATGTTGAACGCCTGCACCGGGCCGTTCCTCGGGGACGGCCGACTCTGTGTCCACACCGGGGGATGGTCGTCCGGATGTGCACGCTCGGGGATGTGCCCTTGAGTTTCCGGTTTCCGCTATGCGACCTGTCCATCCCTTGTTCGCCGGAACACGAGTTAAGATTAGGCAGACCTTCGACGAAAGGCAAGAGGGACAGTGGACAGAGCTTCCCGGCGGAGGAAGGGATGATCCGCAGACTGACGTAAACTGATGTAGGATCTCGGAAAACATCCCCATAAAGGGCACTGGGTACTACGGAGCACACATCAACCTGCGCTTGAAGTACGTCTTCCTTGTTGTGTGTTCAGGGTGGGGGGAAATGAGATGGTTAATTTTGTTGTGAATATTTTAACGTTGCCTCGGTTTTCTTGGCACTTCCCCGGGACGCTGCCGTGGCAACCGGTGCCTTTTCCTCGAAAAACGTGCGTCCTGGCGAACGTCTTGCCTCGCGCACGTGTCACGAACATACCTGGCCCGGACTGGCTTTTTCGCTGCCGGCAAGTTTCCCTCGTCGGGTGCGTCATAAGCGGGTCTTATGTGGGTCCTAATTATCCGCCCGCGAAGTCCCGACACAATCCGCTTAGCCAGCCGGCAGCAGGATGTGGTGTCAGCTGTCACGATGTCGGCGAGACCTGGAGCTGGCGCTGTTGACGTGCGGCACAGCGTCCTTTCGAGCAGCACTCCCGGCTGATTGATACCGGACGTTGGGCGGGTGGAATTGGGAGCTAAGCGTTCCGAGAATCCAACCCATTTTCCCAGACAGCAGCTGCTCGGCGTTTTACAGCCGGCCGGCTTCGTTGATGCTAGCTTTTAACTGCTGCCACTCCCCCGTGGCAGCTTCATGGGTGGCGGTGTGGCGGTGTGGTGGTGTTTGATTGCCGGCGGCCTGCGATTTAAAGACGCGCCATTTGTGGCAGTTGACTGCGAACAGAACGGTGCCCTTCAGGTCCGCTTGCTCGGAACACCTCGGAGACGGTGCACAAGAAGATGGCGATTAATTTTCCACAAGCCACCGGGAACAATAACTTGTGCCGAGAACTTTTCCCCACAACAATTCGCCCTGAATGAGGAATGGTTTTTGAAGCCTGTTTTATTGACATCCACCACCGAAGACCACCAGTCGCAGTATTGATCGCGGAAAAGCGGGCGATAGAATTATAGAAACTATCTCTGCTATTGAGAGATTTTTCCTTTGAATCGACGTTTAAAAATAACTTCCTCTCATCTTCTCTGATCCTTTTGGTTGTTTGCGAATTTACCGAAGAAACTGAATGAAAGCGGAACAATATTATTCTGATGGAATTGGCTCGAGAAGAGGATCAAATTTGTCTTCCAGCCTCCAGACGGAACAGGTTCAGTACTTAGTGTGCCGTTTCGCTCAAGCGAAGATTACAGTTCGGGAAAAAGTTTTATCCGTTTTTCTTCACACCAGACCGACCAGGGTGTGGAGGTTGGGAAAGTTCGCGCAAAAGAATCACGCACTTTTCCCCGTACCGCTTTCCCGAGTTTCGGCTTATCTCGGGTTCCGTTTTCCGGCGGCCACCTTCGAAAGCGATGTCTGCCTGTCTTGCCAGCGTCGAACCTCATTTGACACTTGCTTTCAGTGAACGCCCTGGCAGCAGCACCAGCAGCAGCCATTTTCTCTTCGATGCTGTTGGCGGTGGAAAATCTCGGCCCGCACATTTTCGGTCCGTCGGTATTTAATGGTGAAAATAAGGTGTGACCTTTCCGTTGTGTAAACACCGCTGGGGCTATTTTTCTTTCTTGGTTCGTGTTCTATCGCTGTTTTCATCCAGCCGCACGGGCACGCACAAAGTAGTCCCTTTGGTTTTTTGTTTTTAATTCTTCAAACAGCAGTTAATGACGAATTCGAAACACTGATTGCAAAAGCGGATGGACTTTCCCATAAATATAGAAATATGGTAATAAGTTTCTGCATCCCTTTTCCCACTTTTCCGCAATTAGCTCCTGGGCAATGTATCTTTTTTTTTTACAGGGAAAACCCCTTCCTTCTGAGAAACGTTTGCCACGCGTCAGAGTTTTCCTGCAATTCCGACGAGCGATCAATTATTTTCCGTTCTCATTCGATTGATTGTTTCAATCCGTGGGCTGAAAATGAGTATAAAATAAAATCTGAACATCGATCAATCAAATGAAAAACTCGTTGTAATGCTCGCTCTGTTGCGAGATCTGGCGTGCCACGTTTCGGCGAACTGATGAAAATACATGAAACCAATTGAATCGAGGCTATTTGTTGTGTTTTTTGTTCAACTCTAGCAAACAATGCCGTCCAACAATGAGGACGCCCAATGCTGCGAAAAGCTGTGATGAAAAAAAAAATCATAATAATAAGCAAACATGCCGGAGTGAGCTTACAGCACCACCTCGGAACGATGTAGCCAGCTCGACTTTGAGCAAAAAAAAAAAAAAGGTGAAATAAACGAATCGACGCTCCGAATACATTTTCCGGCAAGCGTGTGAAAGCTTTTGGCGGAAAGGCTGAAAATTAATGTACATGCAAACGGATTCCGGACTGTCAAAGAACACACTGGTTCTGCTGCTGCTGCTGGGGAAAGGCGTGGTGTCCTGGTGAGAAAATGGGAGGCTGCTGGCTGGCGTCAGAATGAGAAACATCCCCAACATTTCCTCGCAGTTCGGATTTCGTGTGGTTTGGCGCTTTTTGTGGCTCGGCCAAGGAAGCTGAAAAAGAAAGTAAAATCCAAACCATTCTCCCCGTCACCAAGAACCGGGCCCCTTCGCCACCATGCTTACCGGCAGAGAACGAATAACCCTCGTCCGAGTCGAAAGTGGGCACTTTACAGAAAGCTGTGCCTTACAGGCAAATGAATAAACCATGAGAACGGCGCTACCAAGGGAGAAAGTGGAGAATATTTTGCTTCAACATATATATATATATATATATATATATATATACATTTTTTTTTCGCTCACCCATCGCCTACAACCAGCTCCGGCACGGGACTCCTTGACTCGCTTCTGTAGCAGTCATACCCGTTCCCCGAAGGAGCCCGTAAGCCGGGGCTTGGAAGGATTCTCAAGTATTTTCCTTCCATCTTCCGCCACAACGGAGGGCGGGCAGGCTGCGGAATGCCTGCAGCGAAACTCCTTGATGGCCTGGGTGGAGTTATGCGAGCAGCCGGAGCAGGGACGAACGCAAACCATTATAGGTGGCACTGGTGGCGAACGAGGAGACGGCGTGTGTTTACATTACGATCCCTTCGCGTCGCCAAGGCATTTGCCTGCGCGAAACCGGGCCCTTCTGTGGCAGCAAATTGAGATCGTTCAGCCGGCGGACCCTGCAGCCAAGGCCTCTCCTATGACGGAGATGGATGAGTGCCGGTCCCATCCCCATCCTTTTACGACACCTCGATGCTTCGCTGCGCCCATGTGTGGAGACTCCTGCTGTAGTGGCAGAAGTAGCATCGAAGATGGCTTTCGACAGATTGTGAGTCACATGGGTCAATGCACCCGTGCACCAGGGTGTGTGTGTGTGTGTGCCAACACTCATCAGCTCATCAGCGAACTGGCAGGACGCTGAAACAAGGATGCTGCACCAGGAGCACCATACATGCGAGCAGCTCTTACTTAATCGCCACTCGTTCAGATTTTATCACCTGTCGGGTGGGAGGATGTTCGACGTAAACGTAAAACATAGCAGTAAAAAACATAAACATTAAAGGAAAATTGATGTTTTCGTTTTTGTTGGATTTCTTTTCGAGTAAAAAACTAGACTAGAGAATACTATTTCCAACATTGGCATTAACAATAAACATTGGTTTTAAGAGCTGCTCTTCTTTGAAGTCTTTTTAGTAAAACTTCCACCCAATAACCATTATGGAAAAATAATGACAAATTCATTCGTTATAGTGGCCATTCTTGGATGTTGGCTGCCAAAGTTTGCCAAAGTCCTTAAAAGAAGCGACAAAGTTTAAAAATTGCTTTTGCTGTTCGTACCGTTGCAGGGAAAAAGCAACCGGGCGAGTTCGTTTCTTTGCACCATTTTCAAGGACGTCGTAAGTAATGGTGTCCTTGCTGGCTGCACGAAACTATCCCCACTCATGCGCTTCCGAGTGTCGTTGCAGCACGCGAAGAGGAAGAGACGTGCTGAACTTTTCCAGCAGGAAAGCTGTGCAAGTGCAATTTTTTCCTAGATTTTATGTGAAGTGGCATCGTCCTAACGCTCACTTCAAATATCTCTATGGAGATAGATGTTTTTTTTTTCTGTCTCCACTTTACCCTATCAAAGCGACTCCTGCAATGGTAGTTGGTGTGTATAATTTAAACAAACAATGGACACTGAAACCCATTTCGGGTGAAAAGTTACATCGGTCCAATTATCACATCGTCATGCCGCTGGCAATGACCGGCTAATTACGCTCATTGCTAGGAAACGCACGCCACGGCCCATCCTTGGATCGCCTCAGTAGGCCGCTCGGCGTCCCCTTTGAACTGGTTTTTCCTGGCACCCAACTGCCCATCTCCCCGCCCAAACCTTCCCATGGCCTCGGGGAAGCCATTCGAGGATGAAAATCTAATCATAACATTCGGCAGCAGGAGAAGCTGCAGGAGTACCAGGAGTCACCTTTCTGGAGCGCCCTTGAATCCTTAATCTGCGAACGTGGTGGAAAGTGTGCGCCCTTCCCGGTTGTCTCGGTTCTATTGTACAGTCTGTTCTACTTCCTATATCACTGTCGTGGTCGTAGTGACCGTTTTGTGGGGATACGGTTTCCATTCTGGGGAAAACCAGGCCCACAATCACCATTGTTGCGATCGGTTTTCCCACGCAACGGTACTCTCTCACTAGAGCAAATTCTCTCGTATCTCTCTCTCTCTCATGTATTTTTTTTTTCTTTCAATTGTTGTTTCACACAGGACTCTTCCCTGAAGGATCAGCCAGCGACGGCACTCACGGCGGCCGCAACCACAGCAATAGCGACGGCCGTGCCACAAACGACAAAGACAAGCTCGTTAATGGCACCGACGACACAGGCAACTGTCAGCGTTGACGGCACCGGTGGTGATGGTGGTGGCATCGCAATCATTTCCACAACCTCACTAACTCCCACTAGCGGCAGCACCACCACCACCCCCTCCAAAATCCCCACGAGCGCGCGAAGCTCTGGCGCGCAAGCTTTCGATTTTACGCTACAACCGCCGACATCATCGTCATCGTCCAGCGGCACTCAGCCCCAGTCATCGTCATCGGCAGCCCTGTCGTCCCCAACCGGTCCGAGCCCAACCACCACGACCGCCCCCGTCAGCGTCGCGCCCGGCCCGCCCATGCCCTCCGCGGCCGCGTCCGCGTCGGCGGTGAAAACGAAATCAAAACAAAAGCCAGAGCCCAGCGCCGCTGGTACGTCGTCGGGCTCCGAGTGGATGAGCAGCCAGCCGTCATCATCGGCCGGCGTGCATGCTTCGGCGTCGGCCAGCGCTGGGGCGGGGGTCGCCACTCAGCCGAACGAAAGCGAGAGTTTGCGCAAAGCTCCCGTTGCTGGTGCCGGCGAGCCCCAGCAGCCGAGTGCCGCGAGTGGCGCCCGCGAGAGCGCGAGCTCCAGCGAGACCGCTCCACCGATGGATGCTGCTGCTGCTGACGGACGGCCTCGGCTCGGCCCCAACAGCCCCAGCAGCAGCAGCGGCGGCAACGACAGCAAAACAACAACAATCGCACTCAGTAGCGAACCTGACGTCGCCGGTGAAGCAACGCGTCGTGACGTCGTGCGTCGGCCAGTCAGCGCCGTGAACAGGTAATACGAAAGGCGACCACCGCCTTGAACACCCAACAAAAAAAAGTTCCTTATAGCAGTAGAAAAAATATGATGCAGGAGAGAATTCTGGTCGCAAAGAATGAAAAGTGTTGTGGTGAAGCAAATGGACAGCGCCCAACGAGGGAGGGAAGTTGATCGTGACTCGTGCGGTAGAGCTTTCCCCGGGGAGGGAGCTTTCGGTGAAAGGAAAATTCTTTTCCACATAATTGCTGTAAAGAATAACGTCGAAGTTTTACTGGTGGAGGCACCCTGGTGCCTAATCGAACTGTCTGTCTCCCACGTTCCTCAAATTCACACGGAAGGCATGACTATTTTTTTTTCTGCCCATGATCGTATTCACGCCTCGTTGGAAGATCCTTTCCGGCAGTTCACTTCCACTTCGAGCGCGACCGTTCGCGATTACGGCGCGACACTCTGTGTATCGGTTTTATGGCACCCGCGTATGTGCGCGCGCCCATCAGCGCGGTCTCGGTTTATGTTTGCTTTCCACTCCCAAACGCAACGGTTGCAGTAAGGGCCCAGCCGTGCGGGCAAGTGAGTTTGTGTGGGTCGTTGGGCGGGAAAAAGGACCAGCGCGTCGTGTGTTTGTTCTACTATACGTTGCGCCTGGGACATGGCTGGTATAGGGTGGGGGGGTGCGTTCTCTTGTTCTGCTCATTTGTTTGCTGTGGGTTTACTCATTTCGAGCATGTTGGCGAGGGTAGCGGCTTTTTATGTTTTCCCTCCTTCCTGGTTACACTTTGTGTTCTGACTGTTGAGTGCCACTTTTCCGAGATTTCTTCATCCTTCATCCGATGTATTGTGTAGCGGTGTAGACACACCGCTTTCGGCGTATTATCTTTTCCCGTCCCAGTGTCCCAGTGGAGGAAAGGTTTTACCTCAACCACAGCGAGAGAACAACGACTTCTTCTGCCACAGCTCACAGAGTGATCCGTCCGACCCAGGTTCGACGAACCGGAGTGAAAAGTTTCGGGAAAGCGAGGGAGAGTGGAAGGTGCAGACGAGAGCCCTAAGAGTGCGTTTACGGTTCAGAGCGCGATCGACTAGTAGCTGAAGAATGCCGTGGAAAGGATATCCGTTCCGGAGTCGGGAAGGAATTGTGCAAAATGTTGCCGTGCCGTGAATTGCGTCTCCTTTCCTGGCAGTTAATGTGCGTGTGCAAGGGTCTGTGTGTGTGTTTTTGTGAAACGGTCGCGAATGAAATGGTGGAAGGATGGTTTTCTCCGCAGGTGATGACGTATGGGCGGTTTACAGCCTCCGCCACGCACTGTGATGTACTCGGTTGTCCCCAACAGCCCCACAGAGGGTGGTGGGAGAGTGATAGGATGAGGCAGAAAATGAAAAATAGCCAAACCATGGAAAATCGTTAATTGTGCGAAAAAATGTGCCCGCGAACAGTGAGGAAGACGTGCGCGTGCTTTTTCTAAGGGGTTTTCCCTTGTCTGTCCTTCGTTTCCCATCGATTCCTACTCCTCCTGGGCCCCCGAAGTATTTCTCGGAAAAGCCAAACGAACAGTGCAGTCCCTTTTGTCCCTTGTCGACATTTCTTTTCTCTTCGCTGTCTGCCGTTTTCCCTTCCGCGAGATACCAGTTGGTAGTAGCAACGCAAGAAACGAGAAAAGCAATCAGGAACCGGGGAGACACTCGTCTCGGAGCCCCAACGACAAATGCATTCGAGTGCATTCAAGTGCAAGTGCAGTGCGGATGATTGATGTATTTATTTCCCCTCTCTTCTCTGCCGAGACCCTATTCGGGCAATGAGGGCCACTTTATGGACTTCAAATTGTGGACACGTTTTTTTTCCGTCCCCCTCTGTGTGTGTGTGTGCGACGAGGCGAGCCTCACAATTTTGCTAAAATATTTTGCAACAGGTTTTTTTTTCTCTTACTTTTCGTTTCGCGGGAAGACCTTACAGCTGCAGCCGGTGGGGTGAGGTGCGGGTCTTTTACGTGCTTTGCGTGTTGCTGGTGGCGTGAATTCCGCGCCGAACCGGTTGATTTGAGACGGGCTGTATGACTCTTTTTTTTTGTGCTGTGTCTCTATTTCATTCTCCATTGGCTGCGAGTGCAGGCTCCATCCCTTTTTCCGGGGTGTTCCGAAAGGGAGATGGAAAGGGAATGTAGTTGTAGCCCGGCGGCCCATTAGTGTTGCCCCCGGTGACGCTGATTTGTGATGAAAGTGAATTTTCACCCTCCGGCGAACCGTCGCCCGGTACGAAGTGGTTATCGTTGTGTGACCATTTAGCGTCCGCAGATGTACGTATGAGGTAACATTAAAGGGAAAACTATAGGGAAAAACATCTTTTCTTTTCCCCCGTTTGGTGGAGGAAGATTTTCGAAAGTGACGCTCCTTGCGATGGTGCCCTATGTGATGCTCGTTCGGTCGCCTCCAGACAGGGCTGCAAGAGTGAAGTTTTAGTTTTCCCTTGGTTTCTTTTAGCCTTCGGCGAGTATCAATCAGAGAGGCATCAATCGAAAACGGAATCGGAAACGAGCGCGATGATTTGCGCTTCCAGAAACCGATCCGATTGAATGCGACAGAAAGAAAGAAGGAACTTTGAGTGTTTCTCAAAGAGGAAAAAAACCTTTTTCTACGCCGTTTTCTATTGGAGTGTGGCTATTGAATTGTGCTGTTTTTTTTCGTGGTTGTTACCAGATGAAAGTGAGCAGCTATTCATGCACTCACTATCAAACGAATCAAACGAAACTGCAAAGAAATAGGCAGAAAAGAAAACAGTGACGAAGAATAGGATCATTTTCCACTCGCCAGCGTTTGATGAGAAAAATCGTGAGCTGAAGGAACGGGGGGTTGCCTGAAGTTGCGTAGTGAAGTGTTGTGATGTATTTGGCAAATGAAAATGAAAATGAAAAAAATAAACTAACATCCCTCGCCGCTTAGAGGGTGAATTGAAGAAGAAGAAGAAAAAAAATCCCGGAAGCGTATATGAGATAGTGTCGATTAGTGAAGAGATTGAGCGGATCCGTGTGCGCGATCCGGCTGTAGTGTTGTGGCCAGTAGTGTTGAAAGAAAGGAAAAATCATCAACGGCCCCTTCAAACGGCGTCGATCCACTCGGTAAAAAGCTTCAACACCGGTGGAAAAGTGAAACAGGAGAGCCGGGTTCTCTTCGGAAGGTCAGAGTCAAGAGTTTTTGTCGGCGTTCTGGGTGTTATGGTATCCTCGATATCCCCGGGGACAGCTTTAACCGTGGAAAACCCATACTAAGAAACAACAACAACAACCCCGCTTGAGAAAGGAAAGGAAAAGAAGCGAACCACTCGACTCGAAGAAGAATACTGTTCGGCGGAGGTGGTCCGAAGAAGGTTTTCTCGGTAGCAGGTTGGGGTTTCTTTTGCTTTTGCATTTACTTTTAGCATCCTTTTTTTCCCACTCCGTCGGTTTAATCTATGTTTTGTTTATATTTACGTCCGGCCGAATTTTATTTCCCATTAACCAATTCGACTTTTCCCAACATTCTTCGCCCCCACGCACGAGGGCCGGATTTTTTAAGGGATGTGTACATAAAAACGAGTCCACTTTTCCTCCCTCGGGACCGCGTGGCGCTTCGCGCCGATCTGTGTCGGGTGTTTCCTTTGTTGCTTCTTTTTAAGTGGATCAAAAATTTTATTTCCCTCCAACGAGCGCTTCCGATCGAACATTCGGACGAACCCATTTTCGACCTCCTGACAGGGCACAAGGATGTTGGCACAATGTGCCTAACGAACGGCCCCTGCGGACAATGGCTGCCTGTGTTGATGTGTTCGGTTGTCGGTGCGTGGGTTTCGTTAGTCGAATCGAATACGAAACTACGCTTCCATTACGTCCCCGCTGGTTCAGCACCGAACAGCACGGTTTGCGTTTAAAATATGCATGGAAAATTACCGCTCAGCCTCCTGCATCAACACGGTAGTGATCCTACACACCAGTCCGGTTGTTGGGAATCGAAAGAGCTTTCGACTTACGAGACCGACCGTTCGGATTCTGGGCGTTCTGGACTAGCTAGCTGGCTTTGCAGCATGCGGCTCGGTCAAATATTTGCTCAGGTGAAATACTTGCTCAACAATCGTGATGCCGTAATGGTTTTGCTTCCGTTCTAGGATGGTGTTAAGTTCGTTGGATTATTTGTAAAATGCTGATCAAATTTGCAGTGTTATACTGAAAGGTGGGATGGATGTTCGCCCGATGAACGGATGCGGTTGCGTTACAAAATGCTACACTTTGAAGAACGTTAATCAAATTTTCCGGAATAGAAATAATTTCCTGCCTTTTGCCCCGGTTAAGCCAGGCAAACTTGTGTGAAACTAATATAACGAGCTAGTTCGTTTTATTGCAATACGTTCCTATGTGCACAAGCTCAACCACAAAGCAAACACCAACTCCATTTCCCCGCAGTACCGAAATCGCCCACAGTCGTTCTGACAATTGGACTCATTTTCCTCATGATTCAGATCCGTCGAACGGTGAGGTAGCATTTTCCAGACCACAGAGCAGACACAAACACACGAACACGGATTCCTACGAACGTCAAAAATGCCAAACAGCCACACCAAAGTGCTCATTTGCTCAAATAGCACACCGACGGCAGATGGCCCGTGTTCATTCGCTCGGAATCGCACATCGAGCGGAATTGCGAGGAAACCTCGCGTTCTGACGCCATTTTCCAGTTTCATTTGCCGTTCCAACTTTTCCGCCAAATTTGTGCAAATGGTTTGCACAAAAAGTCACCACTGAATGTGTTGCGTTGGTTGAGAGGAGTAGAAAATATTGTTGTAGCGATGTGGTTTTTGTGAAACCATTAACAAAGATTACATGTATTATTTTCATAAATGTAATACAGTGTACTAACAAATATCTAAGCTAAACACAAGTTAAAAATACAGACCATATTGGTTTGAATTTAGTTCAACAAATCAAGTAACGAATTCACATGAAACGTTCCACAGAGGCAAAGTGTGATAACCATAGAAAATGCAACATGCTTGTGTTACCTATTGTTGATTTCCAGCATTTCAGACGGTGGAAAATTGATTGTATGGCCGTGGAAATTTGCAACATTCCGCTGATCAAAGTGAACACAATTTCTGTAAAATCCAATGCTACCGTTCGCGATAATGAATTCTTTTGCTAATGGAATGAACTCGTGCCACAATTGAACTTTTCATGGACACAAAAAAAAGCATATTTGCTCTTATCGTCTCAGAGTTTTACGATATACATGTCATATTCTATTTTCACTTTTAATGAGTAACTGCTTTTTGGAAAACAAAACAAATGGCCAAAAAAAAACCTGGGACGTTTAAAGGATATTTAGTCCTGCGATGGATAACTCAGCAATATTCCCCGCACTGGCTGTGATTCGATCAGCATCCACAATTATTCCCTATTTAATCCTGAGCTTAAGCATTGATTGAAAAATTGGCCCCGGTTTCGGTTTGGACACACGATTTTCGCTCCCCCTTTTATTCACCTCCTGCCAAGCCTGTTTCTAACGCGTGTCGTTTTCCAATAATCGCAACCCCACCACCCAAAACCTTACGTCCGTGATTACGCACGAAACAATCCGGCTGGGGGGAGAGAGGGAGACATTGTGTAATCGAAGCACGAATCACGAAGAGACTACACCGCAACGAGACTGCCCGTACCCCGACCAGGTGGGCGACACGCGACTACAGGAAGGAAAATCCGGCTCTCAATGGGAAGCCGTTGCGAACAGGTTATTCCACGGAGGGTAGTTGACGCTACGTTTTCCCTTCCCGGGGGGGGGGGGGGGTTGGGGTGGATAATGATGATAAGGATTAGCTGCCGATGCCGACCGGTACAGACGGTTGCAAAGTTTGCGTTCGTCGTTGGCGCGACTTTTCCGTTCGCGACGCCGTTCGCGAGTCCAAAGTCTTCAATGGCAGATTCGCGATGCGGCGTTTCCGTTTAGTTCGATTTCCCAGGGCCCCACCCAAGGCTGCGTGTGATGGCTTGATGGTGGAAAATGTTCGCTGGACAAGGTTCGCTAGGCGGCCTGTTCGGGAGTTTTTTGTTCGATCCACGCCCTCCCGAAAACGTGCGCATCCAGTTTTTCTTTCTTCGTCCATGCTTTCATTGCTGTTAACGATCCAATACCCGAAAGGTTCATCCTCGTTTAACTTTCTGAAGTATAATAGAGAAACCAAGAAAACATAAACAAGTGTGCTGCTGCTCCACGCGCAGATCAGTTGCAGATCATCGGTTATTTTCCCGCTGGGTGGAAAGCTTCTTTTTTTTTGTTGGGTCTCCTATCCGCTTGTCCGTGCCTACGACGTTGGCGTTGGTTCAGCCAGAAGTGGCCCCTTTTTGCCTCCCACCCATCATTCTCGACAGGGTCGGGCCTGCAACAACGAGGATTAGTGAAATTAGATTTTTATTTTCTTTCCATCCACCTCCGCAACCATCACCGGGCAGCTTCGAGTGGGGTGAAAATTAATCGCCCGTGTAACTTTAAATTGGATCGCGGGAGGAAAGGGCCGGTTTTCCGTTCGTCTCGAGGCAGTTAAAATGTTTACCCAAGTAATGCTGTACCGGACGAGCTGAAAGATCGCTATGAACCGGGCGATGCTACTCAGTCGGGTCAGACCACTATCGATCGATCATGGTATAATGATATTATAATGTGTATGGAAAAACGATCTTCATTTACAAAAGAAAGATTGCTTGGGATATGTTTTCCCTCCAAACATATCCTGGCCTATCGTCAATATGCAAAATTATTATCTCACCACCGCGGAAAAGTCATTGTTGGTGTCACAGCTTCTACACGCTTTTCCCAGCATTTCCCCCACAAACACACACACACTGGCAAAAAGTGCGGTTTGCGAGATGCGAGATTAAAGATTAGCTAGGAAAGTATCAGAATGAGATACCATCACGCTCCTCGCGCGGGTCGGCTTCGTGCGGCTAGAGGGACTCGACCTCCACGTGTGGTCGTAAAATAATCGCGGTGGAAAATATGTATGACATTTCTGTCTGCCGCCAAATGCTTGCGGCGTGTGCTTTGGAAATTGGATTTAAAATAATCCATGGGATGGAACATGGCCCGGCACTGTTTTCCTTCGAGATTATCGGGGAATTATGGAAAGCGCTAAACCGCAATAGCTTCAACTGCGAAGGGTGGGCTGGGTTTAATATTTTCCAAACACTTATCTGCAGACACCGAATGAAATAAATGTGTGTGTTGGTTGAACGGATAAATAAAGGATAAACGAAACAACAGGCATATTTCACTGTTGATCCAATGGATCCAAGTTCGAATTCGACGAATTGGTAAAAATGAATGCGTAACGTACCCACCGCGAATAGAAATGATTAGAATTAAATCATGACGCCTCCACGTGTGTGGGTTTGATAAGGAAAAAAAAACCGTAATGATGTTTGATGGTGGGTTTTTATCAGCGATCAAACCCGGTTGCGATTGCGCAAGAGATGAAAATGCAGTAACTCCTTTTTTGGAGCACCTGATGTGTGATATTTTGAACACGCGATTGCACAAATACACTGTTATTACGCAACATTGACATTCAGACAAGCTACGGTTGAAAAATCAAGATTGATTGGAGTTAACAACCGTAAAGTTTTACACTTTTATTTTATTTATAAAATCAAATAACACAATCTGGCAAATCCACCGGACGGAAAATGCGTAGCTTGAACGATGACACAATGATTTAGTGGTACAATCTACTAAATGGGTGAATTCAAAAATGTGTAAATGAAGTTTGTTGAAAAATCTGTTACATGAACTGGGGTTTACTTCCCTCTTCAGCTTGTATTTGTATCGAAAATGTGTTCAATTCACATTTGTGCTACCGGTTCTTGTTTGCTAAATTGTCCGTCAGTTTTTTCTTTCCATTGCAACCCAACACGGCCCATTCCCGGGAATGTAAATATGTACAAACGGAAAGGCATGGGCCGCGAACCTCGAAACGGGGAGGAATGGGCCCAGAAAATGTAGCAGCTCGCCGCGACGGCCTAATGTTTTCATTCTCTCCGCCATCAGCACACATAAGCACGGCAAGCTTGCACAGTACAAGTGGAGCGACCCGTACCGTGAAGGAAGAAAGAAAAAACAACCCCCACTCGCTTCAATTCAGCTGTAACTGCTCCCGAAATGACCATCACAAAACGATCTCTCCCGCGGCCGAACGCGGCCACTTGGTCACCTTGGGAAAAGTAAGCAAATGGGATGATGAGCATGTAGCGGCAGCGTAATTTTCCGGTACAGATCTGTTGGAAAGTTTCGACCAATTTGAAGAATGTCCATTTTTTCCTTCTTCCTTTTTCTGCCCGCTTTTTTGACTGCCTCGAAACTTTGTTTCATGATTGTTTGCTCGTGAGTGAGGGAAGCAAAAAAAAAAAAAAAAAAGGCCAGCCTTATTTGGGGTCGCTGTAACGCGTGGCTGGCGGTGAAATGGAACTAATTTATTTCTTACACGTTTACTGACTGACTGATTTTCTCATGTGTTTTTTTTTCTGCATATTTTTGGAAAACGCAATCAGTCGTAGTGTTTACACAAAATCCAATTTTATCAGTTCTTTCTTCGTTAAGTTTGTAGAAATTTTACATCAGTTATCATGCAAGTGATTCGACATGTTTCTCGTCTTTTTTGTCCAAAACAAATCGAACATTTTGCGCAAGAAAGGAGGAAAATAGAGAGCTTTCCATCAACTGATAAACTGATTGACTGGTGGGTGTCATTTGCCACAAATCAACCGGCTGCCTCCTCTCCTGAACGGAGAGACCCCAGATGAAACTCATCCTAATTGAACGAAGGTACTAGCGATGTGATTTATTTCCGGCATGTTGGGAAAACAAACCCATGCAGGTGGATAAGAGCCACCAACAAACACAGCTGAGAAGCACACTTGTGCACAGCGCGGCCTCCAACCGACGCAGTTGATGCCTGGAGATGCTTTCACTTTCTTTTAAACGATGCTTCGAAAGAGGCGTCTCTTCGGCAGTTGAAGTGTAAAACGAAAGAAGCGAAGGCAGCAGATAACACTCCAGATATATCTCTCCCTCCATCCGGCGGTGGTTCCGACCTTGGCCGAAGCCTTGTGCGCGAACGGCGAACCCGGACTGTTGCGTCGTGCGTTTCGTCGACTTCCTCCCTTCTTTCGAACCCAGGGCAGGGAGGGGTGTAAGATTTATGAACAGTTTCGGTGCTTTATTTCATCAACTTCGACAGTTTGGTTGCCTCCGGCCACGAGTTTTCCATTCCAGTCGATAGCCGCCCGGATGCGCCGGACCATTGATTGTTCGTCTACCAGTTTCCGCACGTGCTCACACGCGGGATCGTTGAATCGAAAATTAAACATCACCTCATTTTCCGGCCCGGTGGTGCGAAATTTTCCGCCCAGCCACAGTGCCCGCACAGTATCATCGAATGGCCGTGAAAATGAATGAATGAAGCATCGTCAAGTGAGAGGGGGCCAACAAAAAGTCCAATGCTCTTTCCAGCGCGCGTCCAGTCCGGCCTCAAGATGTTTGGCTGCTGCTTTCACCCACTTGCCGGCGGAAACTGCCAGCCAGTACATGCACACATCCCAACATCCCCAAATAAATACACCTGGTGAGGGGGGGTGGTGCCGCCGAAAACGTCTTATTAACAGCCACTCAAAAGGAAACCCATTAATCAACGAAATGTTCGTGCTTTCTTTTGCTTTCGGTTTGCGTTTTCTCGTTGCCAAAATGGAACGTGTGTTTGTGCATGTTTGTGTGTGCGTTGGGAGGAAAATTATGTCCACCAATTGTACGCTGACCGGTGTGTGGGTGGGGGGAGGGCGGTGTTTTGGGCACCCGGCATCAATTTCGCCCCGTGCACGTGCTTATGCTTGCGGTCAAATTACTTTCAATTATCGTACACGGGATGGTTGATTATGGGGTGTAAATTTTCGCTTTTATGTGTATTTTACTTTTTCCTTCACCCACACAGTGTTCACCCACAGAAATGCCGAGTGGATCAGCAGGGGCGTGATTTTTCTCCGGGGGCCCCCCGTAGAGCGGGGCAGATTGAGATATTGGCGGGAAATGATGCGTATGAAAACTTGAATGTAAATTACAGACATCGTCTTAGGTTAGGAGATTAGGAACGATTTTTTGTAATGATAGTAATCTTCCTAAATGGGCAATCAGTCGACCAAGTCATCTTCTTCACGAATGAGATATACTAATTTGAAGAAATACTAGTGTTCATATCATGCTGTCGTGTGTAACTAACATTTCTTGTGTTGATTTTCATTTCCCATCACCGGCAGCGAGCAGTCGCTCGTGACAAATTGAAAATACGACATCGTTACTGTTCTGATCGTTTCCATCTGCTGAGGGGCTTTAAAAACCGATTGTGAAATTCAATTTATATAAACACAAAGTGTTTTCGAAAACAGATTGAAATCGATATCATGATAGTGTCATTAAACTTTTGCTTCCCGGTACTCATTTTCCTATACTTCCGAAAGAAGGATTCGTTGAGGTCCATTGCCGGGTCGATTTGTTTTGCACTTGCGACCGAGCGGAAAGCTCTCAATATCTTTGAGGGAAAGTAAAAACCAAAACAGATCCCTTCAAATCACCATCCTCCGTCAGTCGTGTGCGTGTGTCGCACGAAACGCGCGTTCCTGGAATCGCTGGAAACTACGTAAACAAGTAGTAAAAATCTCGGTTACTTCTTCCGGTTTTTTCGATACGCGAAGCAACGCAAAGTTGCCCCAATTTCGTGCCCGAAAGCTTCCAATCTTGCAGAGTCTAAAAGTTTGCCACCTGTAATAGTTTTTTTTTTCTTTCAGTACATTTGGGGAAATTGTTTTCCCTCGAGTTTGCCAAGCTTTGCTAAGGCGCTTTTCGTTGGAAGTTGTGGAAAGACGATACGAGAGAGAGTGCGGGAGATGATAATTGAGAAAAGGGACTTCCGCTTAGTACAGTTTCACACAAACTCTACCTCCCCTTCGGACGGCTCCACCGGACGAGGAGGTCCATAAAGTAGCAAAACAACAACTGCCGTAAAGCGGCAAAGTTTATGTCGATATCCACTTACTACTTACTCCCGGGTCTCCTCGATCGGGTTGATTAAGCTCCGTGAAGGCGGCGACGGCGCAGCTAACGAACCGGCAACTTCCGTAAAACACTCGCTCCTATCAACACGCCGCCCCGTGGTTCCGTGACCGGGACGGGGCCGGGAACGCTGGTGGTGAAAACGTGTTTGCTTTTCGCGAGCACGACCGCAAACCTCACTCGAAACAACGACGTTTGCAAGGCAAGGTTCGGGCGTGTAAAGAGCGTGAGGGAGACAGAACGCGTGTGCCGGATTGAGGAAGATAGATTGTTTAATTTTCTTCCTCCGACCGGGGCGAGTCCATAAAATCCAGACGAATCGGATGCATCTCCACCGTCCACTAGTAGTAGGCTAGGCTAGTCCGTCTAATTCGGTGTTGTTTGCAGTTAAATCCAGAGAAATTGTTGGTGGAAGAAACGAGAACATTAAAACTGGAAAACAAGCGTGTACCACCGAGGTTCCGCGGGACGGGTTTTCCTGCCATCCGGGAACGGTGAGGGCTGCTGTGGGTACTGTTGCACCGAGGCGCATAACTCACCGTCCGGTATGCACCGGAAGCTATACGTACGTACGTATAAGTGTTTTCTAAATCCAATTGTACGGCTTGCATCCGTGTACATTTCCCGTTCGGTGGTGAAATGTAATACTGCACACAGGATCATAAGCGAAAGAAAGAGAGAGAGAGAGAGAGAGCTGCCAGAAGAAGGAAAGGGAGTTAACATGGAGACTCACCAAACGCAACCGGATACGGAGATGAATTTCTAGTAAACAGATTACGGCGAGATTTTCCAGCCTTCATTCGCTCTGCTCTGCCATGAAATGTTTCGCAAAGGAATTGCACTAACGACCAGTAACAAATAGAATTTTAATTTAGGCTTTCAAAACATTTACATTCCACCCACCGTTGGACGATGGAATTACATCCTTGGAAGGAGAACAAAGTAAACGGAGGTTGAATGGAACATGGCAATAGGGGGGTGGGATGGGTTGAATAAAACACTACCACGGACAATCGAACAACTACAACCGAGCAGATTGTCCTCGTGTCTTCGATTACATGTTTTGGCCCAACTGACTCTCCTTCGAATGCTCAATTTCCACACAATTGCAAACGGACGCTCCTTGCTGGAAATCATCCCAGAGCAGAGCAGTGCCACTATTGGTAGTAGAAGCTGACAGAAGTGGTTTGTTGATGCAATCTCGTGTTCGGTAACGGGAAACATACCATTCATTGCAAAGCACGTGGCCGTCGGGGGTCACAAACGAGGTTGCTGTATGAAAGAAATCACCAGCATAGAAAACATATGATAAACTTCCCGTTCGACGGAGTCATGTTCCAATTGTATGAGCTTGAGGAAAATCGAAGGGGACCGCTAGGACAGAATATGAAGTCAAGGAGCGCCGAGGAACAAAGTTTCACACAAAAAACGTGGAAATGTTTTGCTTTCGCCAATCACTGCCGTTTCCCGGGAATGATAAGAGGAAAATATATCATATATTACGCAATAGTTCCCCGAAACTGCTGTTTTGCTAAAAGATTGCTAGCCCGCTCGCCCTTTTCAAGGCAGCTTAGGCATCCCGGGTTCCCCGAGTTCCCCTTTGCCCATCACACTGTCGCGGGGTGGCTTCAGGGTGTTTCGGGCCACAGTGACTGAAATATCATCTTGAATTGCTCGAAAGCAAACATCGGCGGAAATTGAAATTCCACTTTCAAAGTGTCCTTCATTTCCTGTTGCTCCTTTAGGAACGGTGCCTGCACATGCACATCCTCTGGCGGTCGCTTTTCTCGCACGTCTCTCGGGCGCCATTTAGCAGAGGTGGCTTTGAGAAAAAAAAGTATTGAATAAAGCAAGAGAAAAAGAAAAACTCTTATTCCAATAACCCTTTAGCAAAAGTTGATCATTTTCTTGCCGTTCGTGGGCTGAATTGAATTTTTCTTACATTTTTCCGTGCACGTAGGTGTGTGTGAGTGTGTATGTGTTTTTCTATGCTTTTCCCGCCCCGTTACGTATTCGTCAAGCAAAACTGACGGCGCTGGCTTCAGCAGATCTAGTGGGGCACATATAGTATTTCTATTGAACGTTTGAAGGTGCATCTGTACACCGAGCTCTACTCTTGGCCGGTTCCTTCAAGGACAAGGGCTTCCGTAAGAACCCACACCGTTCTCGCGGAAGAAGGTGAATTGCATTTTTCTTCTGCCGCTCTGCGATCCTTGCCCATTCAGTGTGCGCGCCCTCGAGGAACCGAGAGAAAACTCATACGCCAGTGCACTTTTCCTGATGGAAAGGAATATCAACAAGAATGGATGTACCTAGCTCGGGCGAGTTTTTCTTTCTTCATTTTTTTTCATCCCGGCCGGCAAGCGAAACCTGCCTAGGCAGCGGAAGTGAAGCGCCAGGGGTCTTGCAAGATCTGCAGGGTGGCTAGAAAAGTGCATCATCGAAATGCGGTTTGCAGCTGGGGCTGGAAATGAATGTCGAGATGCATCGCGCTGGAGTGGAATACGATGACACCGGACCGGAAGCACCTGCGATATGCACGCGCCATGTTCCAGGGCAGCCTTTGGGTTTCTCACGGTGAAACAACCGAACCGAAGTTGAGCTTGATAGACAAAGTAAGCCACCACTCGGTAAGCTGCTACAGTAGGTCACAGGAATTCCCCCGTGCGCAAGTGTTAGATACTTCACGCGGGACTATCACAGTCCTCCCTCCTCAAAGCGCGGGCTTCAACGCTTTGAAACTTACCGGGTGCAACCGTCGGCCTGCCTGCAGAGAAACAGGTTAGAAACGGATCTGTTTTATGAGCGAAACACCACCTCTCTCAATGCAACACTAATGACACAGACACTTTCAGTTTTATTGAGTTCTCACTTTCGAAACACTCCTCGGCAGATTAATTGCATATCTGATTTTACGCAAATTCTCCATGCAAATCATCGCCCAAAAGATCGCACCCTTGACTTGAGCATTGCAATCGTGCGCTTTCCTTTCGAGTCGGAGCGAGCTCGCTTCTGGTGATTTGTGGCGCTGCGAAACCGCGATGTTGCACTAGAGGCCCACTTTTATGAGCGGAAAACTGAGCGAACCATCGCGTTGCTGGTGGTGATGATGCTGGTGGTTCTTGCCAGTCGAGTCGTTAAATAATTACGGCTCGAAACAAATCGCAAAACGGTACGCGGTGCAAACAGGTTTGGCTCATAAAACGAGCGCCGCTGACTGATTGACGCCGCTGGCCTTGATTGGACGATTCGCGTTCGTTTCGTCCTAATAAAAGCCCCCGGAGCAACCCGTACGGCACGAGGAAAAGACGCCACAGAAAATGGATCCCTCATGCTCGACGAGTTTTCTTCGGTTTGGAAAAGGAAAGGATTGAAACAGGGTGCTTTGGGGAGTGAGAAGGGACGAATGAAACTTAGTTGCGAGCATG
This sequence comes from Anopheles plumbeus, assembly GCA_034621735.1. Classification (NCBI taxonomy): domain Eukaryota; kingdom Metazoa; phylum Arthropoda; class Insecta; order Diptera; family Culicidae; genus Anopheles; species Anopheles plumbeus. The sequence continues at coordinate 20,419,210 of JAOEFI010000006.1, forward strand.
TCGATTAAAAGGGTGTAAAGTTTATGATGGAACCTTTCTAATCCTGTTAGAAAATTTTCACTGCCACGGAGCTGCCGTGTGAAGATCTATTGGAAGCCTCCCATTTTAGGCCACTCTATGTAGATTAATGTTGAGCCGCAAGATTAATTCGTTTGAAATTTGATTCAACAAGAAACGTTCCTTTCCAAAAACGATCAAGTAAACTTGCTACCAACAACAAGTCACTGCTGAACCGGGTGAACCGCATGCTCCGGTTTTACATAATGAAGCCTGCCCAACTGCAATCAATATGTTGACGCGATTACCAATCCCCTTTTCCGCGGACGAGAATTCCAACCGACACGGAGACAACCGGTTGCAACACACACGCGCGCGCCACTACTGACCGCTCATTCTCCGTACCGACGGACACGGACGGACGGACGAAAACCGGTAATGACCGGACCCCGGTAGGCGTAACGTGCATGCAACTCTTCGCCAGCCGCGGCCATCGGCCGAAGAACGATTTTCAAGGCAAACGAGATGGCATTTCGCCAGCAGGGCATTCGGAGGGCACAGGTGCACCTGGGACCGGCCAGCACGAATCGATCGCGTAAAGGACTCGGCACGATTATCTGCCCGCCGCTTCCCTGAGAGACTTTTGTTTTATCGTCTTCTGGGGACGGAAAAACTTGATTCCAACTTTTT
>JAOEFI010000006.1:20428316-20439582 GCA_034621735.1 Anopheles plumbeus
CATCACTGAGGCGTCTCTCGGTCGGTAATGCGTCCATCTAGCAGGAGGGGATAATGGTTCATGTCAGTAATTTCACACACGCGCCCAACTCTACTACGATGAAACTTTTTTTCTATTACATGTCAAGCTGACGAGGCCCTTTCAAGTCCTTCGAGGCGGTATTCTTTTTCAGCGAAAAGCGAAAAATAATTCCGCACATAAACTTTGCACGCCATCGTGAGAAGTAATATGAAATTCCCTTTGTGCATCTGAACGTCACAATATTGTTGTGTATAAAATCTAGCAAACAATGGACTCCGAGAGGCAGAGTGAGTTCGCTGAAAGGAATCTCGCTACTCTTGGAGTAAAAGAGCCAGCCAAGGTGCAGGAATGCACTCCTTCACACTTCTTCATTAACTTAATTATTCGGTTGATATTCTTAATTATCCGCCCCGTTGCACTCCGGCACAGCGTATCAAACCGGTGAACCTGAACAGAATTCCAATGCAAGCGCGGTTCGTCCCAGTTCAGTGTTCGAGTGAGTTACGTGGGTTGAATGGTTGCGGCCCCCAGCCCAACCAGTTTTGTTCAACTTTTCCGAACAACACGTTCGCAGCGAAGGATGTGGCGTGACGTGCACATCGTGGTTTCGTTTCAAAACCATCGGGCGAGAAATTGTGTGCAGATCTTTCAGTAATTAATGTGATGGTATTTATTGAACAAGGCGGGCGCAGTTCCCGCCTGGCTGTTAACATGTTTTATGCACCACCCGTTGAGTGTTTCTCGCTGTTGTTGTTGTTGTTGTTGTTGTTGCTGCTGTTGTGCCCAATAAAACGCACACGAGCTACGTCCTCACTGGGCCTCGCAGGATCCCAGCCCTCAGTCAGACTGCACTTTGGTAAACATTTTAACACTTTAGCATTAGCCTTTCAACAAACGATGCGGATTCTCGTCGGACGCGGCTAATCCGGCTTCGTTGGAGCCACGAGAACCACACGAGCCGGCGTGAGTGTTCTGTAGTTCGAAATGGTACAGAGAACAATTTAACAAACGGCGACCCCAAGGTTCCGTTGAACCATCCCTGGGATTTACGCTGGAAGTTGTTTAGCAGATGTCTGCGGAACTTGTACTGCTGCTCACGCATGTTTCGTCGTTTAAACGGCAACGCACATGGGAGGGGTTTGCCATTTGAAATTGTCAACTCACCATAACAGGACTCACCCAAGCTTGACACGGGTGTACAAGCATTCGGAATGTCTAAGCGGGATTTTGGCAGCCGGCTTAACGTAACGTATGTAGCCCAAACAATCTGTCTTAATTTCGGTAGCATCCAGTGCGTCGTCACGTCGGTATTTCCTCTTTCTACTTCATCATGGACCCCGAGAAAAAAAGGCTTGTCTTTTTTTTTTTTTTTGAGGAGAATAAAAACATAATAGAATTGTCTGATTAGCCCCAAAACGGTCTCCACACAAACTCACCACTGGAAACGCAATGGAATGGTTCAACCGCTTTCGATAATGAGACGAATAATGTGCCTGGTCCTTCGGACGACCAACTTCCGGGTCGAGCCGGACCACTAAGCGCCGGGTCCGCTGATCGCTCCTGCTGCAGCAATGGTCAAATGGTGTCCTATCCCTGAAACCTTGCAGCGAAACCCAAAGCAGCCCGAGAATGGACCGGTTTCCCAAACAGGACGAATGATTTTATATTGCTTCTCCGACATCCGGCAGGACTGGTTAGATTATTAGTTTTCTTGTTTTCACATCCCTTTTTGCCGGGAAAGCTGCGCCCCTGCCGGCCGACTATTACTATTCCCTAGGCGTTTTTCGTATTTTCTCTTTTCTTCCCTAATAGCAAGGTTCAGATTCTGATGTTTGAGGGGCTTTAAATGGGGTGAAACGGACGGGACACATGATTAAATGAGTGCGGCGAGGGGGTCGAGGACATCAGCATCCAACTGCCCACGGTTTCGGGATCGACGCGATTTTCGGGAACATAAAAAATCATTTAGCAAAGGTCCTTGGGCATCATACCGCCAGTCGCCGGTCCGTCCGATTAATGGATGTCATCGGGTGCCACGCGGCAGCATCCCGGAAGCCGACGGGCCCCCAAGAGGGTTGGTCTAATCACGAAAACGACCGTACGCCATCGGCAAAAGTTTTTCAACATGGGAAAAAAAACAATCCACAAAAAAGGACTCTAAATGTGGCCGAATGCTCATCCTTTGACCCAACCAGAGACACTCTGGTTTTGGCTTGAGTGTACTTCTCCAAACTCGCCACGATTCTAATTTAATGAAACCATCGGACGCTGTTGGCTCGCACCGAATGGACCTCCGGGACCTCGGCGGCAAGAAGTTTGCACAGCTGGCCGAGCGAGAGGCTGGGCGGTGGGCGTGTGTTGGGAGGGGTGAACATTTTTCATCAGCGGACACATTCCGAGACTGCCCAGCGCGCCGTCCGTTCGCTTGTGACGGGTTGCGGGGATGTTTTATTGCGACAAAACGTTTTGCTGTAATGTGAGGGCGAGTCGTCCTATCGTCGAGCTACCCCCAAACGGCCGCCCGGCATGCTAGGTAGCTAGAGGAATCGTTTAGTCGTGTGAGAAATGTATGATGAGCTATGGGTTATGACGTGTAAGCGAGAAGTGAAGCCATTTCATAGCCCCATGGAGAAGACTAGATGGCGTTTTTATTGTTTGTTTTGAATGTTCAATTTTCTTTGGCATAAAATTGGATTGGGATGGAGAAACACATGAATAATGTACATGGAAAGTAATATATTTTTAGGACCGGTTATAAGTAGTTTTTACAATATAAGTAGTAGTTACATGTAGTACTTACAAGAGCTTTTGCTTTCTTAACCAACATACAGTTGATAGAAAACCCCGTTGATGAATTCCTTTCCACAGTCTGGCTTCCAATATGTTCTCCAAATTTATTTGTCAGAAGAGTATTCGATAGAAGCTACACTTTCATTAGCGAGTTTTACAATTGATGTCTCTGATTACGTTACAGCGGTTTCACATGTTTATTGAAATTATCGCATGTTTCATAATCGTGATGCTGAATCGTGAATCCTACGACTCTTACGCGTGTTCCTTAATGTGCAATTCAGTGGAGCGTCCTTCAGTCAAACCACAGCACAGCAAATGCATTGCGAAACAGCCTCAATCTTGCTCAGTCCGCTTCCCTCCCAGCCTGCAGGGAAACCGCTCCTCGAGCCCGCTGACGAAATCTGTGCCAAGTTGTTTTCTACCGCAGCACCACCTGATCTCGAGCTAGTTTCACTTTTACGCAAACCCCCACCCGTCAAAGTATGCGAGCAGTGGCAGTGATCGCTATCTCAGACACTAAACCGCGCCGCGCACAAAAACGTGATTTTCTTCCCGTGAAGTTTCCCGGGATGCTCCAATCTGCACGATCCCGGCCAGACCAAGGGCGTTGGCGGCGACGGTGTGGTTGCGCAAAATTAATTGCAATCCGAGGGCACTCGAGCGGCAGCGTCGTTTCGGCATTCGAAGGGGGGGGAGGGGCGGGTTGTTTGTGAAGAATATCCTCCCTTATTAAACGCCCTTTTGCTGGTTCGTTTTTTTCCTTCTTTTCCCATCCGTCACCGGCTTTAACAAGCAGAAGGGTAGAATTGTTTCGCGTGTCGAGGGAGCGTGTCTTTTGGCCGTCCTGGCGTGGTCTGGAGATGATGCAGGGTGGACGGACAACGAGCGGAAAGAATTCACATTTTTCGTGAAACATCCCAACGGCTGCATCTTTGCGCCATTGAAGAAGACGAGATAGAATCGTAGCAGGTACATTGAACGACGACTTGCCAGTCGTTTGGTCCTTAGTTGGGAGATTTCTTTTCATGTTTCTTTTTGTTTTTGTTTCATCTTTTACTGCTTTATATGCATATTGTCCCATTGGTGTCGCCATGTCATAAGGCAGACACATTCCTTACGGGCATATCCTTTGATGGTGGGAAATAGCGCTCGACATTCTATCTCACTTTTAAACTGCCACCCGTCGATCCTGATCGATGCTCGGCACGGTTCGGCTCGAAAACAATGGAGCGTGGTTATTAAATTTTATTTCACACAACAAACCAACTCCCATTTAACACAAGAGCTACGCACCGACACACGCAGCACGACACACACACACACACAGGACACGATCCCGCCGCCGGGTTGATCCGAACCTAACTAACACCAGTTATGTTTGATATTGAGCGGATGAAATAAACCCCTATGACGTATAGGGCCGCCTCCGGCGCGTTGGTGTGCTCCAGCGAACGGAAAGGGTAATCCTTTTTTTCTGCAAGATTTATGCAAACGGGATTCCCGTCGCTCCGTTCGAACCGGCGTGCCTGGGAAATGCAATCTACGACAAGGGAACGACTCTATTCCACTCCGCTCGGCCGTCGGCTGATAGTGAACGCATGGTATCGACTAAAAATAACCAGCAAATGCATATTGCTTCGAGCCCCAGACACACACACACACACACACCCGTAACACATGGGGGAACATGATCCTTTGATTTCACCACATGCGAGTATGGGCATGGCGTATAGATGGGGCAAGTAATGTACTCAAAGCCGTGTGCCTGGGGAAGAATCTTATTATGTTCTCACAATCATGAGGCTTTACGTTTTTCCTCCATGTTCCGGTTTTGATGGCGATGGAGGGTGGGGAATCAGCCTGCGGAAGAGATCCCGCAATGGGGTGTCGGTGGAATCAGGAGACGTTGTTCCATAGGCAGGCTGCTGCATCCGGCGGATTCTGGGCTTTATTTCAGCCCGGTACGAGGATTTATCGTGCCCAGCCTTCATCCGTGCCGCCGCGGGATCGTCCATCGGGCGGTGGAAGGAGTACACCCAGAAAAAGAGCATCGTACAGTCTACCAATGCGCCGGTGGTTAGAGGTTTGGAGGTTAATAAAACTCGCACGCCGGATGGTTTTTCACTTTAAAAGCTACCCCGCAGTCCATCAAACACATTTAACATGAGTCACAGTGTGGTTTTCCCTCCACTTTAATAGGCATAACTTTTGATGAATTGTATGATCAGCATATTTTTTTGCCATCAGTGTTTAGCAAGCAGCAGCAATAATTTTGTGGATGTAGAGGCCGATTGTGAAACTCGAACTCGATTCGAGTTCGAGAACTCACAGAATCGTCACTTTCGTCATCGTTTCACAATACCAAAGTGGCGATTCTGTGAGTTTTCGAACTCGAATCGAGTTTCACAATCGGCCTCAATAGTGCAACCTGAAACATGACTTATGTTGAAAGACAATGTTCAATGTTGTTTTCTATCAAGCTTCAAACACTTTTTCGCCGATTTTCTTCAGAAAAATGGAACATACCTTTAGTTGCATAATCTTCAGCCCTTAAGCAACAAACAATTCGTCTACAATCAGGTGAACCGCCCCGTTCCAACGCTACCGCTACCCACCCCACTCTTCCTTCCCTTTCGTTCCTCGGCATACGGTTTTTAAAGCGAAACATCATTACCGTTCAAACAAATCGGCTCCCCCATCGTCTTACCGAGACAAAGTATCATCATTAAACTGCTTTGTCAAAAGTGAGTGCGAGCGCGTGCACACGGCCGGGTAACAGCGGTATATAGGTGAAAGTGTGCCGCGAACAATTTTTCAAACATTACCACCACCGCCACCGCCGCCGCGAAATCGCAAATATGGAGATTACAACTCCCAGCGCCGGACCTCCAAGTATGCGGGGAGCATGGCCTGGGAAAAAGACCAAGGGGGGAAAAGCGTAAAATGGGAGATGCTTTTCTGCTTTTCCCCCACAAACCCACCAGTTCAACCTCGCACCGGTGATCGTCGCATTTTAGCGACTTGATTAATAGTGCTTCAGGTGGCTGCCGCCGGCCACAACATTGGGGGTACTTTTACTCCCTTTTTCGGGCTACGGTTTTGGCACCGCCATTTCCGCAGGATGCCGGAGGGGATGGCCGAAGATGGGCCAGTAGTTAAAACTGCCATCTACTTCGATTTGGAAGCGGTGTGTGGTTGTACCGGTCCAACCGGCTCCTTCGCTCCGGCCGGCTTCCGATTCGCTTCGGGAAAAGTATGTGGCATTCCTGAACCATTAAACAATATGAGCTATAGTCGAATGCAACAGTGGAAAGTGGTTGAAACGCATGTTTCGCGGTTGAGCTATGAGAGCGGAATACACTTCTTAAGTCACTTCTATCAGTAAATCAGTTACAACAACGTCGGAAACTCCAAATGCAATGTTTACCGAAAAAATCATACAAGTTTTGTATTTTAATCCTAGGCACATAAGTCCACTATTTTTTACTATATTATCGTCTAAATGTTCACGAACGAATTTAGTGTGCTTACGACACGTTTTGCTTCAAAAAGATTGAACTAAATTTAGGCATCGATGGACATCACTTTTAATCAGTTTCGATGCACCCCGGTGTATGTTTGGTGTCACGAAGGTTGACGGGTGTTATTTAATTTGTCGCAACCCCCCATGTTACAGCTCCATCGAGGCGCCAGATCCGCTGATCTCCGTGCCCTTTCACCGCCCGTACATAACGTCCACTCGTAATCCGCTCCGGCTGTGACTCCAACGACGGGCATCCGGACCGGCACGCGTAACACCCGCTGGGTGTCGGTTATGCTCGCAATGTTGCACGCTCATACTCATACACGAATCCGCACCGGCACTGATGCGGATAACCGGAGCTGAGTGCTAAGTTTCGCCTTTCTCGAGCGTTCCTGCTGACCAACGAGGTTCGGCTCACTCCAGATCTGGGAGCACCAAACCTGTCCCCGTGTAGCTCGTTCCTCTTGGCGGACGGTGCAATTACTGAACAGCCGGTCGGTTTTCACTTTCATCGACCGCGCCAACCCTGGCCCTTGGGGGTAGGAACGTCGTTAACTGGATCGGTGCCAAAGATGGAATTCATATTTTATGCAGCGTGCAGGCAGGCCCCCGCGGGCCGGTTTCCTGCCCGAAGCAGCATGGAAGCCTTCGCTTCCTCCGGTTGCCTTTGGAGATTGGCGACGCGACGAGACAAATATGCATCCGACGGACCATGCGAGATCATGCGCCCTCGCAGGAAAAACTCCCGCCACTTGCAGCAAGAGGGAAGATTGTTTAACTGGCAAACAATTCGACCGCGCGAGAAACGCGCGCTTTTCAGCGGAGGTTACCATAACAGGTGGCCAAGACGGTAGGAAGCGATCGAGCGGGCGATCTAATGTAATCACTCCGCCGCAATCCGAGATGTTCCGACAAGCGAAACGGTAATTTTTCCCGATCCCGCCAGTGATTGATAAGCTCGTCAGCGTGGCGGATTGTTGCTTCCGCGCCAAGGAACGCCCGATCCTTCCGCCCTCAGTCGGTATCCAGTCCCCTCTCCGTCACCGGTGCTCGCATTTTAATGGGGTTGCGTTTGATAACATGCAAATGTCTCGCATCCCTCGCCGCTGAACACACGTGCGCAATCTCCGCCCGACGATACATCGCTGCCAGTGACATCGCCGTCGTTGTTGTCATTGAGACCGCAACGTTGTAAAGTTAATTGCATACCGCAACATGATTTATGTTTGTAATTAAAACGCCACTAGATCGGTTCCACCCGGCGCAAATCGGTGGCGGATTCGTCTGACAGGAAGAAGCCGAAGCGTGCTTCCTGGATGTGGGACCGTGGAAAGGAAAACCGGGGGGGTGGGATGTTTTCCAACCCTTTCCTCTGCTTCCGAAGCTTTTATTTCGTTTGCATCGGCATGTTTGGCATCCTTATATTGAATGCTGGAGTAGTTGCATGTTTTGTTGCGGCAAACAAATGCAGACAAGTTTGGACGGATATAGATGGAAGCAGTAAGGAAAATTTGTTTTCTAATTTCCATTTCCATTAAAACATCACCATCTCTAGTGGAAGAAAATGTTGTGTAAATTCTGTCAATCATACTTCGGTGAGTCGGGCTCCAACGATTCGTAATAATTTTAGGAAACTTCGTTGTATCTTCCACTCGAAACCGGTACGTGATTTTCCACGAACAAGCCCACCTTTTCCCTATCATAGGAATACCATGTTCCGTAGGAAGAGTCTCGTCTGGTTCAGTCGAAAAATATTTGTCTACACTCCACAGTTCAGTGGAGTATGCTTCGTGAAACCGCAACTTAGTGTTCGGTACAACATGTTGCTATGGCGCACCTCAAGAGTCACTCGACTAGCTTTCCCGCTCACAACATTGTCCCGAATTGTAACAGACGAAAACAATTTTAAAATAAAACTGCCATTTGCGAAATGTATCGTTTCCGTTGCAGCTGCAACCTCTTCAGGATGTACAAGAGCCTGCCAAAATGCATTCCTTTCATACAACTCTTCCGTAGCAACGCGGTATCGAATGTAGAATACTCAGAGACTATTTCATGTGACGCGATGACATGGAAATATGACGATGCTTTTGGATTGTGTATTTCTTTTTTCATCTATTATATTCCAGCGAAGATTGTGAAAAGTTTTTCATTACGCACAGCAATTTTGGCAAGCAGTATCCTGGAACTTTGTAAAGTTGAGAGTTGAAACTTGTCAATCGTTTCACTGAGTTAATGCCAATTTAAACAACTACTTTTCGTTCAAGTATATTTTTGAGTGTGATGTCTTCCCCGCAAATCAATAGAAGACAAACAGTCTTCCACAGAACTGTATAAACTCAAGCGAGAATGCCGAAACTTTTTCAGGGTGCTGATCTAAACACTTATCGCCAAAATGTCTCGTTCCATAAATGTCGACGGCATTCGGCGAAACATTCTATGTAGATTCTCGTGCCGTGAACATACCCATCATCGTTCCTGTAAGTGCTAGAAAAGTTTTCTTAATTCATTTAGACCCAACCCATCCCGACAGCTCCGTCAACAGCGCCGTCAACAAACACTCATCGCCCGTTCCTGCGAGACACAATCAACCGGGAAATTGCCATGAAAATTAGAAACTTAAACTCGATTAACCCGTTGACGTGCGCCACGCTCCCACGTGTAGTATAGACACCCCCACCCCATGGGAGGGTGTTGCGTCTTGAGTACTACTCCGCACGTGGAGTACACGCATCCCGGATACTTTGTCATCAAGCCATGAAATGACAACATGCCGTCATCCTCTTCGGCAGCTCCTGCCGACGAGCAGCTGGGAAAGCGAGTGACACTTGGTCTGCACACGAAAGGAAAAACCTAATTGATAATTTTCACCTCGTTTACTGGGCCAAAGTTCTTTCCGGCCCCGCCGAGGCGACCACATTCCGATACGATTACAAAAACGTTCTTCAATGGCTGGCATTTACGCACTTTATCAAATGGCGACGCTCTAAAGTTCATATAGAGGTCCGAAAATGGGAAAACGGCATGCACGACAAGACAAGAGCAGTTCACAATTCATTTGCCACCGAGCCCGGCCCAGGTGGTGGCTATCGTGGAGGAGATTGGTGAAATTTATTATACCTCTGTCCGTTTTCCCTGCGAAAACAGCCCACACTTGGAAAAGGTCATCGGTCCGTCGGAGGCTGCTGGAGATCACATTATCAAACATTAACCACCCTGCACGATTGGCTCACCGTTGTGTGTTGTTGTTTGGCAGTGGCCAGGGAGAGAGAAAGAGGGAGAAAGATGCCTCAGGCGGGATGGTTTCGGGTTTGGTTGGGTGGTAAACCTGGCCCACCATACATAAGTTAAAGTAAATGCTCCAACCACATTAACGTAATTAAGGCCTCGGGCTTGTTCATCAGGGATTGAACGTGTCTCTGCGCCTGCGAGCAGCCATACTTGCTGTTCAGCCTTTCACTGACATAATAACACATGTTGTTCCTAACATGTCTTCCATTACGCTGTTAAAATAAAAGCACTAATGACTGAGGGAAAGATGCGATTCAAAATAAATTCACTCTTTCAATTTCAACTGCAAACGATCGTTTGTTTCATGATCGTTTAATCGGCTGATAAATGGCTACAGTTGGCCACAAGTTGCCGTTCCTCATTAACGATGATTCACTTTGGGATGAAGTTAGGCATTTACCGTCGATCCTTAATGTTTTCCTCGGAGCTGACGTAAGCTCCATTCGCCGAAAATTCGCGCAAAAGAAGACCTCTTCCCGGAATGGAGGCACCTCAGAAAGCGATTACACCGAAACGGGAGAACATTTCAGTTCCACCAGTTCTCGGTTTTAATCTGCATATTAATATTTATTGCTTTTCTCTGTCCACACACCACCACACTACTACGGTCGGAGGTTGTTCACCTCACCGCTCTTCGGCAGGAGGGCGAGGATTGGAAACATCCTCCACAGGTGAACGTGAGGTGGTCCGCAGCAAATCCGACCGTCGGCGAAGACTTGCCGAGGGACGTCACCACGGGCAACCCACACCGGTTTATTGAAGAAGTTTTATTTGACCATCATTTCGGCATGCTCGCTTCAAGAAGACGGCGCTCTTCGTTGGTGGTGTGGGACTTGTTCGAACCATTTTTAGGAACCACCACTGCGCCGCAACTGGTTTCTCCCCCTACCCCCTACCGGGGATGGACGTGAAGAGTAGCTGTCGTTCCAATCATAGCCAAAACCACTTCATATACGCACCGCCGCGGCCGCAGCGCACCATGCCATGTACATTCCATCCGAGGGCCTACTTTGGTCGCAGCACGCTAGTAGCTGGACCAGAGAGTGGAAAAGGGCTCAGAAACATCACACGCACTTTAGGTGGGATTTGGAGCTCAATGGAACCCCGCTCGGTTGGGTCATTCGGGGCCCGTTTTGGCAGCAGAAAGGTGTACCAGAGCCTGGCTCCCCCACTGTCTGGCCGGGTGGACGCGGTTTCGGGGCTGCCGGAAGGAGTGCGCCACGCGTAAGCTTCTGATTTGATTGACAGATGGTCAGACAAGACGTCATGTGTGAGCGATTTCGTTCAGGGCAATTGCATTCGGCTATTACAACATCCCGCTGCGAGACGTGGCGCGTACGTGGAGATTTCTCCGAATGAAGGAGAGAGAGAGAGAGAGAGAGAACGAGATCTTGCGGTTGCATGTGGGAAATTTGTGATGAGTTACAAAACTGATAGCGCGTTGCAACCCCGGGGCCAACCTTTTTATCTAATCCAGCACTGTCATATTTTATGCAATCGGCCACAATCGGCGCCGCGCATGTGATGGTCTGAGCTTTCAAATGAAACTGTATAAAAAAAGTTTCAGTCGAAAAAATGTCCATCCATCAAGCAGTTAGTTAGAAAAGTAAAACTTGCACACGACATGAGGTTTATGAA
>JAOEFI010000006.1:20449009-20487241 GCA_034621735.1 Anopheles plumbeus
GCTGAACGCAAAGTCTTTAGAAAAGTGGTAACTTCCGCCGCAGCGACCCGCGAACCCGAATGCGTGGGCCCTTCTTCACACTGGAAAGTATGCCAAAAAACTCATTCACAACAACACATCAGCAAACAACGGAAACCGGTCGCGAGAAAGGTGACACTACTGTGGTCGCTGCCTAATGCTAAACCCACCCACACGCCAAAGCCGTGCTGCCAAGAACTCACTGCGTGCTCGCTTGGTCTTTGATCTGTGTCGCACTACCCGGAGTCCGGTTCCACCATCCGACGCACAACGAGCCGTAAAAACTGGCCCCGTGGTCTGTACCCAAATTTGGCGTGCTCTCTGTCTCGAAAGCAACAAATATAGGTATGCATACGTAGCATAACACCTCCGCATTTTTTCAGCCCTTACAGCGTCATCCAGTACACGCCGCTTTCGGAGACGTTGGCCGAGAAGGAGGTCATTTCTTCCAAGCTCCCAAGCTTGGGTCGTATTATGATCTGTGGTTTAGGTTACCTAATCTGGTTACCTTCGACTGGCCGCCATCGGATCACATGTCTTTAACGTGATTCATTTTTACTTTATTGTAACGATAAACACTCCTAAAACATTTCTATTGTTACTTAACTAGAACTTGACCACTTTAATTTCATAAATTATGAAAAAAATCAACAACGTACGGTGGAATATCAAAACATGCTCGCGAACAGTTGTAGCAATTGAACAATAGAAAAAGAACGACGGGAAAATACCGTTTTCATAGCCGCTATGTAATGTTTAACCACCGTGCTTTGTTGCCATTCTTGCGGTTTCTATAATACCGTCGCCTCAAGCAACATAATCGTTAGGTTTGCATCAATGTCGTTTAAAAATTCCACCCCACCGTGGAAAGAGGGCCCACCGCACGAGTCAACAAACGAAACAATACGCTCGACATGCTGCCGGAATGATGGCTTCTCCCAGGAAGAATAGGAACGATTATTTGATTTGTTTTAAAATCGATTACCGGAAGGCAATGCCGTGCGTCTCGCTGTGTCTCTCCCCGATCCCTGGCGACTCCACGGTGACCCTGAATCCGCGGAACCTCCGGTGGCGTAATAATCGTTACTATCGAGTGCCGCCGTTGTTGGCAGCGGCGGGAATTCAGTATTGATTCGACGACAGTGTTGCGCGCAGTGGTACCATCATCGTCCTCATCCTCTGGACGAATTTTTTATGGACATGTCGTTTCTTTCGTATTGCCGTTTTCCGCTCCTCTTTCATCGCCACCATTTATTCACTCCACCAATTGTGCCACCCACGAGCACCGGGCGGTGCCTTAAATTCAAGCCAACGCAATCCACCACCTGTGGAGCGAGGGCTGGGAAAGCACCCGTGGGAAAACCGTCAAAGCTGAGGGATGGATTGGGAAAGTGTAGAAGCGCGTGTGGGGAAAATCGATCGAGTGATATTCTGCGAAGCGAAATTTTCCAACCGGCTTAATTTGTTTTCAAGTGCTCCCCGTTCTTTCTTTGGGTTATTATTTTCACACTTTGTTTCACATTTTGCGAAACAAGGGCGTCCTGGAAAATTCTCGCTAGAACTCGCCTGAACGCAAAAAAAAACTCCACACGTTGCCCGTCCCACATGCGGTGCCTCGTTCGCAGCGTGGAAAGGAATCTCATATTCTGCGGAAAAGAATATATTGTCAAAATTGATTAATTTCATTTTTGCACTCACACACGTGCGCGTTTTGTTTCGCAGATTAATCAAATTCGGCCCGGGTGCGTATCCTTCGTTACCTTGTTAGCAGCTTCGGTGAGGGGCTTCTTTCTTTCTTCTCTCCTTCTCTTCGCCTTTTGCCTCTTTTTCTCGTTTCCTTCGAATTGGAGATGATTGATGAAAGCAATCCGACAAATGCACAAAATTCCCGCCGTAACTCCAGACCGTTGCCGGAAGGATTAGATTACAGGAAGGATAATCGCATGATGCACGGTGAGGGGGGTATTTTTTTTATGTTTCTCCGGGGTACCAACATCGTAGGTCGATGTATGAATTATGTTCAAACTTGCCGTGGTAGAGCGATCCAATCAGAGAACGGTCGAGCTATATTATTCCGGTTCCGGCTACAGTTTCTCTTCATTGTTGTTTTGCGGGGATGTTTTTTTTTTTTAATACACATTCCACATTAGGGTACGCACAGAGAGTTAAAATCAATACTGTTTATTTTCGATTTCTCCTCTTCGTTACAAGACACAATGGTTCAGTTCTGTCAGAAAAATCTCAATCTGCATTCAACGAAGTAATTTAATACTATTTTCAAAGCACTCCGACTGAATGTTTTAAAACAAATTTCCATCACAAAACGTTCATTGCTTTAACACGTATACAAATATACCACAGAAAAACGAACACTGGAGATCCAACCGCAGGGGGGGCCTATACATTATTCAACGGTCCGTTGATATTTGGTGAAAAATAGGAACACCTGCTCGAGCGTCGTCTGACCGAGCGCATAGTCCTCGATGCCAAGACTCTCCTTGGCCGATTCCATCAGCCCGAACATAGCCGACCATTTCTGATCGGTGAGGGCGATGTGGAAAGTCAGCGAGTCCTGGTACTCCTCTCTGGAAGCGGGATTAAGAATTAATGCCCTTTGAAGATGTATCAATGTGATTAGTAATAATGGTAACACTTACCTCAGGGCAGCCCCTTTGAATTTACTAGCAACGAACGATTTCACCTTCTCGGCCGCGTCCGATTGATTGCGCCTCGTTTTCACCGTCAGCAAAAAGCCCTCGGAAAACTTGTTCTTCAAGTGCTGCGTCGAACCGAGACACTTGAACTCGCCGTTCACCATGATGGCCAGCCGGGTGCAAAGGGCCTCACACTCCTCCATGCTGTGCGACGTCAGGACGATTGATTTTCCAGCAGAGCGAACCTTACATATGACATCCCAGAACTGTCGCTTCGCACCCGGGTCCATGCCGGTGGTCGGTTCGTCCAGGTAAACCACCGACGGATTTCCCATCAGTGCCAGGGCGGTGCTGAGCTTCCTCTTGTTGCCCCCACTGTACGCCTTCGTGCGCTTGTCCAGATGCTGGACAAAGTTCAACTCCTCCGCCAGGGTAAGCGACACACCTTTGATCTCCGACCGGCGGACACCTCGCATCAGGGCGAAGATGTGCAGCGACTCCCGGCCGGTGAGCTCCTCGAGCAGCGCGTCGAACTGCGGACAGTAGCCAATGTGCTGATGGACGCGATTCATGTCCGTCCGCAGGTTAATTCCATTAACCCAGGCGTCCCCGGACGTAATGTTCTCGTCGCCGGTCATCATCTTGAAGGTGGACGTCTTTCCCGCCCCGTTGATACCGAGCAGGCCGAAACACTCCGAGTGCCGCACGCCCACGGACAGCTTGTTCACTGCCACAAACTTCCCGTAGCTTTTGGACAGATCTTTCAGCACCAGATTGTAGGAGGCCAGCTCGGCTTCGCTACTGGATGCGATCGTGCGCTTTTCCTCCAGCACGTCCGAGTCTATCTCGTCCGGCTGGCCCTCGCTGACCGCCGAACTGGTCGTCTTTCGGGAGAACACCTTCTTCAGCAGCCGGTAGTCCACGATCAGTACGATCGCGAACGCCACCACACCGATGCCGACGAAGAACAGCAAACTGCGATTAATGCCCGTCGCCTGATCGAAGGTGAACGCACTCGTCCCGCAGCACTGCGGCACCAGCAGACACTTCAGCTCCTCCGTGCACATGGTGATCTGCTCGCAGGCCCGCTCGCACACGGCTTCCCGTCCGCCGACCATGTTCAGCGCGTTCATGCTCTGCGTCAGCACGAAGCTCGGGAAAAACAGAAAGATCCACTCGAGCACATTGGCCACATTCTCCAGATCGATACCGTCGAAGCGCAGCAGCGAAACGGCGGTGAAGAAGATCGTCCCGGACAGCACGTTGAGCAGCATCATCTTCACGAAACCGGTCGCCGGCACGTGGAAGAGGTACGCGAACAGGTACGTCACCGGCAGGCTGGCGAAGGCGTAGAACAGCAGCACCAGAAACACGCGGCCAAGCTGGTCAAACGAGGACCAGCCGTCCTGTTGGATGATCGCGAGCGTGACGATGTAGAACAGCGAGGCCACCACGAACACCAGGTAGTCCCACAGGAACGAAATCGTCCAGAACAGGGCCACGTTAACGCCGCTGACGAACTGCAGCAGCTTGGCGCGCGTCGTTCGCTCCTTGATGTAGAACAGAATGAAGAGGGCCGACACGAACGCCATCGCGAAGCCGGTGTTGAACGCCAGCTGGAAACCGGCATTGGCACCCGTTTCAAGTCGCTGAAGTTGCGTGTCCACCCGGTACGGTAACGGTTTGTTGCTGACCTCCAGCGTACAGTTCGGGCAAACCGATTGCAGGATCGCGTTGTAGATCAAGTGCACCGCCAGTGGGGCACTATGGTAGGCCTTGTTGTTGAACCAAGCGGTGCAGTCGAAGCTGCCCAGCGTAGCCCCTACCCAGTAGCGGCTGTTGAAGGTTCCTATATCTTTGGATGACTGAAAGAAGAAGTAGGAACGAGAGCGAATTGTATGAACCGTAGGAACTACTTTAACCGATGCGTTCTGCAAACCAACATACCCTGTTCAGAATGTTCGTGACCATGTCTCCTTCGATTACATCCAACCGATGCACCGACGGTTCGTCACGGAAGCGATCCTTGAACGCGACAGCGACTGACTGCGACCCGGAATCGCTCACTTCCAGCACCGTCAGCGAACCCGTGTACCGAGCAAAGTCCATGGGCAGTTCTGGCAGCTCGCGCCCGGTCGATGAGTTGAGAAAGATAAGGTACGACATCAGCACGAACAGCACGGGAATCAATAACTGCAGCGTGAGCGTTATCCAGCTCCGGATGGTGGTGAGGAATTTTTTATAGAACTGTGCGTAGATTTGCTGGAACAAACGCCGCGAACCGTCCAGCAGCGGGAGGCCCTCCAGGGAGTCTGCAATGCGACGGAACAATTAGTTGATTGAACGATGCTTCCCACTCGGGCTTATAGTGTTTCCTCCATTTCCATACAATTATCACTGCTCTCCTCGATATCGGTGTATCCATTAGCGTTCTTCCTTTGTGGCTGCTCGGAGTTGAACGAATCGCTGCCAGCGCTGGACAATGAATGCAACCCAATTACATCGATTATTTGCCAGGCGCTATGGGAGGGAAAACTTACCGCAAAAACACCTCCTCCATTGTGGTGAGCGATATACCGTAGCTGGAAATCCCGCACTGCCCCATCTGCTCCTCCAGCTCCTCCAGCATTGGCTGGAACACCTTCAGGTAGTCCTCGCGCAGCACGAACGACAACTCGGTCCCAATGTCCGTTTCGATGCGGACGTCCGGGATGTACTTCCGCAGTATCGCTAGCACGCGCTGCCGGTCGCAGCCGGCCTCCTTCACGCAGATCAACCGATAGCCGGCGCCAAGGTTTTTCTTGAGGAAAAAGGGTGACCCGATGGCGCGCAGTTTTCCCTCGGCCATGATCGCAATCCGGTCGCCGAGCACGTCCGCCTCGTCCATGAAGTGCGTGGACAGAATCACCGTCCGGTCGGCCTTTTCCTTCTGTATCAGGTCCCAGAGGGCACGCCGGGCGGACGGGTCCATGCCGGACGTGGGCTCATCGAGCAGGACCACCCGGGAGCCGCCGCACAGGGCAATCCCGACGCCCAGCTTGCGCTTCATTCCGCCAGAGAGGGTGTGCGATTGTGCGTGCCGCTTGTCGGTCAGCTCGAGGAGGCTGACGTACTTCTCGATTTCGGCGGCCGTCTTCTCCCGCGGGATGCCCTTGAGGCGGGCGAAAAACTTCAAATGCTCCGCCACGGTCAGCTCGTTGAACAGCACGTTATGCTGCGGACAGAGACCCAGCGAAAAGCGCACCCCCTCGATGTCCTTGCGGATGTCGTACCCGTTCACCAGGGCCGTGCCGGACGTGGGCGAGAACATGCCGGTCAGCATGGACATGGTGGTCGTTTTGCCGGCCCCATTGTGCCCGAGCAGGACCGTTATTTGTCCATCGTACAGGTTCAAGCTGAGGCTTTCCACCGCCACCTTCTTGCCGTACACCTTGCGCAGGTTCACGATCCGCACACCGACGCGGTCGCTGCTGGGCTCCTGCTCGAAGTACGCCGACGAGTCCAGCTTCTGGCTCGGCACGCCCGAACCGTCCTCGATGCGGTTACGTTTCCAGAAGTCACGCGTAAACAGAAAGTTCCACGGTTTCGCCACACCGAACTCCCCCGGCATCACCTGCTCGAAGTACAGGGCTATGGCAAGGTAGAGGAGGGCATCGACCAGGAACAGCACCATCACCAACCCCACACTGAAGTCGTCTCCCATCGAGGGCGGCGAGAACAGGTTGCTCCACTGCAGCCCCATCTGATTGCCCTCCAGCCGGATGATGTTCATGATGCCGAACGACATGGCCGTGTTGGAGAGCAAGCTGGAGACAATCTTCGTACCGAGGGCCATCTCGTCGTAGTTCTGCACGGCCACGTTGAACGGAATGGCGAAGAGGAACCACAGCAGTCCCGCGATTCCGGCGGCAGTGTTGGCTGTTTTTGCGATGGAAGAAAAACAGGATGTCAAAATGGTTTTGATTGTGCGATTTTTGACCTTGCACTAGGCCAGCCCCCGCCCCGGTAAACACACCTTTGTTGAAGAAGACACTCATCATGAAGCAGAAGCATATCGTTGCCAGAATGAACGTGAAGAAGAAGAACCATAGAACCGTCCAGTCGGCGTACTCGATCACGGACAGGTCGGTGTTTGCGGTTAAGTTGGCCTAAATGAAAATACAAAAAGGAACGTTATAAGAAAAGCTGTGGATTCAAACCCATTTCCCAGTCTTACACTCATGAGAAACACCAACAGTGAAATGGTAATCAGCAGCAGAATCATGCACCGCACGAACCACGCCGTCCAGTGGAGCCAGTTCGGAAGGCCCATAATCTTCATCGCCTCCTTCAGCTGCTTCTCCTTCTCGATCGTGATGAACTTCACCGTGTTGATGCAGGTGTAGAAGAAGGATATCAGGATGATCATCGGCAGGAGTCGTTCCATCGCCACCAGAACCATATCGTCGTAGTACGGCGGATAGGGATAGCGCTGTGAGGGAAAGAAAAACAAAATGTCCATTACTCAGCTCGGTTATGACCCCAACTTCCGGTTGGAGTTCATTCGATGACTCACGCTCAGTGAAACCACGGGCAGTGGATAGTCAGGCTGTTGCCTTCGAATGAACATGCGTGATATGGCTGCTTGCAGGGTAAGGAAACCCTCGCGCAGATAGCTCGGATTGCCCCCATCCGATGCGTTAGCGTTCCGCAGACCCTGCACGAACGGTACGACCATAAAGTTCGTTCGCCAATTGCCGAATGTCCACCCGCTGAAACGGAGCTCGCTGGGAAGGCGCACCGCAAACTGTAGCTTCTGTGGAAGGTCTGTTCGGTTCTGCATACGCCGTCAGGAAGAAAAGTTAAAACATCCCGTCAAACATAAAACTTCAAGCGCCGGAATGCCCCATCACTCACGGTGTAGCTGTCGGGAAATTCTAGGCCACCGATGTAGTTGCTCTGCATCAACAAACTCTCCAGTTCCCGCGCGTTTTCCACCGGTTGCAACTTTAGGCTGCGTAAGCTAACGATCTCCTGCTCGACCGCCTCCTCCAGGAACTGTCCTAGAACTGTATTATTGGGCGAGTAGGCCACCGTGAAGGTGACTGGAGGAAACGCTACAAAGGAAATGAAACCAGCAGTTTAATTCCGGTCGAACGATCCGTTTTCGTCCCTATTGTCACCTACCACCATCGAGAGTGCTGAGTGATCCGATGTGTAGCCGCGAGAAGATTGTCGGTTCCAGCACCTGCTCCGGGTCAACCAGACCGCGGACGATGATCAGCATTGCGCAGCATAACACCGGTATGAGAATTTCGAACAGCGTCTGTATGTAGTGCCGCTTCTGGATGATCCAGTTCTTCCACAGGAGCAGCACAAACTTACTCCAGCGTGACGTGGACGCCATGACGGGGGAGTTAGGGGATGGACCTTTAATGAGATTCAAGCAAGGTGGAATTTAATTGACGTTTATTAAAGAGCAGCAAAGGATTTTCCACGCACCACACCACCAGCAGAGGGCAAGCGAAACTAAACGCTATCGGGGCAAACTCAGCTGTAAACCGAGCGAAAGAGAGGACGGGTCATAAAATGCATCTATCATCTACATCTAATCAGCTGCGTGCTCAGATGATAAAGGCCACGTTCTTGGTGGCAATTGCCCTTCGATGAATGTCGTCGCCAGTTCGCACGCCCGGTTCTGTGAGCCTGGCCTGTTGATAGCAGGTTGATAAGATACGCGATCGAAAATGGGTCTATGCGTTTTGCGGTTGGCGTAGTGACGTAGCGATAGGCTGGTAGCATGAGCAATTCCCACTCACTGCCAGAAAGATAGCAAAAAACCAAAACCACACATCGAAGCGTGAGCGAACAGCCAACGCCGCCATTAAAACGGCTTTATTTTCATATTTATTTCACGGCTCGCCGGTCGGCTGCGCTCGATCCGATAAGTCAATGTCGCATGTAACGGGTTCAATTACGCGCTCCATAAAATCAATGGGGCTCCATTACACATTCGCTGCCGGTGTGCGGAAAAACCGTGAAATCAAAATAAAGCCTTTCACGAGTGTATCCGCGGAACAAGAATACGACACCCAAAAATTCCATTCAGTTCCACATTTGTTACTTATAACTACCGAAATGAATCATCACGCTTCCGATGCCGCCACATACAATTCAACCCATTTACTCAGCTGTACGAGTGGCGAACCGTGCTGATAAGCTAATTCTGTAAAATCAACGTCACGTTTCTGACGATAATAGTGTGTCCCACTTTGCTGGCGCTTATTCTCGAGTGAGAACAGCTTCATTTGACAGTGTAAACGTATTAGCATAAGTGCCGAATTCATTTCATTCACAACCACGCACCTACAGAGTGGACCTACCTGTAGTAAGGTCGAAGGGTCCTCGAAACGCGTTTCCCTATGCTTCCGCTAACATTCACTTGACCAGTTCGCAGACGTTAAGGTGCACTTTACACAACCACCCGGTGTATGACTCACTGAATAGTGGATTCCGCTAGAGGTCCACACGACCGCTATCAAGTGCCAGCTGACGCTTAGTGGCGGACACCTTCTGTACTTCCGCTCCGGGGGCACTACGACGCGTGCGACCAGTTGCGCCGCATGCTCCGAATGAACTGATTCCGTGGACCAATCAGTTCGTGTGGCCGTTCGCGTATGCCCTACGACTGCCGAGCGAAATATGTTTATCAACAAAGCACGCCACACAATCGGTCAATTGTTTGCGCGGGTCGCACCACTACCGGCGACTAATGTTGCTCTAGAAGTGGTACCGAACGGTGTCGCGTGCATTACCAAGCACTTTCCGAGCGTTCTCCCACGCGTGACGCGAGCTGGGCCGTGTGGTTGTTTGACCGTCGCGACGATGGGGTTGTGCCAATAAAAAAAAAAACGCCCAACTCGACGGCCACACGCCCAACGGGTGTAATTTTTTCCGTACCATATGACGATAACCCGGCACCACGCGATGCCGCAGTTGACCCTGGGAAAATTGATTTTCCTTTCAAAAATCGATTCCAACCGTGGTGGACCTTTTGGAACGGGAGTCACCCTGGGAATGACCTTCTCCGACACTTTGCCACCAGGTACTATAATTAGGTTCAAAGCGTCCTGGCGTTGTTCCGCCAGGCAGGTGTGGACAATTTACTCCCACACCGCCAACTCTTCGGCTGTATTCGGCTGTATTATATATTCCATCGGCGGGTGCTACACGTGGGTGTAGAATATGAAAGGGCCCGTGAATTTATGATCCATCTTTCCGCCAGTGCGGTGACCGAGAGGTATGCAGTAGATGGGACAGTTTTATCACTGTCATAAATGTCTTATCATCTAGACGAAGTATTCTAGAAGCGTGCCCAACGATTGAATATGATATGGAAGTGCTTCCACCTTTATCGGTATATTAGTCATTTCAAATATTACTCATTTGAAAATATCACACACCTTTCTTGGTCAGTTGTATGTATTTATGAAAACGGTTTCTTTTTCATTTCAGGTAAGCATCCGGATGCGAATTCACTGAACGACGTATACCACTCTTGAAGCTTCGTTTGTGAGTTAATCAATTAGTGGAAATAAGTTTTGATAAATGTTCATTTATACTTGAAATTGGCACTGTTGAAATGGTTTTCGGCGACAGTTCGATGCGACAGTGTATGGTAATAATTCGTCACTGTCTACTTTGAGCAGGCTGCTGGGATAATTCGTCCCAAGCGATCAGAAAATAGGAATCGTCTTGAACATATGTGAAAACAAAGTACACTTCCGATTGGCTTTACATAAATATACAAAACATTTTATTTTATAGTTAAAATACTTAGATTCAAATGCAGTGCGCACGAACATTGATAAGCGTGCGCGAGAAAAACACCATGCTTCTCCATCACTCGGTGATGCGCTGGTATTTCGTGAAGAATAGGAACACCTGCTCGAGCGACGTCTGGCCTAGTGCGTAGTCCTCGATTTCCAGCGTCTGTTTGGAGCTTTCCATCAGACCGAACATCTGCGACCATTTCAGATCCGTCACCGGTATGTGGAAGCTCAGTGAGTCTTCATACTCCTCCCTGGGAAATCAAACAGCAAAAAAGAAAAGAAAATGTCAATGTTCGATAAAGGAAGCCACTTTTGGGACATGTGGGGTTTTTGGGGCAAAAAGGTGTGCAGCAACACTCACTTCAGTACGGCACCAGTGAAGCGGTTCATTATGAAGTCCTTCACACCGGTCACCCGCTTCTGCTGCGCATCCTGGGTACCGCGGGCTACCTTCACCGTCAGCAGGAAGCCCTTGGAAAACTTGTTCTTCAAGTGCTGCGTCGAACCGAGACACTTGAACTCGCCGTTCACCATGATGGCCAGCCGGGTGCAAAGGGCCTCACACTCCTCCATGCTGTGCGACGTCAGGACGATTGATTTTCCAGCAGAGCGAACCTTACATATGACATCCCAGAACTGTCGCTTCGCACCCGGGTCCATGCCGGTGGTCGGTTCGTCCAGGTAAACCACCGACGGATTTCCCATCAGTGCCAGGGCGGTGCTGAGCTTGCGCTTGTTGCCCCCACTGTACGCTTTCGTGCGCTTGTCGAGGTGCTGGGCAAAGTTCAACTCCTCTGCCAGGGCGTACGAAACGTTCTTGATCTCCTTGCTTCGGACCCCGCGCAGGAGCGCAAAGATTCGCAACGTTTCACGCCCGCTGAGGTCCTCGAGCAGCGCGTCGAACTGCGGACAGTACCCAATCTGGCGATGGGCCTGGTTCATGTCCGTCCGCAAGCTGATTCCCTTCACCCAGGCATCGCCGGACGATATCTCCTCGTCGCCCGTCATCATTTTGAAGGTGGTCGTCTTGCCAGCGCCATTGATACCCAGCAGTCCGAAGCACTCCGAATGGTCGATGCCGATGGAGAGATTGTTGACCGCCTGCAAGGTGTCGTAGTACTTCGTCAGGTCACGCAGCAGCAGATTGTGCCCGTCGATGTCCGCCCGGCTGAGATTCTGTACCCTGCGCTTCTCCTGTAGCACATCCGAATCAACCTCTTCGTCGTTTCCGCCCAGTGTGTCAATTTGAGTGGGTTGCTTGGACCTGCGCAGCCGCTTAAACAGTCGCTGCAGAAATCCGTACTCTAGTGCGAACAAGAGACCGAAGCTGACACCGCTGATCAGCAGGCAATACAGCAGGTTTCGGACGATGCCAAACTTGCCGAAGGAAAACACCTCCAGATCGCAGCAGCGTGCATTGACGCCACACAAATCTTCTGGCGAACAGATCGAACCCCGCTGTTCGCATAAGCGCGTGCAGGATGTCGTCGTGCTGGTCGCCTGGTTGAGATTATTAAGCCCGTGGCTGAGCACGAAGTTGGGGAAGAACAGAAATACCCACTCGAGCCCATCGGCCACGTCGTTCAGGTCGATCCCGTCGAACTTCAGCACGTTGACAACGGTGAAGAAGATGGCCCCAGAGAGCACGTTGACGAACATCATGCGCACGAACCCGGTAGCGGACACGCTGAAGAGGAACGAGAACAGGTACGTTACGGGGAGGGTGGCTAGGCCGAAGAACAGCACCAGCAGGAACGCACGGCCGAGCTCGTCGAACGTTGCCCAGCCCTCCTCCTGGAAGATGGCCACGGTCGCGATGTACACCAGGCCAGTCAGAACGAACAGCAGGTAGTCCCAAACGAAGGCCACCGCCCAGAACAGGGCCACGTTGGTGCCGCTGACGAACTGCAGCAGTTTGGCGCGCGACGTGCGCTCCTTGATGTAGAAGATGATGAACAGCGCGGACACGAACGCCATCGCAAAGCCGGTATTGAACGCGAGCTGGAAGCCAGCGTTCAAGCCCGTGTTGAGCTGCTTCAGCTGCGTGTCCAGCCGGTACGGAAGCGGTTTGTTTAGCACGCGTAGCCAACACTCGGGGCACTGGGCCTGCAGGATGGCATTGTAGATTAAATTCAGTGCCAGCGGTGCCGTGTGGAAAGCCTTGTTGTTGAACCACCCGACGTACGGGAATCCGCTGGTTAGGGTGGCCCCCACGAAGTACTGCGTGTTCACCGACGAGATGTCTTCACGAGCCTAGAGGCGAGAGTACAGGAACATAGAACGTTCTTCAACCATGCCTACTACGATTGCCATCAATCTATCCGAAATCACTGAAACCTACCATTCGCAAAATGAACTCTGAAATGTCCTCGTTGATGGTAACCAATTCCCCACCGGATTGAAACATCCTCTGGAACGCTGCAACCCGGTCGGCGTCTCCGCCCCTTTGTTCCAGCACGGTTATCGCTTTGCGGTATGAATCCATCGAGAGCTCCAGCGCGGGCAGGTCGTCACCGATCGGCATGTTTTGCGTGATGATGAACGTCATGCAGACGAAAAATATCGGAATAACGAACAGCATGGCCAACTGTATCCAGGCACGAATGGTCGAGAGGAACTTCTTCAGCACCTGCGCCTTAAGTTGATTCGCCAGTAGCTCCTTACCGGTGAGCAGGTGAATTCCGTCAAGGGCATCTAAAGAGGATAGCCATGTTCGACAGTTTGCTCAAATAGATCGTAGGGTAGGTTTGGCGGCACTTACATTGTTGGTTGGATGTCTCAATAACGGTGCCGTTGGTGTGGGTTCCAGTCTCATCAAAGCTGTCACTGCCGGCCCTGGCGAATAGAGAATGTAGAAAGGTTAATTTCTCGATGCACTTGAAGAAAGAAGGAGCCCTCTTACTTACTTGAGAAAAACTTCCTCCATCGTTGTCAGTGATATGCCGTAGCTAGTGATGCCGCAGCTTGCCATCTGCTGCTCGATGTCCTCCAGTAGCCGCTGGAATACATCTATGTACTCCTCCTTCAGCACGAACGACAGCTCCGAGCCGATGTCGGTGGCGACGGTCACATCGGGGATGTACCTGCGCAGTATGCCCAACAGTCGCTGCAGATCGCAGCTGGAATCCTTCACGCAGATCAACCGATACCCAACGCCGAACGTTTTCTTCAAGAAGAACGGTGACCCTACGGCCTTCAGTTTGCCCTCGGCCATGATCGCAATCCGGTCACCGAGCACGTCCGCCTCATCCATGAAGTGCGTCGACAGGAGCATGGTGCGATGCTGCTTCTCGCGCTGCAGCAGATTCCATAGGGCACGCCGGGCGGACGGGTCCATGCCGGACGTCGGCTCATCAAGCAGGACTACTTTGGAGCCACCGCACAGTGCCATACCGACGGCCAGCTTGCGCTTCATACCACCAGAGAGGGTATGTGACTGCGCGTGCCTTTTGTCGGTCAGCTCGAGCAGCTTCAGATACCGATCGATTTCCGCAGCCACGCCCTCGGAAGGGACACCCTTGAGGCGGGAGAAAAACTTTAAATGTTCCTCCACCGTCATCTCGTGGAACAGGACATTATGCTGCGGGCATAGACCCAGCGAGTCACGCACTCCCTCAATGTCCGTGCGGATGTCGTGCCCGTTGATGAGTGCCGTGCCGGACGTGGGCGAGAAGACACCGGTGAGCATGGACATGGTGGTGGTCTTGCCGGCCCCGTTATGGCCGAGCAGCACCGAAATCTGGTTCTCGTACATGCGCAGATTGAGCCCTTCCACTGCGGCCTTCTTCCCCTTGTACACCTTGCGGAGCTGCTTGATCTCCACACCGGCGTAGCCGGCCGGGTCCTGTTCGATGAATCGCGACCCGGTGGCGGCACTCTGCTCCTCCCGGTTGAACAGTGTGTCCCGCGATGGCGTTCGCTTGCGTAGCCAGAACTCCTTCGTGAAGGGGAAGTAGAACGGACGCGCCACGCCAAACTCCCCGGGCATGACCTGCTCGATGTACAGCGCGATCATCAGGTAGAGCACCGCGTCCACTAGCAGCATCACGATCACCAGGCCCACGCTGAACCCATCATCGATGGTGGCCGGCTCGAAGAGGTTGGACCAGCGCAACCCGACAGCGGTCGCCTCTAGCCGAACGGTGAGGAACATCGCCAACGACATGCCCGAGTTGGACAGCAGACACATGCCGACCTTTGCCCCCGTGCCCAGGTCGTCGTAGTTCTGCTGGGTGACGTTGAACGGAAGCTGCGAGACGAACCACAGCACCCCGGCGATTCCGGCGGCCGTGTTGGCCTTACTGAAGAACACGCTCACCATAAAGCTGAAGCAGATCGTGGTGATGCTGAAGATGAAGAAAAACACCCAGATCAGCGTCCAGCTGGAGTTTTCGAAAATGGCCGCCGAACTGAAGGGGACCTGTGAGAGAAGATTGTCTAGATCAGATTCGTTTCTAGCGGGAGCGATACGAGGAATGAATCACAACACTCACACAGAGTAGTATCGTTATCAGCGAGACGGACACCGTGAGCAGGATAAGACACTTCACGAACCAAGCGGACCAGTGGAGCCAGTTGGACAGGCCCATAATCTTCATGGCCTCCTTCAGCTGCTTTTCCTTCTCGATCGTGATGTACTTCACCGTGTTGACGAAGGTGTAGAAGAAGGATAGCACGATGATCAGCGCGAGCAACTGCTGCAGCGCATCCAGGATCGCGTCGTCGTAGTACGGCGGGTACGGATAGCGTTGGATGTGCACCGTCGGCAGATCGACCGCGCCCAGCCGTCGACTTAACACCGCCCTCGAGATGGCACCCTGGATGGCGAGAAACCCTTCCCGGTAGTAGCTCGGCGAACCACCGTCATCCTCATTCGGATTGCGGAGCCGCGGCGAGAACTGGACCACCAGGAGGTTGGTGAACCAGTTGGAAAACTGAGACTGGTCGACGCGCAGCTCGGACGGGAAGCGCACGGCGAAGGTGAGACTGTCCGGCACACCGTTGGCCACCGGCCAGGACGCCAACGCATCGTCAAACTCCACCCCGGCCAGGTAGGACGACTCCACCAGCACACCCTCCATCTCGCGGGCATTGGTAAACGACTCGTAGCTCATACGCGACTCCGGATCGTTCACGTTCAGGGACCGGATCGCCTCCTGCACGATCTGCTCGAGCAGCTCATTCCGGGGCGAGTAGGCGAGCTTGAAGTCGAACCGCTGGTCTTCGGCCAGCTTGGCGAGATGCGTCACCCGGTCGGTTTCCATCGGCGCGTAGCGCGTATCGTGATCAATGTACTCCGGGTCGACCAGGGCCCGCACGAGCAGCAGTATTGCGCAGCATAGCACAGGCACGAGCACTTCGAACAGCGTCTGGATGTAGTGGCGCTTCTGCAGGATCCAGTTCTTCCACAGGAGAAGCACAAACTTCTCCCAATTGCTGGTCGCCATTTGGCAATTGGCGGCGGCGCGATAGGGACGATCCTATATCTGAGAGATAGTGGTAATATCATTAGGACGTGATGTTCGATGGAGCACTCTTATCAAGTGGAACGTGCCCGCCGATGACGCACGACGTCATGTGATCGATCGCTTATGATCAGTGTGTCAGAACCGGCTGGACAGTTTCAAGTGCTACGAGGGCAACGGCGAGGGTGGATCTTTACAATGTTTGCTTTGCAAAACTGGTCGGAAGGGCTAGCGTCATTTGCTGCGAAAATTGCCAACTCAACAACTTAATCCCCTCGCATCGAGCGTTAGGTTCAAGGGCAGCAAAACTGGCTAGACAAGCAGAGTTATCTCGAGTGAAAGCGGAAGTCAACCTTCCGCTGCGGGTGGTTTCGATGACACAATTTTATGACTTTAGTTAACATTCTTGCACCGGTTTGAACTGGTGGAAACTTTTGTGAAAATTATAACAATCACACACTTTGGAACGCCGGTTTGCACATGCAACATTCTGTTTTCACACATTCTTTCATTTGCATTTTCACTCATTCACAATCCGGAGTTCGCTATCTTGGCGAAAAACTTCAGTGCGAGATAACAGCCTACTCTAATTAGCGAATGTTTCCGCAATCAATTCCATTACCGCGTGTAGCATTAACATCAACATGCATGCGAAGATGATTGGAGCAGCACACGAATGTCCCAAAACACCATGTTTGTTTGTTTGTTTGTTTTCCAGCACTTTGACTTTCAATTACTAACCTGGGACGTTTTGCCACTAGCACCCAACTTTAAACAGACTTTGCTTTTCCGGATGTGTTCTCGACCGAACCGTTCAACTCGCAATGACTAACGGCTGTCCCCAGGCGAGGCCTTTTCATATAACAATCGAGCCCCGCAATCATCGGCAATGCGAGCGCTTATCTGGCGCGCGAGATAAAGAATGTGCCGTACGGGGGCAGGTGAGTTCGAGGGTGGTACATTTCGCCTATCGAATGGGGTAGTAAATTGGGGCCCTTCCGGCAATCGAAACTCCCGACACCACGCGGCGGGAAATTCGTACGAGCCAATAGTGACGCGGCGGAATTTGGTCACCGAACCGATAGTCGCGTGTAGGGAATGCCTCCGGATGAGTCACCATAGTCCACGGGAGAACTTCGGCACGATCATCTAGGCGGGACGGTTTGGCTCAGACATATTCAACAACGGGCGAGGAATACAAAACAAAGGGTAAAAAGTGTCTGTGTCCCACCCGAGTCATAAATGCGCCGTTTCAGTTCCGCCAGCTTCAGTGAGCCAGTTAGAACTGGTTGTTGGAAGGAGAAGAACTGCCTCCGATAAGCGCCGACAGTCTGGTGTGGTAGTGTGTTTCCTTTGGTCAGCATCAAACAATGCATCATCGGTCGTATGATGCTCAGGATAATGCATTGTCAAGTTTTTCAAGTCGGTCAAGCAAGCGAACTTGTTAAGGGCTTGACGCCGAGTGACTAAGACGCCAGGAAGTTTAAGAATTTGTTTAGGGTCAATTAGTTAAGAATATTTGTTCTCCATATCTCAACCAGCTGTTTCCGGTTTCCGGAATATCGATGTAGTAGAACTCAATCTCCTAATAAATATACAGATCTGTGTGTAATTTTTAATTGGAGGAGTAATTGTTCTACCTCCAACATTTAACATTCGATGTAATGCATGAAAATGTTAGTGAGAAACGTTACCCACATTTAGGTGGGTAAATCATAAACAGAATAGGGTTCCCTCGCGTTATGGCTACTGTGGATAATATTTGAATTACCTACCAACCAATTAGTATACATTTTCATACTACCCCAAATGGCAACGGCGTGTTAACATATTTATCCCCGGCCGAACACGAAAGCCGACATAATTGCTCACCAAGCACGGTCCGATGCAAATGTGCGAATCCTCTAAACATCCACGGGTAAGCTAATACCGAGAAGGGCGTCATTTGCCAATATCGGAATAATGAATATGTAATACACCCCACAGACAGACGACGGTTCCATGAATAGTTTCCCGCTCATTGCGAAGTGAACCGCATATGTTCAGCACACAGTTATGCTTCCCCGGCCACTGAACTGTGACAACCTTATGCTAACGTATCTAGAACAGCAACCATCCGATCGGCTAACGGAGGCAAACATTTACAGCACACCTGTAATGCCGGCCATCACCCAGGTGGTGGTGGTGGTGGTGGTGGAGGGGGATGATTATTATGCGCTCATGGGTTGGTTTGCAACATAGTTAGCTATGATACAAAATCCTTCAGCACGGCGACCTGGGAAAGCGAATGCAGCTTATCTATGCTGAATAGCAGGTAAACAAATTTTGCCAGCTCAAAGAGACTCTTCGTGTGTCGCCAGGACGGTTTTTTTTCTTTCTGTAAAGTGGAAAACTGCCCAACCTTTGGCTAGAAGACCACAAAATGCATGATTCATGGCGGCGGCGCGCGGAAATCTATCGAACGGTTCGATTTAAGGTCGGGCAACCGATGCACGGCGCGTGACGCCAGGCACCTATTGCACGAACGCATCAATGATGCAGCGCAATTGATTTATCACACATTCCCCACCCCGGAATCCCCCCCCCTCCCTCCCTCCCCCGTCCCCTTCCATGTCCTTCGGGCAACAAACGGATGCTGCGATGGACGGTAACGAGTGCCGAATGCAATTTTCAATAATGGAATAATCAAACTATGCAACTCTCGTCCCGTCTCGCCCCGTTGTTTGGCGCCCCCCTCCCCCCGAAACCAAACAAGGCCAGGAGGCCACTGCTTGCCTGGCGGATCGTTCCGTATCAACATTTGCACACGAGTGAACGAACCGTACCGTTCCGGCGGAAGCGCTTACTGTCAAACAGCAGCGTGCACATACACACACAGACAGAGGCTCACCGGCGCACCTGAGCACACCGTTCGCCGGCCGGAAACACGGTCTGTCTGCATCCGGCAGGCGGAACTTCCTCCAGCGGCGCTGCATGTCCCGGCAGCCGGTGGCCGGGAAAATCGATCGTTGGCGGATGGTTGCACCAGGGCTGCGATAAGGCATTGGTAGCTTCGCCCGAGTGCTTGTCCTACGTTTTTTTTCCCCCCGGGCTGGTGATGGTGGTGGTGGTGTGTGGAGTGCATTTCCTCCCCTTTTTCCATGCGGAGTTTATTTTGGTACGCCATTGTACGCTTGCAGCTGGAACCGGAAGCTGTTCTGCAACTCGTACCGCAAAGTCGGCTTTAAAAGTGGCCAGGCGCAACAGCGGAGGGGGGGGGGTGGGTTTTAATCGACCGTTCATGCAGAATCGGAGAAGCATATCTTTCCACCACCACCCCCATTGCGACGGTGAGGTGTTGAGTGGGAATATTTTGCCGGGAAAAGATTTATGCTTCACGCTTGCCGCTTTTGAAAGAGAAAATCCATCGAAAGGCTTTAAAGTAGGAGCGAAAACTCCACTCCTCTTCAGTGTGACAAGACCTCCCCCCGCCCCCCCCCCCCCCACGTTCTTTTTTTTTGGGGCGTGAGTCAACATTGACTCACGGGTCACTTCAAGCGGCGCAATTTAATATTCACTTCACTCTGACTCATCGTCTTCTCAACGGGGACCGTTTCGGGCAGTTGATAAAAAAGGTTGACACTTGAAACGATTGCAGCCAACATGTTTGCACGCTGGAATTTTTCCGGCAGCAAAACAAACCAACCACTTGTTGGATGAAGCACATTCAATGAAAAATTAATTTTAGATAAATCCCGCCTAGTCGGCATGCTTTCAACGGAGCTTTTCCAGAATTTGAATAGGAATTAACTGGGAACTTCAAACACGTCGTTCGTCGTTTTCCGCGCTCCGAAACATCAATTGGTTTTGTAGAAGTGATTTCTAAAGGGCTCGCAATTTATTAATACGTGATAAATGGCTAGCCCATGACGCACATGCCATCGGGATCGAATTTCGCTCGCTAATGAATTGTGGTAGCCATTTGTTTTCCCCGTCCCGTAAATCCGGCAGCCAACAAAAAGGACAATAGGATCAAACGTCGACGGTGAATGGAATGGTTTGATTTATTAATTTCATTTGTTGCTGGATTACAAAATGATAGTCGTACATCCTGGGGGCAACAAACCGGCAGACAAAAATGTCACCAATATCAATAAAGGGCGCAGAATGTGGCGGCGAATAGTTATTAGTATCATTTATCACCGTGTGGTTGCTACACTAAAGTATCAATCCAATTCCTATCGGAGCAAGCATCCAATCAAAAAAGAAAACTGCCTCGAACAAGCCGGCCGGCTTTGACAATTGTATCATATTTCCCTGCTTCTATCACATACACGTACCTGATTGATAGTGCAGATATGCTCACCAAGCCGGAAAAGCCTTACCTTTAATAAACACCTTTTTTATTTGATCCAAAGCCAAGGAAAATCCTTTCGAAAGCAATCGCCCTAAAACATTTGCTATGGTATTTGACTGTTTTATCGGTCGATTTATATATTACATTCTATCACGTTGATTGCGCCGAAGTATTGGGGTATTATTTTTCCGCCCCTTTGTTGCTGTTATCTCTCTTATCACTCTACTATCACGTCCTACGGAACCGTACGGATTACGGAAGCTTTACTGCTTCCCCTGCCACACAAATGTACCAACAGGCCGTGTTTATCAATCAGTCTGTGGCACTAGTTTACCAGCTATCGCTACGCACGGAACAATAGGATATTGATAGTTGACCCGTTAGCGTTTTATTTGAAATGAAATTAGCACACAAAACCACACTTTCCAACTAATTTAAATCCGATTGTGTATGCAAACAAACACACAGAGAAACGCGCACAGTGACCCGAGTTGTCATGCGAAAATTGAATGAAGGTAATTAAATCACTTCCATTAACACCTCCATTTCACGCGCAATGGTAACGGTGTGCGTTTTCTTCTCCTGCTGCAGCCTCCCGTAACAAATGGCTTAAATAAACAATCATCCATTTCGAAGCTATTAGTGGCACATCAATCACATCCTAACGCGGGTATTGATTTTCCGTGCCCTTCCTGCGGCACGACGATAAGCAGCGCGATTCCCATTGATGGGCGGGAAAGGAAAAGCATCGTTGGAAAAGTTTTCCACTTTAATTTCCCTTCAGAGCAACAACACGCCACACAAAGAGTATCCATTTTCAAGTGGCTTCATTGATTAGATTGATTCATCTCTCTCTCTATATTTCTCTCTCTCTCTCTCTCTCTCTCTCTCTTTCTCACTAGTAACAGTGAGCTTTTAGTCTCTCGCGTTTCATTCAAGCCTTTCTTTGGCTTTCTTTCCATGAAAATATTACTTTTCCCACCATCCCTTACACCCTCCTGTTCCTCTCTCGCTGTTTCCTTGAAACTTTCTATTTGTTGACATTTGTACATAGCCTGTGTCGAAACAGTTTGTGTAGCACATAAACAACCACTACCGCTGGCCGTTGATCGCATCATCGCGACTTCCGCTTCGTTCGCGCGTTATTCAATCAATTGCCCAGCTTCCTGCCAGCGCTTGGCGCGTATTTTTCTCGCCCCACCGCCATTTGCTTCCGGTTTTCTGGGCCACCGGAAGTGCGATCAATATTTATCGACAGCATTATCACGCTTTTCGTTTATTAATTATGAACAAGCAGCGTGCGGGCAGCAACACTTTTCCCGCCCGCCCGGGAAACGCTTCATCCTCGCTGAAGCTGCAGCTCGACGACGCTCGGGATGTTGTTTTGTCCGAACCAACCGCAAATATTAAAAACAAAACAAAATGATGATGGTTGTGAAACTTCCGCCATTGTGGTGCATACTGTTCGGTTACCGATCGATACCGCCCCTTTTCCACGGCGAGTGGGAAAAAAGGATTAACAGCATCCTCGTCGGAGCATCCACCGAAGGGAAAACAATACAAAGAGGTACACCCACACTCACACACTGGCACACTGACATGCTTCTTTTTGTTCCCCTGTAAGCGATTACGGTAGCTTTCGCCTGCCGGTGCGGCGGTCAACGGTCGATGATTGAAATGGGCCGAGGCTTAATCAGTTATTTCTCGGTCCGATGAAGCCGCCAGACTGAATGCCACAATCCGATTATAGCTGGGAGAGAGTTTTTTGGGTACGGACGTCCAGCCAAAGACTTTTCGTAAAACTGCAAATGAAGAGAACCGATTCAGGATACACACAAGGAAAATATGATTGTTTTCTCCAACTTTCACCAAAGGAACCGTAGCAACATTGCGCTACGAATGTTTAATCCCAAACGTTTTATGCGGGTTCAACAAACTCCTTCCTCTCAGGAAGCAAACCAACTCTTCGGGCATCTCCGTCGACAGGTTAATGTAGCATTTCTCCCACTCCCACCGCACATTACGTCAAACTGCTTCAACTTAACCGTCCGCCGACCGTCATCAATCACCAGGCTGCTCCATCGGCATACATTTTCTTGTTAGTGGAACGATTTTGTCAGAGCCTCGGATGGAAGCTCCTTCGACAGTTCCGCCGCGTTCGTTTTCCTTCTCCTCGCTCAAACAAAGTTCAGCCTTATGCCTTATCATCTACCAACTGACCTGAAGTACGAGCAAAACAGAGGAATATTTAAATTTGTGTAATTTATGTTACACCACACGGAAAAAGAGCAGCAATATTTGCCATAATTTATTCTCTTGACATATTTTTATTCCAAGAATACAAAAACATTTTACAACATTAAACATACAGGTCCTCGTTTGGCAATAAATATCGCCTATAAAGAGGCATCCTTTCCTGTTGAACACCCTGCTGCTAACAACAGGCGAACGTATTTACGGTCCTTGCACACTCCAACACCTCCAGGGTGCGCCATGGAAAACACAAAAGTTCACCCCTCCGGCAGAGAGGAAAGTGTGGGCATAGAATGAGAGAGAGAAGGGAAAGTTTTCCCGGTGCTTTCGTAAAATATTATCTTTGCTTCATCTACCTACCGATTCACGTTTCCCAAGTCCACAGACCGAGCTACCGAGTTTCCCGAGACTATGTAGCCAGGACCTTCGGTCTCGGGAACCCGGTTTGTTCAGGTTTCAGGAAATTGGTACGAAAAGTGGAAACTCATCTCCCGATGGGCCGTAAATCGGGCCAAAGCAATCGATAGTTTGCCCCCCGAAAGCATCGGCAAAAGTCACCTCGAAAGGATAGAGATGCGATCGTCCGACAACCAGACAGTGGGCGAATGGAAAGTCAACGTGTTGCTTTCTGAGGAGGCTTTGAAGAAAGTGGACCCTGGAAACCCCGGCAAACGATGATGGCGATGACGTATGGCGTTTTGCTTTCGGGGCACGTGACGAGTGACGGAGGAAAGCAATCGATTGGGTTTTGAAAAAAGTTTCCAGCAGGTAGGGAAGACATGGGAGATGGGGAGTGTGTCGTTGCATTGTTAATGCTGTGAACATTTCAATGTTGGCTATTTCCTTTTTGCCATGTGTGGGAGAATTCATTTTCAGCCCACTTTAAAGTACAGGAGAGTGATATAAAATTAATCAAAGTAAGTGCCGGTCTGGTTCGCAACATTCGTTGTCTCTGCGAAACATCAAACACATTCGACATTCAACTTTTCTCGTTTGTACCAGATAGGTGACCACTTTGAGCATTAACGTTTCGTTGCTCGGACCATACTACCCTTATCCATTATCTGTGTAAGCTCAATAATGTAACAGTACTGCTTCCTAAACCACCATTGAGCTCATCCGAGTACCCGAACCCTATCGATTACACTGGTGGCTGCACAAACTTTCTCGGCTCCGCTCGTTTCCGTAATTGCGCCCCGTTACTGTGCACAACTTTTAATGATTTCATAACAACTGTTTCGCACGTTCGGCGCATTTAGCAGCAATCGCCAAAGTCTTGCCAAACTAAATAGCTTACGGCTGCGGTGTAGGTGCGGTTCCTGTGTTCCAGAGTAAGCCATTCTTGAAGACTGATGAACGTTTAAATTAGAAGCAGTAATTAATGAGCCGATTCGAAAAGGCCTGGAGCCGTGAAGGGTTTTTTCCTCGGAAAAGGCGGGAAACGGTTGAGCGAAGCAGGTCGGTTTTTTTATTAATTAAATGGACGTGTTGGCAAAAAAGGGTTCTTCCCGTTACGCCAGCTTCTTGTTCAGATTTCTCGATTCAATCCCGAGAAGCAGAAAGAAGTCCGCTGAAATGGAATAGTTTTCTCCTTTTTTGGTGGCTTAAATAATAAACTATACATCTCCAGAACAAAAGTTCTCAAATCGTGTCCTTTCAATTTAATCAACTTTTCATTGCATACGTGAACATAATATTTAAAAGCATCGATCTCTGCGCGAACAATAACCCATCGGCATCAGGAACATCGTCCTGAACGCGGGAGGTAACGTTCTCGCTCAATTATGTATGCCCGGTACGATGAAAGGCGCCCGCGGAACCGCGGACTCGAAACGAGGCCAACTTGAAAGACATAAAACGTCACAAGTCCTTACGGGAGGCGTTTCCGAACCGATCCGGAGCGTTTTCCGCTGTCGCTTTTATAATCCCTGCCGGCCCATTTTCTCCGCACTGCTGCATAATCGGTTTTCCTCACGCTTGCTCGGTTTGTCTCTTTCTCTCTTTCTGTATTCGCTTTAGACCGATCCCGTCATCGGAACGGCAGCCGGAAAAGCTTGCACCGAGAAGTTGGGATGTTGGCAGCAGCCGGCACCCGATGGTTGCGTTTAAGAGTTCCTCCCCGAGGGGGAGGGTGGATCCCGGATGCTGGAGTTTTATATCACTCGTAAAACGCGCGACAGAGGCCCGGTGCCACCCGATGCCAGCAACCCCCTGTAGGAGATGCTGCGCTGCGGATTAACCCATACACCGTTCCGTGCTCCAATGGAGCGTGATTGACTGACGGGAAATGGGGTTTCCTGTGCGATTGCTTTTTCCAACGACCCGTCCCGGGCCCAATCCTGTGGCCGCGTGTGCTTTAATGTGCGGTGCTGCGATTCATCGAAATCATCGATACTGATGTGGGCTGATCGGTATACTTCTCAAGAAATCAGTTATTCTTTCCCTTCCCTGAAGCTACCAAAGCATGCGGTTCTCGTTGAGGCGGAATCAAGAAACGTCCAAGACACTGTTTCATGAACGACAAGAGTGTTTTCCACGTGGAAAATGTTAAGCAAACTACCTTTGGGAACACCAGAGGATTGGCGGCGAACGATTGAATTTGATGTCTGTTATCCAATCAAAGGAAAATACATCAGTCATGAGCATTGCGATTATTTCCTGGCTCTGGATTGATGCCAGTAACATTATACTCTATATTTATATAATAATTACCACCATCGCCCAAACCGGAAGCCTTACTTACCGGTGGATCCATTGAGTAATTGTTGGTCGGATAGAATGGAATACTTTGTGCAAATGTTCGAGGTACCTGCCAGGATTCAGTTGAAACGGTTTGGTTATGGAATTCATTCTATTCAGTTCCGTTTGTGGGGGCATGTGAAAATGCGAACTGTTTTTGAAAAAAAAAAACGGACATATATTATTATGACATAGCCATTAGGATCCCACGTCGGTAGACGTCTGGCTTAGTTTTATCCCACGACGTTCCATAAATTGAATCCCGAAGACTTTTCATACCTTCTGTAACAATAAGACGGTCGCAGAAATGGAGATTATCTAGGATTACGACTTTTACTATTCATTAAAAACTGGGAACGCATACCTACGCAGATAAAACTGAGCAAGCAACACCTTCGCGTGTGAAAGACGTTTACGTTTAAAGGTTTCTTCGGCCATCATCTTCCAGTTTTTCCAGCGCACACGCCTACCGAAGCTGTTCGGGTTTGTCGTTCAGCGGTAGGCTTAGGCGCCATCAAGAGTGGATTTGTAATTATGTTCTCGTTTAGTCCGATTTTTCTACAATCAGCTCTCCCACACTAATGTCTGTTCACTTTACGCCGACGGGAGGTTTTTCTTTTCTTTTTTTCTTTTTCTGCTGGCCCAATCCTCCATCACTTTCCATTCCGGTTCAGTGTGTTTTTTTACGAATGCTTTGCTAGCGAGCTTCCCTATGCTTAGTTCCAGCGTTTTGTTAGACGTGTAAGAGGAAGGAATCCCGAATGGGGAAACACTGAAACACGAAAGGAAAAAAGACATTTTAATTCCACCAACGACAGATCCCAGCTGTGCACCAATCGTCTAAATCGTCCGTTCAGGCAACGCCTGCAGACGGACGTGGACAGCGGGAGAGTGACCATCTCATAGTCCGAGCCCAGCTGCAAATGGTGCCATTCATCCGGATATA
Organism: Anopheles plumbeus; assembly: GCA_034621735.1. Taxonomy (NCBI): domain Eukaryota; kingdom Metazoa; phylum Arthropoda; class Insecta; order Diptera; family Culicidae; genus Anopheles; species Anopheles plumbeus. Next base: position 20,475,232 of record JAOEFI010000006.1, read on the forward strand.
GCGTACATAGGTAGTATGAGGGCAAAGCCTACATTTTCTATCCCCCTCCGTGTCCGTGATCCAATGCCCAACTAACCGTGGGAAATGCCACCCAGTGCGCAGTAATTAACTTTAACGAGCACCGCTGCCGAGAAGAGTTCTATTTAATAGATCCTAGATTGGTCGGTAGCAGATGGTAGCACGCGAGAACATTTTGATCGGAAGGAAGCATCAAGCCAATCGATCGTTTTTGGTCGCTTTTTTTTGTTTCCTTAGAAAACTCGCTGATGAGTTGAAAAATGTGTTAATGCGGAAAATGTAAAAGGCTTCCCTTTTGAAGCATTTATAGATGTTATACTATAGTTAAATATTGTGATTTTTAACCTCGCCCTTGTATGGATGACACTTTGGTTGATCTAGTTTGTGATTTGTTCGCTTTGCTTTAAAATCTCCACGGAGAGGAACAACCAAGGTCCTATTTTTGTCACCCTTGAGCACTCCATCTTTCTCGGTAGTGAAACGTCAGCACCATCGCCCGTTTTATGATTTGTACTTAAACAACCAACGCATACCACCGTCTGGCGACACCGGGCCGAATGGTATAGCATTAATCAAACACAGCCCGAAATGCTGAAGCCCTGCCATAGCCAATCCACCACAGGTAGGACCTAATTATGTTATCAAAATCAATCTTCGTTCCACGGCGAGCGAGAACCGCCGACACCGGCCAGCCAATGGCGCCCGTTTCGGTGAGGGTGAGGTTCGGAGTTATTCAAAATAATGATAAATGATTACCGCGAAAATGTGCCTGTCACAGTGAACAGAACCATGCGGTTCTGGTCCCACCGGTTCGTGGAAAATGTTCTCGCCTTTCTCCCGTAGTAGCGCGGCGCGATGCGGATTTACCGGAATGGTTTGAAAAATTGTGCAATATTAACTGTCAAATCGGTGCGCCCAGATGCGCCCGCGGAAGCACACCCGGCTGCGGTGGAACCGTTTTCCAGCGGCGCGGGCAGCAGATTGAGCTGCTTCGGATGGGGAGTAATTAGAAAAGTTTATTCTCTCTCCCCCCACTGGTGTGGCGGTATGCGATCTTTCAGCCAAGACGAGTTGCTTCGTCGGTCACCTGGTCACCTGGCCAGGGGGAAGAAAAAAAAAATCGAGTGTCAACGGGCGACCGACGCAGGCAGATGTGCAATGTTTAACAATGTTCATCAGCGACACGACGCGTCCCTCCGGCTGGTGACAATATCATTTATCATCATTTTTCTACCGCCCAATGTTTCGTCCGGATTCGGAACGATAGAATTAGGTAACCATTTTAATCAGTTAGAGAGGCGCAGACGGATCACCGACATGATATCGGTAGCCGGGAGGCCGAACTTGTGCCCGAATACGCCAGAGAGCGGAGGCACCTAACAGGCGGGCGCGGGAAAATTCGCATAATTTTCTGCTTACCAATCGGGCCACCGGGTCGTTGGGCCGCAGGGCTTTGCATCCTTTTCTTCTGTTTCGTGTTCCATCCGGTACCCGTTTTACGCTCGAAGCCTCGACTCAGAAAGACCCATTCCAACAACTACGACCGTGCGCCCGAGACGTTCGACTGGAAAACTAATTAGCGACACGCTCTTCACGAACACTGGACGCAACAGTCGCTTTTCGTAGGAATCGAGCGCACCGCTGGCGGCGAGGAAATGTCGTGTGTACACTTCTGCGACCGAGGCGAAGGCGGTGGGGAAGGGGGACAAACTCGTTTTTCTTCCGCCCGGCCCTGGTCGGCCGGGGAGTCCAGAAAACGGGCAAAGAGATATCGAGCGCCGTAAATATTTGCCCACTGCTCATGGGCAACAAGGGCCACGTTTTCACGGACCTCCGGAAGAATAAGTGGGCAGAGCCTTTTGATGAAAATCAGCGTACCGAGCGGTCGGCGGCCCGGCCGGGCACGAGAAAGTGAAGCAAAACAGAAAGAACCCAGGCCAGGATAATACACCAAAACCACCCACCGGGCACCCGACGGGAGAGGAGGGTGGTTCCGGTTCGCCGGGTTCCCGAATGAGTTTCATTAATTTACAAGATGCCCGCGCTAGTCGGGCGTGCCGGGATTGCACTAGGGAACTCGCACGAATAAAATAGAAAAAAAATAGCAAGGAAAAACATACCGTGAGGCTCGAGGAAATGGGGCAGAGTGGTTTTGACAAAGACCAATTTTGATGCCAAACTGCTCTGGGACTGTAGCTATTTAAATCGTTTTGTAAGATCGTTTTTTTTTCTATTCAAGGTAGTGTTTTTCACCTAAAAGTTTTCACGTCCTTCTGGAGGGTTCCGTGGAATCCTCTGTTGTTGAATAAATTATTTTTGTCGTTACTCCCCACTTTCCTACTTGATCAACTAAAAGGTCAGACTACTAAGACATTCTCAAAAAGTACCAAAAGAATAATTATACTTTCTATGAGCTGAAGCTGGGAACATTGAGTGAATAAATTTGGCTTTGTTTTTTCCAAAAAACATCAATGTGACCAAACATTGCCTTTGTATTGTTTTCAAAGACTGCAACGTATCATTAAATGGATGTATTTAGTTCTGATCCGCCACATTCACAGTATTAGCGAATGACTGCCGTCGTTTCTTTGATTAATCATGAAACTCCTCATAGTAATGTTGATGTTTTACTATTCTACAGATCAAAGGAGCCATCGCCTTCGGCGGTTGACACTTCGTCATCTAAGGTCAGCCCGTCAGTCGAACCGTTGGCAGGCGACGGTGGCGAGCCGCCAGCAGCGAATCTAAGCCACACCGGAAAGGAGGAAGCGACGCGCGACAGGCCGGCGGCGCAGCAGGAGGATGGTGGCGTGGGGAAATTAATTAGCAACGATGAGTGCGACATCATTGACTTCCCGCTGCCGGAGCTTCCTGTGAGCAGCAGGCAGGATCCGACCTCGTCCGACAGTTTCCTCACGGCCACGGACGCCGAGGATGGTGGCGTTGGCCCGGCGGACGAAGGGAACGTGCTACTAGAAAGCGAACAACGAACGAAGGAACGGAGGCGAGCGGAGCAGCAGGTTGAAAAGGACGTATCCCAGCTGGACGACCCGGCGGGCAACATGCACTACCGGACGTCAGCGAACGGTGGCAAACCGACGTATCTTTTCGGGGAAAACCTCAAGAAGAACGAAATTTTCCTCAACAAGTCCGGCTGGGTGCAGGTGAGCGGCGCTCAGCAAGCGATGCCGGTCCGCGGTGGCCAAGGGCCGTATCCGCTGCCCGGTGACGACCGAGCACACGGCTTCTCGGCATCGAGTGCTGCCTCCTTGGCGGGGGCCAAGGTGACGCGCAAGTACATCGAGTACGACGAGAACCGGTACATGGGCCGGGCGGGGACCGGCGCCAGCAAGCTGGATGATCTTATAAATCGCAACGAAACGCGCGGCAATGGTGGTGGCCGCTCGAACAGTCTCCAACACCACCAGCAACAGCAGCAGCATCATTTGCTGCAGAAGTCGGGACGGCAGGATAATGTAACGATCCTTAAAATAGACTCCGGATCTGCCGTCGGCGCGACGGCAGTGGCTGCATTAGGCAACCGGCCGGCATGCCTGTCCATAAAGCGTAACCTGGCCGACGGAAGCCCTCCGCCGGTGACGCCGATCCTTTCGCCTCCTCCCGCATTCCAGGACTCGCAGCAACAGCAGCAGCAGCACCAGTCCAATAAGACACGCCTCGGGGACATCAAACCTGGCACGCGAATATTTCTCTCGGTCGTGGATAACGAAAACCACAACCCCAAGGGAATGGTGTTTTCGCGAAGTTTCGAGTACGACCGGCGCAACCGCCGGCCTCCCGAGGAAGAGCGCGGAAGGTACGACGGGTGCAGCAGTGCCTCCGGAACAGATGCATTCTCCAAAAGCTTCGACTACGACTTCAACCCGACGGGTTCGGTGGCGAGTTTGCATCCGGCCCAGAAGGCACCACCGGTGGCCCAGCAGCCACTCCGCAGCTCCCTGATACGGCGCAACCGTTCACCAACGTTCGCCACCCTGACCGGCAACTCCCCGAACTATCTGACCAAGAAGGAGAAACCGGCCCAGCTGAGCTCACCGATCTTTCCGAAGGCCATACCGGGCAATAGTCTCACGGTGAACCGGGCGACACTGGGATACGCGTCCAGCGAGTCGCTGCGGAAGTTCGACAAGAACACGTCCCTCGACGCAGGTGGTGCGATTGGTGGAGGCGGCCGATCCCGTCGGTCGCAGTTTTCGACCAAGGCCAATTCGGCGCCGGGCCTACCGTACGGCTTCCGGTCGGACTCGGTCGGCAACCAACGACTCAATTCCTGTGATAGTGGCGCTAGATCAGGTACGTTGAACGCACTTTCGAAAGTTACCGAAATGGTGCGCCATAACCAGTGCCGTTTTCTTCTAGATTACTCAAACGACGACGTGGATGATGACGACGATGACATCAGCGAGGATCAGTCGTCCTCGCTGGCGCTCAGCTACAAATCGTCCACGTCCTACATCAACCAGATGAAGGGGCGCGCCTCGTTCGGCGGCGGTAGTCCCAGCCCGAGCCAGAGCAACCTGCTATCGGTGGGTTCGCCGCACGGGCTGCTCAAATCGCAACGATCGCTCACGCCCGAGCGGCTGTACGATAACAACGACGACTACGGTAGCGTGCGCAACATGAAGAAACAACGGTCTCTGACTCCGGAGAAGCGCTCCCGGACACCGGACGATCGCAGCAAGCGGAAAAGCGACACCACGCAGGGCAACAACAGCTCCCAGTCCTCGCTGGTGTCCCGCCAGAGCTCGGGCTCACGCAGCAGCACGCTCGAGCGGCAGCGGTACGACGAGGGCTGCATGCGCACCAGCAGTCGCAGCTCGTCCAGTTCCAGCTACAGCCGGGACGAGAACTTTCCCTCGGCCAGCCCCAGCTCCACCTACCGGCGCAACCAGCTGAGGGGAAACGTGCGACTCCAGCAGGCAGCGGTGATCGGCGGAGACTACAAGATACGTCGGTCTAGGTAGGTGATAAAGCGCGAAACCGGCGCTGCGCTTGTGGTTCGCTTCTCTATTACACCATATAGCATCTTCTGTTGCCGCTCGGTAGTGTCGTTTAGTGCCTGCCCTCACCCTTCCATCTCGCAACATCTATCACCACCTCACCGACATTTGAACTTTGCCAACTCAAAGCCACAATCTCACCACCATCGATCTTTGTGTTAGTTTCGAACAGTTCGCACATTACTCAGCACATATTAGAATGTGACCCTTAAACTTTAACGTAAGATCTGTTTTTTTCATGTTGAAGAGGCGAACCTTATAAAAAATGAAAAGCATAATTCACGCGGTTTCATTCCAACTGAACCTCGAAAGGACTAAACATAATTCTTCTTCATCCTTTGGGTAATTTGTATAATTATATTTAACACCTTACACCACCCTCATTCATTCTCATTCATCGGGAAAATCAGGGAAACTATCCGGGAAAAAACTAACTCTCATAATTCACTCCAACCTATCACCGGTCATGCCATACGCTAACGGATTTCTCTTTTTTCCTGCGCCTCAATGCGACCAACTTTGCTTCACTGACAAATCAAAAACCTAGCAGTAGTGCGTCATACTTTTAAACCAGTCGCTCCCCACGGCAAACTCGAGACACTAACGAACGTCACGCCAATTGACGTACTCCCTTGGGTCGGATGGTAATATCGGCGGGAGCTGAAGCTTAACTAAACGAATGAAACACTTTTTTAACCAATTTAAACCAGCATGATGGAGCCGACATGTGTAGAACGCTACGTAAATTGTTTCTCTAACCCGTACCTAGATGTTGGAACTTAAAACACCTCTCCCATTCCTTTCCTAAAACCTCCTTTCTAGCCCTTCCTAAAACCTGCCACACGCAAAAGTGTTGATTCTCGCAGACACGAAACATCACGCTTGAGTTCCAGACCAATTCACTGCCAGCACCTTCTGAGAAAAATCGAAAGGGGAGATGGAAATAATTGGAATGATGTACATTAGCAGCTTTATAGCATTAGAACACCTATACCCCATCCGCACATCCGCAGCTTTGCTGAGACAATTTTTTAAACTTTAGTTCCTACCGTTCTGCCTTCTTAGTAGCCTGCTCGATCTCGCCATATAGTAGAGAACATTGTTGAGAGAGGGCCCAATATTGTTCGCGCCCTGGAGTCCGGGAGTAAATTTTCGCGATAGTGAACTTCTGCGAAGCACGTGCTAATTATATTTTGTTGAATTTGATTTTTCTTTTTATATACCACCCTTCCCTCACGATCGCTCCCGTTCGCCTTCTTCCTGGATGGAACCGGCCGCAGGTCGCTGCAACTGTCGGAGAGATCGCCCAGTCGCCAGCAAATGCCAGTGCAGCAGATGCCCCACAAGGTGGTCGTTCGCCTGGGAACGGTACCGCCCAAAGAACGTCCCACCTACGCCCCGACTAACGTCATCGTCGGTGGCCGCAAGCCCACGCCCCAGCTGCTCAGCCAGGACAGCCTGATGACCGGGCAGCCGGGCGGGCTCATCTACAGTCGCATCTCGCCGAGCAGCACCCTCGAGCGGTTGCGCCGCGAAACTGCGTCCCACACGCTGGACGCGGTCGACAAGAGTAAATCGTTCGACAACAATAACTACGGCCTCGCCACGACGTGCCCAACGGGAGCGGGTCTCCCCTACGAGTCGTACGAGTTCGACAAGAGCAAATCGTTCGACGACAACCTCGGCATCCCGCTGGCGGACCGGATGGCGGACAAACGCACGTACGTGACGAACGAGAAGCGCTCGTACTCGCACGATCGCGTCTTCGGCTCGACCGGCACCAACTCCTCCAGCAACGAGTACGCCACGAGCCATTCGTCCACCTCGCGGAACCGTTCGCCCCAGACTCCGCTGTTCGGTGGCCTAACGCGACTGTACGAGCCGGAGCTCCCGTACGAAATGAGTCGCGTCGCCATGGCACGGTCACCGGTCATGATGGGCGCAGCATCCGCCTACGGTAGGCAAACGGCCAGCCCGCATCCGCGAACGATGATGTCGCGCGAACGGTCGCCGGTGCCGATGAGCTACCAGAAGCCGACGGATCTCTACCTGATGCGCCAGCAGACGCCCGACTCCGAGTACGACGAGCGGCCGACGCCGGAGTACGGCACCGAGCCGGTGGCGACCTTCAAGGAGGCGGAACTGGTGAAGAAGTTCCTGTACGCCACCAAGAACAAGGTGCAGATGCACCGCGAATCATCCGCACGGAACGCAGTGCTGCCATCCACTGTTGCCGGGACACCATCGTCTGGAAGGTATTAGCTAAGCATCTCGTACCGAACGAACTCGTGACTCCCAGCGCCCATATGCGCTTGGCGAGCATCGCTTTAATCCTTAAAACCAAACTACTGATGGCACCCATTACGATAGTAGATGCACACTAAAAAAATACCCCCAAAGACAGACATTAACATACACTAGCGCACACAGTAGGACACGGGATCCACGCACGCACAAATGAAACGGAGTACAACGACCGCCAGATTAGAGACTGGTTTGCACATACACTTAGCCCGGAGTAGCGCAAATCCTTCGCTGTACCTAACAACTACACCCATGGCTGTACGACACACTTTCGGTGCTAATGAAGATGGCCCAGCATTTGAGCCTACAGCCAATAAAAAATGTGAAGCTGGCAACCCGATCACGGGCACCCGAAAGCTGCTGGGGTGTATACATAGAATGTACGATAGAATATGCAATCAGATCGCTAGCCGATCGACGAACGTACCGGATCAATGTTAAACAATTTTATAATCTTAACTAAACCGATGAGCCGACCGACTCGTTAACGCCTAAGAGGCATAGGCTACTGCCGCACTAACGGAAGCATTTGAGAGCAAAGAGTAGATAACTGACGATTAGCCAAACTTTTTCTACTAACCAACACAAACCCCGCTGCCAAAAGTCTATGTTGGCAACTAACTAAAGACACAACCATAAACTATGAACACATTAGATGCTACTATTAACAAAAATGCACCGCAGTACACCGCTACTAACGATAAACTAGTGAATGTAAACCGTAGAAACTACTAAACCTGCTCCAAGTGGCGTCATCCGGTGGAAAACATTAAGTGAATCGGCATTCGTGCAGCGCAGCAGTTGATTAATCGAAACGGTATTCAAACGGGTAGAACGAATCAATTTGATAATACGATATAATACGAACGATTCAAATTAATTTTCATTGCTCAACTAACGGTAAATAAACATTTCGTATCATAATCGACGTAAACGGTAGACGCGACGTTAGAAGTATACTTTCTGTTTTGTTCAATTAGATCGTTTGATGTTCGGTAGACGCGGTAAACTAAACATATATACATAATACACTCAAAAGTCTGAATGTGCTCAAAATTTAACGGTGAAGTGTAGCTCCTTACGGCTAACGTAACGAATTAGTGATAGGGCATAATATTAATTTGCAGACCGTACGAAAGGTGCTTTTCAGAGTAACACTTTTTTTTAAACTAAAAAAAACCCAAAACAAAAACACTAACAACTAACTAACCAATAACCACTATAAGAACGGGGAGAGTTGCGAACGGAAGCAAAACAAAACTAATTCAAACTGGTCATCCAACGGTTAAGCCCGATGTACCCGATATCCCCAGGCTGGCTGTTTGACACCCCTTTGTACCATGACGCATGTGTTTTCTTCTATACTTTCAGTTGTACCGCTAGCTCCTGCGACTTTTGGCCACACTGTGGCGTGTCGTCCGCGGGTGCAACTGCAAGTGCGCTGCATGTCGAGGAACAGTCGAAGGAACAGTCGAACGCGCAACAGTTGTGCAAGTCGGGTAGTGAGAACTGTTTGGGCCGGAAAGTGAAGCGTACCGTGCCGGCGGGCGAAGTGAAGTTTGTTGGCGGTGCCGGTGGCGCTGGCGCCCTCGTCGACTGCGTCGTTGTTGGAGGGCCTCGCGGTAGCGTCGGTGTTGGTGGTAGTAGTAGTAGCAATAGTAGCAATGGTAGTCAGATTAGCGGTAGCAATAGCCACGGTGCGGCCATCATTTGGCCAAACGCGTCGAAGGCGACGGTTTCGAGCACCGACAATGAGCTGGGGGCGACATCGACAACGCTACGCTCGACCTCCGGCCGGGCATTTCCGGTTCCGGTGAAGGCGAACAGCTACGGTGGTGTGAGTAGCTTCGGCCAACAGCACCACTATCATCAGCAGCACCCACAGCAGCATCAGCAGCAGCAGCAGCAGCAACAACATCCACCGCAGCAGCGTATCCTGCGCAAGCAGCAGAACTTCGAGTTCTACGATGACGATGGCGCGGGACCGATGTCCTACCGGATGTCGGCCGGTCCGGGTCCGGGTCCGGGCAAATCCGCGCAAGGCTCGTCCGGGCCAAACGGTAGCCTCACGGCCGACTACGGCTCGGGCCACAGTAGCATCATCAGCACGATCATAAAGGCAAACTCTATAACGTTCCTCGGCGAACACGAGATGCCAATTACGCGCGACCGTGCCTCGACGGCCAAGGGAAAGGCGGCGCCCGCGAACCAGCCGGCGGTGTCCATCGGTGGTGGTGGTGGCGCGAGTGGTGGCAATTCCGGTTCCGGTGCGTTGCTGACAGTAAAAAGCAACACAAACTCGACACTGATACCGTCGTCAACGACGGCTACGAGCTGGGCGATGGTGACGAACGCGAAAGCCAACCGTACCAACGGCAATAAGCACCAGAAACAACAGCACAACCACCAGCAGCAACAACATCAGGCAACCGACGGCGAACAGCATGGCAAAGCTTGCACTGGCATCGAAGCACGTGACGGCAGAGCAAGGTAAGCAGTTCGAAAAAACGAAAACAAATTGCCTGGTGGTAAATCCTTTTCTGTTCTACCATTTTAACGTATTTTGGGAAGTCTAGGGTCTAGAGTGTTTTTAATGGAAGGTCCACGCTTCAGTTTATTAAAACATGTTTTCCCTCTGCGACGAGTTCGTTAGATCATGTTTTTATAGCGCGCGCTGGGAACTTGCTTTAAAGTAGCCTAAATGTAGACAATCGCAGGACACTAATATGATTCTCCGAACATAACATAAAAGTATACGACCATCTAACCATTTTTGGATATTTAAAAGCATTCCACATTGGATTTATGCTAGTTTCATCAAAATTAGGTTAATCTAGGTCAAAAGTTAACTTAGGCTCTTAGTCTTAGACAATTGGAAATCGCCTGTTAATTTTTTTTTAAACACAGAAAGGGGAGCATAGTTAAAGTGGAACGCGCCACCGGCGTGTTTCCTTTATCGTTAACTCACAATTTATGTAGAAATCTGAATGAGGCAAATCAAATTAAACCTGATGAACCTTGACGGGTCGCTGACCCTCGATCGTATTGATATAGGCTTTTGCGAAGCGAAGCAGTAGGGTCCCAATTGTCCCTAGGGCGTACATCGACCATACGCGAAGGACGAACAAAATGTATTGACTGTAGCATCAACAGCAAACAAATAGCGTTCCGGTTTCATCCGTCATCCTTACCGACACACCGGTAATCCTTTTCTAATCAATAACATTATATCCACATCAAACTCTACCCTTTCGGATAGGCGTAGGATGCGAAGAATGAGACCCTGCCTTCGGTGCCTTCTGCGAAGCACATTCCTTCCATGTTTTCGTATGCGGCGACAAAGAGAAAAGATGTGCAATAACATCAAGCAATCTAGTGTCCGTACGGGCCCTCGTCGACCGCACAAAGAAATACATAAATTTTCGTATGAATTTAAAAGCTATGAAATACGGTATGAAAAGGATATGCGAATGATGGATACAATCGTGTGGGTGTGGGCAAAATGTTATCATTGCCCCCCGCCAACACCGTAAGGCAAGCCGTCCCTTTTCAACCAGCAAGGAGAAACCTTCACCGGCGGGAGGAAAAAACGGATCTTTTATTAATTCAACCTTATGCGCGTCATCTTCATATGCACATTCGCGTAACAAGGACAGCTGTTGGCGGCGCACGGAATGGCTTCACTTTTGCCATTCGTCACCTGAGCCTACCGTTCGGTCGTGGCGAATGGTTGATATTAAAAATGAATATTATTAGCTTCACTTTTCTCCAGGCCGTTTCATGACAACATGATCCGTCTTCATCCTCTCGCCGAGTGACGGGTGTCTGGGACTAGACTGATCCTGAAGTAGCCTCTCAAGGATGTGATGCGTGTGGTGACACAATATTTCCATTTGCACCCACGTTCCCAGACCATTGCCTAATTGGAGTAGTCATTTTGATGGTACTCAATGCAAATTCAGTGATTTAGTGGAAACGACAATGATTCTGATTCCATTGCTGCCTGAGGAAATGTATCAAGTTGCACGTAGACGAATGCAACTTTTATATTGCGTAAACATTTCACGGCGGTTTAAAATGTTGATGGCAGATCAATATATGGGTTCACTGTACAATGGAATATGGAATGTGGCTTTCTACAATCAACCACATAATGAGGCGTGAAAGATACATTCGTCTATGTGCACATTTATTTTCAATCGTTAAGTAAACTTCTAGGCACAGTTTGAGATCTAAGTTCTACCCATTGAGAGACACATATTTTTAATCCTTTTGATAATGTTTGAATGTTCCGTAGAATGTTATTTTCTATCTCCAATCGTTCGGAGCGATTTTCTAATGGCAGTTTTCTTGATTACATTCTTTCTCCTCACGATTCTCCCGGTTGGCAACTTCCCACCAACTTATCTACTGCATGTCTAACAGGGTCCACCCTACAAAACCTCGAACTGCGGCGGCAACAACGGCAACGACGACGACCGGTTCCATCAAGCGGAAATTTGAGATGAAACTCAAAAGTCGCTCGCTGCCCAAGTCCTTCATGCGCTACAGGTTAGTAAACAAAAAATGCTTTCGTTTTTGCAGATGATGAAAATATATCCAGTATTTTATGCGTCCCCTAAGGCGCCCTGTGGTTCTGCTTTCGTAAGGCCAAGGAAAACATCTCA
>JAOEFI010000006.1:20509919-20521335 GCA_034621735.1 Anopheles plumbeus
ACACCGGACAATAGATGTCTCTGACTTGACTTTCGGCTGCCGTTGAACATTGAATGCTGTTGAAAGTTGTCTAAGCTTTTTAACCCAGTTGTCCGATAAACAAAAATGCGATGGCAATGGGAGATACGACGTTAGGAAAATAAAAACTGGAAAAATAAGAAAATTAAAATGATAAACTCTTGTATACATTTGTGCGAATTTTTCGTTATTTTATGATTCCCATAGACATAATTTAAACAAAAAGCTGGACTAACGTTTCTTTTTAAATATTGCTCAACTGTGCACAGCTAATAAATCACGTGCAAAGAATATCATACAATAATGTTTCTAGAAATGTACAATTGATGTGAAATTTTTTCTACGTCAACGGTAAGTTGAGTATGAGTGTTTACATTTTAGACAGATGATTACATTTTGCATGCTCCAAGCCAAACAAGAAGATCACATCAAAATGCACATGATATAAAGGGGTGTCCAAACATGATACTTCAATGTACTTCAATGTTGACGATCTAAAATTTAAGTAGTAATGCGAACCTCAACCTTACCACTGAGCATCTAAATATAAATGTAGCATAACTAAATTTGTCGCCTTTGCCCGGCTTCAAATAAAGCTACAGTGATACCATAGGAACAAAATATATACGAGGTTCTAACTGTTTCACCTGTTCCTGGAAATACCCAGATTTAACGGCATCTAATCGCGAAACCCCAAATTTACAGAGAATAACACTTTTATCCCGACATTTACGTGGGAGCTTCCTATTGTGCAATAATTGAGTGCGCCCAGCTACGCAACAACCACAAATGTGTCCAATTCCGGTTGCATGTAACAATGACGTCAAGATGGACTGATCTCACGCTCGATCCACAACGACTCCCTACGCAAAGCCCACTTGCAATATGCTCGACGGGCTATGCTCCCTTCCATGCGCGGCATCGTATTACTTACATGCTACGGCATGCTAGCCTGACCATTCACGACGCCACAGCATTCCATCGGTTGGGAATTCCCCATGCGCTCGGCACGTTTTCGCGGGAAGAGTCATTCTCAATTCGACGAACCGCGTCTGCAAAACCGAATGGACGCCAAGGAGGCAAGAGATGCAACCTTCACATATATCCGCAGCGGCACTGAGAAGAAGGGAAATACAGCGTCCGTCGATAACACACATGTCGAAAGCAACCGCGCGGCGGAGGGACAAGGTGCGGCATTCGCCACCAAGAGTCAGTGGTGTTTGTTGGATCGTAGTCAAACCTGTTCCGCGCGAGTCCGACGTTCATTTTCTGATGCACTTGTTGGGACACAACTGTGTACCGTTCGTGTTCGTGAGGTTGACCCCAGCCAAACACTCTCGTTTATGTTTTCAGTTTTAAGTAAATCAAGTTCCTTCTTGTTTTAATTCGAAAAGCAGTGTGCAATTAAGCAATGGTTTTAGTGCATAGGACTTATACGGTAGTGACATTTTAAAAACAAAGCGAAAACACTAGCTTTATTTCCATCCGGCACTTGATCCATAACAAATGCGCGCGAAAAAGCGTGTTAAAGCACGGAATAGACAAACGTAGAAGCGGAACTCTTTCATTCTTCTTCAGTGGCATCTCCACAGTACGTTTCCCTATTGTCTATGCTCAAATTATTAAGTTGCTCCTATGCAGTTTATTTATAGAAAATGGAAACAAATTTCTAGTGCAGTATTTCGATATATTCAGCTGCGAAGCCTTAAATGAATTAAAGGGATTTAAGTTTTTTTCACGGCTAGTCAACTGAAAACAGTTTGACAGTAGGTACTTATCTAAACTGATGATTATGTTGCAAAAAAAGTATCGAAAATAGATAGGGCGTACAATCCGTAGGCCACTGTACCCCGACCATTCGCCGACAGGCAACGTTAGCTTCAAGAAGAAACCGATCGAAAAAGGGAAGCAAGGTGATACGCGATCGAACGTAGGAGCAACAGCGCAAGGTGAGGAGGGTAAATATTTGAGCGATGACTCATCACGCCTCCTGCCCTCCTGGCCGCAGGCGCCTTGCGACTTCGGATCTTCTTGAGGGCAGAGAGCGACCGCAACGCCAAGAACGTCGAATGCGCACATTCTGGCGTTCTCGTCGTTCGTTCGATCGAAACGGAAAGACGCGATCGAAGGGTAGCGGGCGGAGGCAAAAGATAAAACCAGATAAATCAGCGGGAGCGAGCGCGCGATATGCGATGGTCGTAGCGTATCAGAGCAGGAAGGAAACAGCAACAATACCGACCGGCATGATCCCAGAGCGCTGTGATTTTCAGAGCGTCTGCTGCTGAGAGAAGAGATCTCTCGCGTCGGACGCCTGTTGCAACGTGTTTCCGCTTATCTTCTCGAACGTACCACCCGCGCGATACGCCGCCTTCTTCCCGGGCCCTTTCGTTCGCATTCCGCCGCGTCTCGGCCATTGTCTTTGCCACCCCAGGACAAAAACCTGTCCTCAACACGATCGTTCGTCCTCTAGAAACGCAAGCTTTCCTAGCGTTGGAAGCAGCAAGCGTCCCATTTATTTATTCTTTTATCCGTCAATCCAGGTCAGAAACAGCTTGGTTCGTCCTTCGCTTCGGTAGAGAACGATTTGTCCGGCTGGCTCGAGACTGACGTTGGAATTCGGTTCATATCCGGATTTTGAAATCCACCCTTCCGTTTGCATCGTCTGCGATAGGCTTTTTGATAGCTAACGCTCTACTGATAAGAAGCTATCACGCCGTTCACGTGTATGGAATCGCAGCCGTGTATATCGTAATTTTGGCCTTGTGTGATCTGTTTGCTTTACTAAAGTGTTTGCGTTTGCAGATAACTGCGTTTCAATAAATACTGCTAATCGTAATACAAAAACAACACTTTCACTTTAACATTGACAAAGTAGAAAGACAACCGCGTTTGTAATAGTTTATAATTCATTTTTCAGTTACAGTTAGTTGTTCCCCTTTTAGGAAGAACTAAACCTTATAATCTGGCCAATACAAAAAAAGAGTTTGCAGTTTTGTCCATATTCGCGTTATACATAGATAAACAACACGATCTAATTGTGTCTGAAGACATGAAACTATACAAGTTCTCGTTAAAATGATGAAATTTACTCTTTTTTATCCGTAGTACTATAGTACTCTTCCACTAGAGTGCTTTTAGTACGCTTTTACCTTGAAGTATTATGTACTCTGTTTACCCACTCCTACTTGTTCGTGTTGCTTAAGCTTTACAATCACATGTAATTGACGATCATCTTGGTTGCGTCAAAAATGCATCGCAGTTGAAGTAAGCCGAAGCGCGATCGAAAAGGAGTCCAGAGGTCAAAAAACTTCCTACTACTTCCTGCTTGCGTCTCCGAAAAGCTGTTGGCAAAATCGCTGTTCTTCTTTTTTGTCGCCAATTCCTACGCATTTCGCGAGGCAACTGTCAACGCGCCACGGAATTGGCTGCCGGAACTGGATTCTAACGCTGGACAAAGCTTGGGGAGGAAATGGCGCTAAATACAAGCTTTACTGCCGCTTCACCGAGGGTTCCAATCGTTCCGCGGAGAAGTAAACAGCAATAAACCGTACTCCCACTAACAATCCAGCGGCAATGCAAAGTAGGTGTGTAACAGTGAGGGCGATTTTTTGTCCGGAGCATGCTTTGTTGCTTCGGTAATGTTTACCGATCCACTAATTTCAATTTTCAAAAAAGTTTCCAGGTTCTTTCAGGGACAAATGTTTAAAGATTGATGAGCTCGCCGCTGGTTACACCTACAAAACTAAATTTTTCCCAACAACGACGGGGAAATTCGAAGTATTTTGTTGATATCTTATAAATGTCTCCAATTAATCCCCAATAAATTACAATAGTAAAAGTGTAACTATCCAATTTCGAACCGCTTTGAACCCAATTGAGCCGCCACTGTTCAGGCAGTCAAAAGTCGAATGCAACAACAACAAAACAACAGAAGCAAGATCCGACACGAACGAAACCGAACACTGCCGAACGGCACGTTCGAGTGGCGCCGACCAATCGCAGCGCGCCCGAATGACGTCTCCGTGGCTATTTTTAGCACCGTGAGTCATATGGTAAAAACGAGGCTGCAGAACCCGCAAGCTTTCATTCGCCATTCTACATTCGCGGTGCGCGGTCGTTGCTGCTTTGTCCATGTCGGTGCGACGGCGATTCTCGAACGAATCTTCGCGTGCGTGAAAAACAACAACAGCAAGTGCTCATCTGTGTACCGGACAAGTGTTTCCGTGCAGTCGGTGGATGTGCTAAGTAAAACAAAAGTGTCCAATTAACACCACCTCGCAATAAAAAGCAAAACAAGTGGCAGCGCCGCAGTCTACAAAGTGGTATTAATTAAGCGGAAGGGGCTTCCCAAACTTGGGCCCTCGCGAAGGTTGAATCTTGCTCTACGGCTTCTCTGCGCTGTTTTGTTCGCGATCATCAAAGTTTTGAATAAGTGAAAAGTTTCTGACGGAAAAAAAATCCCAGGACCATTCATGGTCAACAGTTCCGGGCTGACAGATTTCTCGCGTTCTCGCTACTGAAAAATTGCGAAAAAAATGAAAGAATCCCCACGCGAGCGAGACGGAAACATTTCGTGACTTTTTCGAGCGAGAAGGAATGAGGTTGGCGCACTAACACCAACAACGGCTGCAGTGCATTCGTGTTCGTGACATTTTCCGATACGTTTGTGCGGAGTGTGCGTGACGTTTAGCGAAATTTGACAGCTAAAATTACGCAGCAAAATCGAGACAAAGTGGTTGGAGAGCTGTTTTCATTTGATTTCGAATGGTAATTTTGTGTTCTCACAGTTCCGGGTGGTGCAGTTTTGTCGGGGAAAAGATTATTTAGCACAAACTATCAACAGGGGAGAGATTCGAACTCTCAGAACAATCCCACCCAACGCAACCGTAGCAGCTGCTTTGCGCAAGCAGTGTTTGACGTTTCAGTTTCGTTCGGACGGTCGTTTTTGTTATTCCGTGCTGTGTTGTGTTTTAGTTCTCTGTCCGCATAATTTCTTTCGGATCATTCGAGATTCGAGTGCGCCGCAGTCAATATAGACTACATGATGAGGAACAACGTGCTGAGTAGCAAGCACACAAACAACAACACGATGGGGTCCTTTTACGGGGACAACATCGGCCAGTTTATCCCGTCCACGTCCGGCAACGGGGGGGCGGTGCTGGCGGCTGGCAACGGCAACGGACTGAAGCGGCCAGCAACACTCGAGCTAAATCCGTCCGCCGGAAAGGCGCGCAAGACGCGCTACAATGCCTCAGTGACTGTCCCCTCGGTACTGCCGTCGCCCGACATGCAGCTGCTGAAGATGGTGTCGCCGGAGCTGGAGAAAATCATCAGCCACAATGCGGCCCTGCCCACGCCAACACCGAGTGCCATCATTTTCCCACCGTCGGCCAGCGCCGAGCAGCAGCAGTTCGCCAAAGGCTTCGAGGACGCGCTCATGAACATCCACAAAAACGACACGAGCAATAAGATAAACGCGAGCAATAACAACAACACCATTACGAGCAATAACAATAACGCTAGTAGCAATCAGATCGTCACCCTCTCGGTGCCTGAGCAGGTTCAACTATGCCCCGCAACGACGGCGACGGCGACAAGTGTCAGCAATTCGATTCTGTCCGCGGCCCACACCGGTATGAGCGGGGGAGAGATGACGTACACGAATCTGGGTAAGTTTCAATCGATGCCTCGCCAATATGCGTAAATTCCTGGACTAACAATAATTGCCCTGTTTCTCCGTGCAGACAACTACCCAGGTGTGGTAAAGGAAGAACCGCAGGCCACTTCCAGCAACCAGTCACCTTCGGTGAGCCCGATCGACATGGAGTCCCAGGAGCGCATCAAGCTGGAGCGGAAACGACTGCGAAACCGGGTGGCAGCGTCCAAGTGCCGCCGGCGAAAGCTCGAGCGCATCTCGAAGCTCGAGGACAAGGTGAAGGAGCTGAAGACCCAAAACACCGAACTCGGCAGCATGGTGTGTAATTTGAAGCAGCACATCTTCCAGCTGAAGCAGCAGGTGTTAGAGCATCATAACTCCGGCTGTACGATAACGCTGGTGGGAAAGTTTTGAGATGCGGCATCATTCACTCCTGTTCCCCTTGCTATCATTATCCACAATCAAGCGATTTGATTGTTGTTGGTTGTTGATCGTCCAATTCTTTCTGTCTCTCTCTCTCGCGCGCGCGCTCTTCCTCTCTCTATTTCGCTTGATCTAAATCTTCCATTATCGAGCGAGTGCAAGCTACGCGAGCTTGCAGGTCCTTCATCTTCGCTTGGCTTTTAGTGCAACACACCATGCGCGAAAGGACGAATAAGGAGCCAAATCAGGGTACCAATCAGGCATTGGTACGCACGGGTCGTACTGCGGAATGCTTACACTTTCCGCTGCGTTGGGTAAATTTATCAACATGCAAAACAACAGACACACGCAAACAAAGCTTATTGCCATTGTGAGACACAGAAATGCCTTATCGTATTGTAATTCGTAGCATAAGATTGTGAGTTCGAAGAGCGAGGTGGAAAGGAATTCAACGGTGGATAAATCTAGTGTTAACCAGATATTTTTTTAAAGAAAGCGGTTCCTCCTCCCTATGTCGGCATGCTTGCGGCGGCAAGAAGCGAATGGGAAGAAAGGCGCTGAGACGATCAGAAAAAGAGCAAACTGCAACGAAAGGTCAAGAATACCTGGTTATATTGGTTAGGATAAAATAAGGGTGCGATGTATGGCCCACGAATAACTATTAAGGACCCGATCGAAACAAGTGCTTCTAGTCGTTGGATTGAGCTTTCACAGCTAGGTCCGATTCGATTCCGTTGATCTAAACAAACTGGTTTGTGTGTGTCAGCAAGTCTAGTGTCATACGTTTGTTCCATTGTGTCTCCGTGCACCGCAGCGCTTGGTGCGATTTTGATAAGGATTTTACGTTTAGAGTTGACTGTTCCTGCGATGGATTTTTCAATTGTCCCTATAAAGCCTGTGAATATTGTACAGGTGGCACTATTCCACAACAATTTTCTGTAGCTCCATTCTATCAGTGCAGTCGTCACTCTCCCCAGCGTTACGAGATGTCTCGTAATCCCCAATCAGAACCCCTCGGTTAAGATCTTCCTTTTCTGTTTTGCGATATATACTTTAGTCCAGAATTTTGCTTCCCCCTTGAACGATACAAATTTCACCAGATGATTTTGGAAGCTATCCAAATTACTGAAGGTGTTTTTTTTAAACCCATCCTGTTGTTAAGTTTGTACTATGGAAGCCAGTAAACAGCCGGATGAAAGTGATTTGCCATAGAGGAACGGATCTTGTAGCAACGGGAATGCGGCAGTCAAATTTGCGATACGCAAAGGCCTAGGCGAAAGGAGGTTAAGATAAGAAACACTGTAGAAGGAACAGTCCGCCTTGGACGTATGGTGCGCCGGATTCTCAGATAAGATTTTTATGTATTTATATACGAATATATGCGCGCAAATTGTATAAATTTAAAGCGAGAAATGTAAAGGGATGGGGACGTCACTGTGATGGCCAGCCGAGCGCAAGTGAACAAAGGAAGCGGAAGCAAAAGGACAAAAGATGCAAATACTATACAGAATGCAATTACTATTACCTAGCTTATAAGCACCATGTGCTGTGTAGAGTCATTGGAATATTTATTCGTAAGCGTTTTGATTTCGTTTCTACTTTATTTTTGAAGATATTTACAAATAAAACCTTTATTATTTTCCTAAACTGAAACCCCTCCAGTGCAACCTGTTGCGTGTGTTACGTCGAAAGGCCTTCAAACTCCTGTATATTTGAGAAAACCTGACGCTTCTCTTTCCATCGCCATCACAGTAGTGTTGTTGCTCGCACACGACGCGATTCCACAGATCTTCGCTGCCGCTAAATTACGTCATTCGTGGTGGTGGCGGCGGCGAGCGCAACTTGGAACGGTCTGATGGAGTTGTTGACCTTCGCGCGGCAGAGTCATAAAAAGGGATGGGAACACGTTGTACTTGACAAAGTGGTCCCGCTATCTGCAGAACGTTTGGATGTGCTATGAATTAGAAGCGATTATCACGAATACAATACCAAATGCGCGACAGAGTATGTATGATCATTGTAATTTGGTTGTAAGAACTACAAATGATATATTAAATATTTTTTTCGAATTATCAATTTTTTTCTCGTCAAATGGTATTTTTAGAGACACGGATAATCATGCAACTAAATCAAGGGTCAAACAGGAAACTACATTACAATTTCTGGTCATCGGTAAACGTTTTATAGGAATTGGTTTTTAATTTACCAACACATGCTGCTTGCGCAAGTACTCCATTACTTGAATACCTATGAGCACTCGTGTACCACACAAAAAGTATATAAACAAGACCATCTCCAGTATCCTTTTGTTTATTCTGTAGCACTGTCGACTCCCTACTTTCCTCACGTTACAGAATTCTTACAACGCTGATCTAGCAGAAAGAAAAACCATCAGAAATCTATTCTCAATAAAATCATGAGACCGACGAAGTATTACTGCAAACGAAGATTGCGAGTAGCATACATTCAGGCTTCTCACAAAATCTAACCAAAACAAATTAGACATGATCAATTGAAGGACAACCAACAACAATCATTTGGATTATGGCGATTGTTATTCGAAAGATAAGATCGATAAATGAAATTTGGAATGGTAATATAAAACTAAACGTTAATTTTCTTTCCAGTTAATAAAAAACACTGGAGGCTTGAGTGTGAAGGTTAACTGGTGCGCTCGAAGCATCGAGTCGCAGATACTTGTTTGGCAGATATTGTTGAGTTGCAATGCATTTCACACACGCTGCCTTGCAGATTACAAGAATACAGACTCATCTAATAAAATTAAGTGCGGTAAAATGAATAGATACATCCTTAAAAAACGTCATTCATCAAGCTCCAGCAGATCGAAGTCTTCATCATCCCATTCCTGCCCCGGTGTCGATTTTTGCGCGAAATGCGTTGATTTACTTTCCATCGGTTGCTTCGCCAAAGCGGACAACGGAAGGTGAGTATCCTCACCCGATGCAGCTGCTTTGTCCGTAGATTCCATAATTTCCCAAAGCTCCTGATCATCTTCCGCGTTATTCAGTGTGGAGTGATTTGAATCGAATCGATCTTGCGACGTATGCTGGCTGCCGGTTTGGCTTCCGTTCCAACGCGTGGCGGCTGGATTTGGTCGTGGCCGTTCCGCCGGTTTACCCTCCATCGTTAGCTGGCTCAGGTCAAAGTACTGGTTGGGATGGTTGATGCCTTCTTCCAGCTTCGATTCGTGCAATACCTCGAAGTATTTCCCGCAAGCTATCTGGTAGTGGCCCTTCGCCGCGTATCCGGCCACCTCGTCGACATCGATCGCACCCAACCCGTACCCGGATAGCTTCATTTTCAGCGTACTCGGATCCATATTTTTGAACGGACAGCCGTGCGTTTCGGCCGGCCCAATCGGTGTGGTGATCACCTTGAGGCAAGAAAACGGCGTATAGTTGACCCGCGAGCCCTCCTTGCCGTAGTTGTGGCGGATGTTATACGCGTACTCCTTTTCGAACTTCTCGATGGGCACCTTTCCGCGGGTGAGCTCTTCGCGCCAGAAACGCAATGCGTCCTCCATCGTGACACCGATCGCCTTGAGAAATAGCGTGTACTGCATGCGACCGACGTGCTTCAGATGATGCGTCGCCCGGAGCGTGTCGTGTACGTGGCGCATGCACAATGGAAACGATTTCTTGGACAGTTTGTCGAGGCTCTCGACGGGAACGCAGCCCGCCTTCCCGACGGTGTAGTTTTTGCCCGTGTACGACGTGTGTATCGATTTTAGCAGCATCGAAAATCGTTCATCGATCTCCAGCGCGGGCAGCATGCGCAGATGGGCCTTCAGGCCGTCCTCGATGAGTAGCTGGTGCTTTCGACCGATCACATGCGCAAAGTGCTCGGGGTTAATGTACGCCATGCCACCCTTGAGGAAACACTTTCGGTCGCGTACCAGATTCAAAACCTGGGTGAAATGCACCGCGTAGAAGTCGCTCGTTTCGATCTTTAGCCTCGTCTGGTTAGCGGTACACGCACACAGCTGCTCCGAGATGCCCGCCTTCTCCTCGTCGGAAAGTGGTTGGTAGTTCAGCTCATACACTTCCAGGAAATCCTTCACGTCGCGCATCGTCAGCGCACCGAACTTCAAACGGAATAGTTCCATTTCACGAGAAACGAACCACCGGCGCAGTTCCTCCGACCGACAGTACGCAAACCTGAGAATGAAGTGCGATAGATAGTCTCTCCGCCGGGCCGCTTTGCTCACATCGTCGTTTATATTTCCGCGGCATAGTTTGGCGTAGGTTCGTAGCCCTTCGTTGTGAACTTCAGTCAGCACCGCTTCTCGCCACGCTTCGGGCGATAATTTCGGATTCTTCGCCGTTATGTGCTCGAGCAGCCGGAGCATCTTCAAGCGTTCTAGGGCCAGCTTTTCAAACTCATCGATTGTTATATCCACGATCGGAGGAATCAGGTAGAACGATACGTTGTGCGGTACTATATGTTCCAGGGCCAGGTCTGCCGAAAACCGTTTCGCATTCAGATAGTTTTGCCTTGTGTTCATCATTTTGATATCGTTTTAACTGCAGCGAAGTAGAGTGAAACAGCACAGCGCAGTGTTTACGGTTTGTTTTCGCGCCTATACGTATGACATGTGTGTGACGTTCTTCCATCTAAAAAGCTGTCAGTGCAGACTGACGATAAAATCGACGAAGCGTTCGTCGTATGTTGGTTTTTACAGTGATGTGCTTGATTTTTTCAACATCAACTTTACCACATCGGTATCAACATTTGTCCACGCAACTTACTATACGGAAGTTTGTGGCGCATTTGATTGAAAGAGCTAGTTTATAAAAATACGGAAGATATTTGGAGCAATAACCAGCGATCGACCAGCGGATTAAAATCGAATGCCAGATTGTTTTTGGTCTATGCTCATTTGCGTGGCAATTTGTCTACTCGCATATCAGAAATTCGGAAACCGGTAGCAGCATTCAATATAGCTTTTGAATATTTTAGCTAATCTAAAATAGATTCGCCAAATTTGTATGTACTATTGTTTATTAATAACCAACCGATAAATACATAACTAAATAGAACACGGAACGTGTGATTTCTGAACCGATCGTGCTAACACTGTTTTTGTTTGGACTACCAGCATATATTTACCATATCTTTACATGTAACACTGCTTGAGCGTGCGCTGGGTGTTCGGAAGGGAACATAATGCTTCTTTCTAATATTGAACCAGGTTGTTAAATGGTTCCCGATGTTCTTGATTTTCACTGTTTGGCCCATGATGGGTCGGATTTTGCTGGTTCACACATTGGTAAGAAGTTGAAGCACGAGAAACATTGG
>JAOEFI010000006.1:20591173-20606694 GCA_034621735.1 Anopheles plumbeus
CGTACTCGAATGCGAAAGGCGGAAACAATCGTCAAGAAGGAAAGTCTTCTTCTCTCTCTTTGCTTCTTATTCTAGTCTGCTATTAACCAAGCATACGTGTATTTTTATATATAACTTATGTGTTGTTCTTGTTTCAATTATCTTGTTTTTTTTAAAATAATTATATCAGTTAGGAATGGATATGATTACGTTTGCCGTAATCAAATCCAAGAACAGTGCCTTTTGTTTTTAGCTATGTTTCACTAATATAAAATTGTACCGTAGACATTACTAGAAATTTACGATTTAACAGGTGCCAACAGGAGCGGCCAGTGTTAAGACTTCACATTCCGAATGATCCCAAATTTCGTGGAACCTTTTCCATTGCTTTATGGTTGGGCAGCTCCTTTTTCCGACATGCTTATGACTTTTTCAGATCATATATTTTAATCGTCTTTCTTCTCCGTTGGGTCTTCCTTTGATCTCAGGTGGGGTCTTCCAAATAGCCTTTCCCGCCGAGGTGAAGGTATGCCACACACGAAAAACCCGGGTCACGATAGAACGCCGCACCGTACGGGATACCCACGGCGGAAAAAGTATTCATGCGAAACGGCGTCAGTTCACATTTAGCTCTTTTTTCACACTCCAAAGCAAATTCTCCGTTAACCACCGGAGTTGTTGTGCTTTATTTTTTTTACTGCTCGGTTTTGCCCCCAAATGCCAACCTTTCGCCGGGTAGCGCTTTTCCAGCACGGCACGAAAAACTGTCCAAAGCAGACGGGCTTCGGGTGCGGGACTCCCCATTCCGGGCCCTTCTCCTCGCCCTTGGTCCGGTCGACCCCCACAGGCGGACGGAATGGAACGAACGCGAACAAGGACGGAACCGAAAACCGAGAAGATTAACAACTCCCCGAACATAATCATCATCATCATCAGCATCATCAACGGCGACCTCGTGGGCTGAAGCCTTCGCCCGGCGGTTCTGGCGGCGGTTCCGGTTTCCGGTCCGATCATCCTACGGCCAGCGGGCGGTACGGTGTGCCCGGTTTGTATGAAGCTATTGCGTTCGGTGAAATGCTTTCCCGTACTTTGATTCTCCAATAAACTGATGCGATTAATGGGGCAAAAGTTTGCCTCTCTAGATCGGGCATCTCGCACGAGACGAGGGGGTTAGTCCTGGCAACAAAAGGTAAGAAGGACGAGTATCTGTATAGTGTTACCTAACAAAACTGGCAGAAGGAAGAGTTTTTTATCGAAAAAATCGTTATCATGAGCTTCTGAAAATGTAACGATGCTTTTATACTCTCAATTGAAAATGTTTGTAAATAATTTTCAGCATGAATTCTTTTGGAATTCTAGATATAATCTTATTGGCTCAAGAGATAAAACTACAGCTTCATGGATTTTTAATTACCGCACATAAACATTTAAAGAATATTGGAAATGAACGATTAGTGAAAATCGCTAGAAATAAGTTCCATCCTCGTAATAAACTAAACACAGTCAGAATTTAAACTGTGCCAAACTAAAATACTTTTCAGAACAAGTGCAGTGACCAATTGTTCGGCTTAAAGTAGAATGACTTTTCCGGCAGTTCGTGGTTCCAGCTGGGAAACCAATTCGCCTCGGTACGGCTAAACGGTAGCCCCATTACGATGCGGCCCCACCGTGGGGCAATTGTTGTCGCTCGCTGAGTTCAGTGCCCCACCGGAAATACGGGAGTTTTTCGAGCGTCTCTTGCCGGTATCTGCCGGTCGACTACCGGCACGCATACACCTCACCCTGGCGGCCCTGCAACCCGTCGTAGGGCTAACGGGCAAAAACTTAATGAAGTCGCAATGGCTGAGCAAGAAGCGGAAAGATCATGCAAAACGTGAAAACATTCTGTGGCGGGGTGGGAGTAGAAGAAAGGTTCGTTGGAGCCCGGTTGCAAACTTCAGATAGAAGTCACATTCAGGTAACCGAACATCAACGAAAATAGTAAAAGTCCCGCTAAAGACTGCACCTTTTTGGGGGAAGCTTAATTCGGCGATAAAAGTTTCACAATAGTCAAATAGTTTGAGAAGTTTCACGCATGCTATCAAACGCATAAGGAGAACTCCCTAGGAAGTAGGAAGAAGATAATGAGTAGAACTTGAGCGAATTGATAACACTATTTTGAACTTGGATACTACACTTGTTAGTCTGTATAACATTGCAATGAATTTTCCGAAAGGAATGGACAAATGGAAAGATCGCAGACTGTAAACAATCCAATCGAGGAGATGAGCGCACCGGTCTCAATTATGATTGTACGACATGGTTGAAATATTGCACACATTTATCCCCTTGTTTTTGTTTACACGATCCATTGGGGGACGTCCGCTCCCGCC
The DNA here is from genome assembly GCA_034621735.1 of Anopheles plumbeus. Classification (NCBI taxonomy): domain Eukaryota; kingdom Metazoa; phylum Arthropoda; class Insecta; order Diptera; family Culicidae; genus Anopheles; species Anopheles plumbeus. Next base: position 20,593,525 of record JAOEFI010000006.1, read on the forward strand.
GAAAGGATGTTTATCCAGAAGGGGTTGTGTGTGAAATGGGAAAAAATACAACTCCCAAAGAGAAACAAAACAACCTCACCCACTTAGCAAAATCGCAACGTAACACACATTTGGTACACGCTTGATCATATGTGAAGTTGTGGAAGGTATTATTCTATCATTCTCTCTCCCTAGAAACAAATAAAAAATGCAAACGCCCTCAACGATGTCTCTGTCGAAGCGTGCTGTCGAAGATCGAAACAAGCAGAACTAACAAACCGATTGCGAATGCGCGACTCACGACTCGCAACATCGCGAAACCGCGGCCGATCGGTAGCGCAACCATAAATTTGTTTAAATTAAATGGAAGCAACAGCGTTTCAACAGGCATCAACCAAGCAAAAAACAACAGGCAAGACAACTTCTGATTTTCACTTTATCTGACTCGTTGTTTTTACTTTCAAGTTGTTCGTAAGCCATGTTTTAATACATGGCCCCCCCGAAAATACATTGCCCGGTGCGGAATGACGATGACGAGCACAGGGGCATATCCACGCGCTTCTTTGGCCTCTTTTTAATTAGTTGCGCGCCTCGGACCAATAAAATTCTTCCCAGTGTGAACCAACAACGCGAGCGAAGAGCGGTCAGAAGGAACGGGGAAAATGGTATGGTGAGAGGGTGGCATGATGTGTTGTAGGAGGGTGGAAAAAAAAAGAATGATAAAGCAGAACCGACGATTGCCGAATGCAATGAACAAAACCAACACTAGCGAACGAAGCTTTATCACACAAGATACACAAGTAAATTAAATGATATACTCGCCAAAATAAATACCCTACTACAAAACTAGGAAAAAAAAACTTAAATATAATGCAAAAAAATGTTCCAACTTTTGACATACAAAATGTCACAATACTCTGTAAACATCATAGTTCCCAACCGACTTCTTCGTTCAGTCGTTGACACACGGGATGTGACCTTCCGAAAGCGAACGCATAGGAGACTCTTGATGATCACAGAATGTGATTTCCTGTTTCCATTCACCGCGACCGAAGATTTGAGACCTCCGCTGACCGAAACCTAGCCTCTGCAGAGATCATAAATTTGAGATTAAATCAAACATAATTTCAACGCTCCCGATTGGACGATATGGGCTTCCGAAGGTCGGTGGCGGTGGCTCAGCAATAACTATTTCAAGTTTCGGTGAGTCGCTTGCGCATGACTGTTTGGAACATAATTTTAATGTGCTGGGAAAAAATAGAACAAAGCAGTACGTGCATGTTGAATCGAACATACTAATTTCATTTCCCGAATAGACAGTCCACTCGCTTTCCCCCGTCGATAGGAAAAAGAAACCCTCCCCTTACAAATCGCGATGGATAAGTGAAATAATGTAGGCTAAGCATAAACAAGCATTAGAAAAACAAGGGAAATTTAAAGTTTCCACCGTCGGAAGCACTAAAACAATTTCCCTAAGCCCCCTTTTATGCCTTCGCCGTAAAGCCTTTAAATGGCCCAGCATCAGCCGATGGCCCCGCAGTATAGCGGACGATAGAGAAGCAAGAGCAAAAAACATGGCATCGCCGTAGTATTGTAGCATAGAGAAGAGAAGAAAGAAACACACGCGCGCTCGAATGAACAGGGGAAAGAAAGCCCCATGCTTTGGGGAGGAGGACGCGGGGCAGGAGAACGGGCTGGAGGAACGAACTTCCGAAGGCGGAAGAACAGAAACATTAGAGAGCCAGAGCGCACAGTGTCTAACGGCGTTTTTGTGCTGCGCCGGTGAAACAATTTCCGCCAGCAACAACACCGGCAGCGCCGACTGGAAGCCGGTCGAGGAAAATGCAAAAGCCGACTATCTAACGGTCAAAGGTTCGGCAAAGAGTGTGGGACAGGAAGGTGGCGGTGAAGGAGCACGAGAGAAATGCAAGTGGTGTGAAGCGAACAGAAAAAGATGCAGCAGATGAAGAGTATACAAAAAAAAACACTACTCTGAAAGACAGGAAAACAATAGAAGGCAAAAACAAATTCTTGCGCACATCAGCGAATCTTTGCCGGCTTTTTGCTACACTTTTCCTCAAGCCGGGACATGTTGAGAGTTTTCTCGAGCGACAGAGACCACACGGCCGGAACGGGAGAAAATGTTTGGAAAAGTTTGACGCGAAAATGGAGCACACAGACTACGGGAGAGAGAGAGAGAGAGACAGTATCTATTCTAGGAGGGATCAGGGACACGGGGAACCGAACGGGAATTAGCGGAACAGGACGGTGTATTATTTTCCTTCTCATTGATATTCACCCCTAGAGCAGCCGTGGCCGTTTTCCCTAGCCGCTAACGAGGGTGCCGGCGAGGGGACAGGTGCGTGCCCCGAAATAGGCAATGGGATCATGGGCACTCGGAGGGAAAATGGTCCGTCCACATCCATTCCGACGCTCTCTTACTTGTTTTTCACTGTCTACGTCGAAATTTGACTCGCTCTCTCTCTCTTTATCGCTCCCTATCGTACATTCCCTCTTCTTTTGCTGTTTTTGTTTTATGTTTTTGGGTTGTTTATTCTCACCATAAACCACTTCTTCCTGGCTTTTTCTCTTTTCCTTGCGCCACTATGAGCAACGTGCGGGAAAATAGAAGCATGCGTTTTTCCTTTCTTTCGTATTTTTGTTGTTGTTGCTGTAACGATTGTTCTTTTGTTTTTTGAATAGTAGAAACTTTTCTATCTCTTGTCAACTATTTGGATCTTGTATCCTTAACACTTGCGGTTTCCCGCGAGTTGAAAAGTTAACAATTTCACAACAAATCTACAATACTGATATTTAAACTTTCTCCCTCTATTGGTACTTCTTGTTTCCGTTCGATTTATAGATTCCAGGTTTCTGTATATTGTTAGTATTTCTTTTTCTTATGTTTTCTCACTATGAAGTTTGGTTGTTCTGCTTTTTTGTAACTGATTAACTTCCTATCGGACGGTCCCAATTTTTATCGTTTAGACAATTTATGGTGATGTGATGGAAAGATAATTTTCATACGGCAATTTTTGTTTCTCCTATTCTTTTCGCAGGCTTTTATTACAGTAGTAGGCTGAAACGCGAACACTACCAGCTGCGGTCCAAAGGCCTTTTCCTCGCTCGCCGCAAAGCAAAACTCGCCGATCCTTTTCCTAGTTCCGTTCTCACATGTCCTAAATGACTCACGGTGAGCTTTTCTTCCCGAGCCTGCTCGTGTCATACGTCTACAGACCACCTTCCGGGCGCACTTTGCTGTCACATTGTGTCCCCTCGACTCTTCTCTCACCCGGAGTCCGCCGGTGAACTCGTCCCCTTATTCTAGGACGTGCAACAAAAAACGGGGACGAAATGTAGGGCAACCCCGAAAAGGTCGACCGCCAAGAGTCTATGCTAGCCTGTGCTAGGCTAGCCTTAGAACCTCACGGACGTTCCATTCCACTACAATCCACGAGGCACACGTCGCTTGGCCGTGCCTCTGAAAAGTTAGGCAACTTTCCCTTGACCCCTGGCGCCTAGCTCGGTTCTCACTTTCTGGTGGAAATTCGGCGCACAGAGTGAAGCGCCACCGAACAAGGTTGAAGCATAAAGTAACAAACCTTGTATGCCGTTGATCTAAACCCCGTAGCAGTACAGAAATGTGTCTTTGAGCATTCTATCGTCAAAGCCTTCGTCGAACTATCTCGTATATACTCTTTCTTGCCAATTGCTGGCAAACTGCTTCCCTGCTTGTTCTCCATATGGCTGTGAACATATTCAAGGCGCACAAACCGTACACACACACACACACTCAATCGAGTCACCGCGGCGTAACGCTGACAACCGGTTGAGTGATTTCTTGAGCACGGAGTGCAAGAAGAGGTTCAACTCCTCGACGGTCCTATTATTCTATTATTCTAATTTCCTTTTTTTTCTCCCTTCGGTTTCCTTCTTCCGATGCCGGAGTCGTTCACCGTACACGCGAGGCGAAGGTCGCGCCTGTGACTAAAAGCTAGACAGGGACGCGACGGAACAACGAGGAAGCGATGCCGCGAAGGTCTCAGATAGAGTTTTTCGGGGCCCGGAAAAGGGAACAACTGCGCCCGTCGTCGACGTTGTTGGCGCGGCCCGTCCAGGCGCATCTATTTGTTCAACTTATTACGATGTTTTACATTACGTTTCCGTGTGGGAGAACCGCCGATCCTGATCTGTTGATAAGTTACCCAAACAGCTCCTCCTGTGTTCGACGGAGTGTCGAAATGAAATGAAGAAGGAATTTTAACGAAACTGTGTTTGCATTTTAATATTGATATATGGTTGCATCATACTTTTCGGTAAGAACCTACTGGAAGCAGGAAACAACTATCAATTTGAAACCAGTGTTTCTTTTTCGTCTGGCGTTCTGACAGTTCTCAAGTTCTGCGACAGTTCTGCGCACAAAATAAGCTTTGTACTCTAACTTTAATGGGTTTTCGAATTTCACTATTTTCCCCGATTCTAGGATATCCACAAAAGCCGGAGATAGCGCACTTTGGAAAAGGAAATTCTCACGAGCCAAATTGGTGTCAAAATCTCAATCAAACACAATACCTCACGGAATCTCCCCGAAGGAAGCTGTGCGGACCAGCTGCCTCGCTCGGCATATCATGCTATGCTGAAAGCAAGCATCTTATTGGAATGAAATATTACTGCCACCTTTTCTCCCTTCGTACTATCCTAGGCGCGAACGAACGAGCAGCAAGGAGCAAGGATCAGCAAATAAGAAATTATGCGCCGAGCTGACAACAACTTGCACGACGCTCTCCCATTCCTTCTATCTTCTCCTCTCACTTTGTCTTGTGGACAAGCTCATACCTCTTTCTCCCTCTCTATGTTGCCTACTTTCTCGCTCTCTCTCACAGTCCTTGCTCCCGTTAGCGAAGGAAACTGTCGAGGAAAAGTCCCTAAATCTCCCATTCACAAGTCAGCCTAGTAGTAAGGCCACCCCAGGTCGGCGGTACAGAAACCGACGTAGGATTTTGTCGAGCCTGTTTTCACGACTGCAAATTTTCCTTCGGCGCCGTGTTCGACCCTCCCCTTTGGCCTGCCTCCCCCCGCGCGCGCGCGCTCGCTGGCATCGGCAGTAAAATCCGAGATTTACCACGTGGTGACCCTTATCTGGATGTGACGCAAGCGGCCGGAATAGACTTTTTTTTTGCTTTCCCTCTTTGCTTCCCTCCACACCAACGTGAGTTTCCCCCCCGGAGGTGTTCCGTTATCCCTTCGTTGTTGTTGTACGGCATTTTATTAGATCAAATCTATTAAAGATATATGCTTGCCGCCAGAGTGCGGTGCAGACGGTACTTCCGTCTACCCATGGCCTTCGGTTGTATTTGCCACTGGGGAGTATTTTAACTCTCCAAGAAGGAAACGACCAACTAAATGTAAAACAAGATAAATGTGCCGAAATCGAAAATCAGTCTGCAATTTGATCCGGTTTCTTCGTCAATGTGCTACGTCATGTCCTCGTGTGTCCAGTTGGCCGGCTTCCGTACTAGTTCTTCTCCAGATCCCTATCGGATCCTTTTTCGATGGCAGTGATTTTTTCCACTGCCTATCAGTGGACAGAGCACAACGCCTCCCGACGAACCCTCCGGTAACGCAATCGAGAGGGCGATAAATAAAAATCGAATAACGACGGCCCCGGGTTTTATCACCACCGATGCCTCTGGCCACAAATGTGGACATTTCACACCTTCCCCGGGTGTCCACCGGTCGGATGGGAAAATTCAATTCCAATGGTTTATCGCTTCCTGACCACCTAACGTAATCTAGCTAATCTCGTTCTTCATTACACACTTTGTCCCATATCACGAATAAAAGTTTCTTTTTATATGTGTCCATACTTTTTTATGGTTTTTGTTATTGTTAAGAGGCAACTTTACAGGTTCCTTCTACTCTTAGTTGTTTTTTGAATCTTTAAGATATCAGTACTTCTTTTCCAATTCTTAATTCAACTTCAACTCACTTTTTAATATTCCAAGAAAAATTGTTTTGAATTTTATTATGCAGCCGTCCGCTTTTTAATCATTTCAGTGATTTTTATTGCTCTTTCCAACGATAACAACCTTTACCAAAAACCAGTTCGAAGGATTTGCACCCATTATGTAGACTACCCATAAAGCCGAAGCATCACCTTGGCGGCTTTGACCGGTCGTGACAAGGACTTATCACGGGCGCTAATGCGGCCACGGACCGGCTATGATGTGTCCATAAAAATCAACAGGTTACGGATTCCCCGGTCCACCTTCGGCATGACAGATCACGCAGTCCGCGCCTGACACGCTCGGCGAACCTCATTTGAATTGAAGTAATCAACGTAATCCTCCAACACATCGTGTGGCTTCGTTCTTGGTCCTGGCTATACGGACCCGTTTCGAATTATGGGCTCCATAAATCTACGTTCCGTCACATCATATCAGACGGCGAAAAAAAATATCCCACCAAAGTCGAGAAGGATAGAAGGAAACACTGGAAGCGTAAACAAAAAGGTACCGCTCCTATTCTACCCTAGACGATTGGTAAATCACCCCAACGGGTCAGTTCGTTCTGTTCGATGGAAGCAGTGTTTTTATTCTAGGATTCCGTTTTCAAATAAAACTACCCCAATGTTTATGTATTATTTTTACTAGATTTATAACAACTTTTCCAATTTTTTATATTCTTTACCTTCACTAATGATGCTTAAATCATTTAAACAGCTGACGAGTTTCAGTCAGAAAACGGGTGGTCAGATTAGTCGAATACAGTATTGTTCCGCGCACATCCCATCGTATAACAGTTCAAAATAAAAATAAAAAAAGGCCGGATAGAAAAACAGACAAAAAAAACGATTGCTAATGTTTCTCACACACCCGCTTATGATTTATCGTCAGTTTTATGTCTTCCATTTTTAGATCCGAAAGAGCACAGCGGCAAAGCCATAGCCGAACCTCGGGCTAAACACATTCGAACGGTCCCTGTCATCACGGGAAGCTCGATCACGTTGAGTGGTTGAGAAATTCGGATTCTTGCCTAATTGTTGTCTAACATTGTGCTCTATCAGTTTTGGACCTTTCAGTTTGGGGGTCTTTCTTTAAATTGAGAGACTCCGATCAGGCAAACAGCCATCTCCATAGTTTCGGATGGGTGCAAATTTCTTCAGAACATTCGCCGCAACGACAAAAAGAAATAACAAAAAGAGATATCTAGCCATAAGCAAATTCATATGCGGCTCACATGCCATTTTTATGTCCCACACTTTATGTTCTCTAACGCCCAAGATGGGCCTGCTCCCTGTCTCGCTTTATGCTCGCGGGCAGCCGATGGCAACAGAGCAAACCCGAATTTAGCCGGTTTATGGTACCATAAAACTCTGCAGCCCCTCCAGGCATGATGCCTTTAACCTACGTTCCACGACGATTTTAATTATGTTGTTGATTGTTTTCGAATGTTTTGAGTACAGACAATGCTAGTTGAAAAAGTCAAATGCTTTTGTACTATCATGAGATTAATCAGGAAATCACACATCTGTTGGATCTATTCAATCGTCTTCTATATTGCTCTTTTTCAATAATTAAAAGGAAAACTGCTGAAAGGGATACGTACCAAAATTTATTAAACGGGCTTGAGCATCTTCGAACCGATATCTTCCAGAAAACTACGAGTCTGAAGATAGTAGAGGCAAAACCATGCAATATACCCATGGAAACTGCTGGGTCGAACAAAAGGTTGAAGTCATGTTATGCTAACGATGATATAATTTGACTCCGAAACGTCTTTCCCAAAAACCGGTATTTAAAACCATTGAGGCGAAAGAACTCGGATTTGGAGTGGTTTTTTTTTTGTTTTTCGATGAATGGATTTTTTGGGTCGAACTCGGTTTCGTCAATTATTCAGGAGTTGACTTTTTCCACCACGATCGCACGTCGATATGCGTTGAAACAGAATGCCCTCCTTTCGGGAGGGCCACCGATGGGTCAGTCGTAAAACAAGTGGAACCGGGTTCGGAAACAGAACCCGGGAACGGGAAAACAAGTACCACAGCAGGAGTTGAACCCTCTCAGTGGTATAAGACGGCAGAGCAAGAGCAGGGGACGGCAATCGATACTTTATTGGTTTTCCAGTTATGCAAAATCATAAAAGTGGCCATTCGTGTACCGGTTCGCATTGTGGAAAGTGTATCGATTCATTTTTGGTTCGATTGGACGGCGTTAATCTGGAGCAGTTGTTGCAGTTCCTAGTGAGCTTGTCGGGATTTGGGATCAATTGAGATGCTACTCACAAAGAGATGTATTTAAAACCGTTTTTTTAAACCGTGGTCTGGATTGAAGATGTGTATTACAAGTTTGTCCTAAATGATGTTTGAAGCTTGCAACATTCTCTGCTAAGAATTCTTAAACATTAGACAACTACACACATTTTTGGATATAACTATGATCTGTTTAAGTAAGTAAGCAAAAGTCTACCGTAAATACTGTTCAAGCTTTAATATGTACCATCAAAATAAATCATGTTCATGCATATTTCTATTTCAATACAGAAAAGCAACGCATCATTGAGTAACAAAGGTATAATTGAGAGCATATGCTACTGCGCGATCTACTTTTTAGATATTTTTTATATTAACATAAAACATTGAGAAGCATTGCCCAAAAGAGGTCTGGAGAAAATTTGTCCGCAAGATATCGTGAGAATCGTATACTCTTTTGTTTGACAGAACGCATCAATCTTCCAGCTACATTTTGGCAAAAGAAAACCGGTCGAATATTGTATTCCCTGGAGGGGGTCCATGTTCACCGCCAGGAGGGGATGCAAATGAACATTAATCAAACACCCACGGGATTTGGATTAAATAATATCGCGGATTATGAGGCAATATCCGTATCAAGAGGCGTGAAATCGCCTACTTGCGACAAGTGCTAGGAGTGCCGGCAGTTGCATCCATTATGTTTCTCCCTCCCAGACAAGATATGAATAAATTAGATTGTCATCGTTAGGCTTTTTATTTACCAATAATAGATAAGTAAAGGAGGAAGGTGATATTTGATGCTTGAGGCTAAAAATGTGATTTATATAGCAATTAAGCTACATAAAAGATCTCATTTCGATACAGTTATGATTACTTTTGATTAGTAAGTGGTATAGTTATGCCATTCACAAAAACCAATAAAAAAATATTAAAAAAGGATAACAATAGTTTTTCTTGTGCAAAAACAAAATCATCGTCAAATTATTACCACACGTACAGCACCACAGCTTCTAATTATAATCAATGTCCTAAAATCTACTAAATATGCTTGTATTCGGAATAATTTGCCCATGGGCTAAAAGAGGGTGGAGGAATAATTCCATGCAACAACAAATGCACCCTCGGCCAGGGACGTTAGAAGTCAGTTTAATACTCACATGTGTGCAGACAGTCGGTGACGGTGGTGGCCTCGACCAGGTAGCCATTGCAGAGGGTACAGGTTATGCTGTCGTTGAAGTCCTTGACGCGTCGCCGGTTGCTGCCGGCTGCTGAGCGCATTCGGATGCGTTCCGGCTCGTGCATTAGCAGTCCGGCCAGCGGAAGGGCCGGCGAGGACGAGCAGGACAGGGACGTGGACGCCGGCGAGGACGAGAGGGACCGTGTGGCGACGCTGCGGCCTCCCACACTCTCGACATCCGGCGTCGGGACAAGGCTCACGCGGGAGTCCTTGATGGAGGCGCGGGTTCCTGTCCCGGCCCCTTCGCCTCCGCCATTGCCTGCCGCCATTACCGTGCCGCCGCTTATCATGGCTGCGGCGCTTGTCATTCCCCTTCACACCGTTGTTCCGCAGACTTGCACAAGCTTGCTCTCGTGGTCCGATGGTTTTGTAATCCTTTTATTTTCGTACCGTAATCCTTATTATTCCTTGCGTGGGGTGCACAGTGAATAGCACTACAGACACACGATACCCGATTTTTTATTGCTTTCAGTGTTACTTTGCATGACACCAAATCACTTATTTTATACATCCATTACAGTTTCTGAAAGAGAGAAAAGGTACGTACGATGTTATTTTCGAAGTCAAAAATGTTCGAACAAAATTTAGAAGAACAATCTGATACAGTTTAAATAAGAATAAACACAAAAGAAGATAAAATAAAACACTTTTCTGAAATGATTTCTTAATAATGAAAACATTGATTCGAATATTTGAAACAACAATTTAATGAATAATCGAAACGTGCAAAAGCGCGTAGAAACAATAGTACTTCTGATGCAAACAAAACTATTCAATACAAGACAACAAAACTAAAACTTGGAATGAGAACAAACAATAAACAAAACATCAAAACGAAACATCCGCGAACATCAGTTGAGAGAGTATCAAAAGGAAAGCGGGGTCGATCTAAGAGAAAGCTGCTCTCTGTCGACAAACGCTATATCGTCTCTTCTTTTCCCCTCGCCTAAAACCCCCCCTCAGGTTGCGCCACCCTGCTGAGTATTTTCATTTCAATAATTATGCGCAATATTTTCATTCGCTCTCCTGCCTTCTCAGTCCTTCGTTGCGGATTGTGGTTCATGGGTTCTCTTTCTCTCTTTCCCGTGCTCTCGGGCTCTCCCTCGAAACATTTAATTTGGGAGCACACCGAGTCAGCGGACACGTTCATAAAGTACACCACGGGGCGAAAGTGCTCCCTCGTCGCGTGGAAGCCGCCCTATTCCGAGTGGGTGGGCCACGAAGCATCGGCAAACATATTGGAGCCGCCACCGACACACCGAGCGAACCAACACCACCACAGGGGGATGTGAAAATGCTGCCCAAGCAGCAGCAGCCGAGAACACTGCGCCTAGCAAAACCAACAAATGAAGCAAGAAAACATACCACCCGTGCCTCAGCAACACCCGCGCGGCCCTGTGGGCTGCATTGCGATACAGCAAGCAGCTACGACAACGAGCTGCTCGCTATTCTGCCCTTTGCTACTTACATGAATTCGAGCGCATCGAAAATCGTACGCGGAGTGAGCGAGACCGAAACACAAAGGGAGTCGCCTTTCTCAGTCGCGCGAAATCAGCTTTCGATTAGGTTTCAAACACACGATGACGCTGGGTTACGCACACCACGGCAGGCGGAACTGTCCGACGGCACACACACAAACAGACACGCACGCGCGCGCTTGTCGTTCGCAGTGTTGTGGAAAGACAGCTCAGCACCACCAAAAGCAGAAGCAGCAGCTGAGGCAACACACATTTTCCAACTCACGCCGTGGAGCTAAACTGCGAACTCGCGCGCTGCACAACACGCCACATCGCATCTACTGCTGGAGCGGGAGAGAGAGAGAGCGAGATCGAGAGTATCGAACCGCCGAACGCGCGAGAACGGAAAAGATGACGCGAGCGCGAGTTGATCTCGAAACGGAGGAAAATAAAAGAGCGTAAATTTCGATCGCAGTAACACAACGCGCGGCGAATGCCAGAGTGAGAGCGCGTGTGATGGTTGCTCCCTTTCACTTACACCACCCCGGCAAGCGATCAGCGTGGCCCGCTCCCGGTTTCCCCTTCAGCGCACGGCGCGCCCACAAACACTCAACGCGTAACCACCGGGCCACAGCACCGGCGTCGAATGGCGTACGTACAAACTGTTTCTCAACCTTCGCGCTTCTCCGCAAGCAACACGAGACTGACTGACCGGCGAAGTCGAACGAACGCACGAGCCCTCCCTGCTGCTGCTGCCAGGGCGACCGACGACGATGATGGCGCGATGATGGCGCTGATCGCGTTCGGCGAACTGAGCCGAAGCTGGGAGCCCCAGCCCGAACGCAGAGCGCGCTCCACGGAATCGGGAATGATAACGGGGCCGAACGCGATCCCGCACCATACGCTGAGGGCGCTGGTGGTGTAGTGGTTGATTTCGAAACTGCGCCGACGCAACCCTCCCTCCAGTGCCGCCACACCCCTCACGCGAGCGGCGTCCAAATGTCGCAGTTCAGCAGCGAGGGATGGAAAAAAAAACATCCAATCCAATCGACAAGTCTTAACGAAAAGATCAACGCGAATCGTCGCGCAGGGCAAGGGGAAGAGGAAAGAGGGAGGGCAAAAACACACGCACACACACAGCCACGCACACAGAAATGGTGGCGCAATGCGCTGCCACAAGCAGTGGAAAACAGCGGCAGCAGCAGCCAGGGTCGTTTTTCGGTCGGGATCGAGTGGACTTTTCCCCCTGTGCGAGGGTTTGGGCGGAAACGGGACGGCGAATGTCGGATGTCGACCGCCCCGTGCGCACGAAAGGGATGGAGACATTCATGACGACGGTCGTGCGTAGGAGGGAAGGAAAATCGATAAACACGAAGCACGGCACACTGCGAGCAGCGACGACGACGACTGCGGCGATGATGACGCCACGATGGTCCGGTAGGAATTTTCGTGAAAATTTTCACCAAAACCGCAAAAACACAAGATCGTGATGAAACGAGGCTACTGCGAGACTGGCAGACGGCAGAAAAATCAATCACGGCCACCAGACAAACTGTCCTTGGAGGCCTTCGGTTCACTTCGCTAACAAATTTGCAATGCAAACCCGAATCGAATGAAAATTCTGTCGATTACGACAGATTCTCCAAGGCCGCTGCGTGCCCTGGGAATGAAAAGATGGAACCAGCAAGAATTGGAAACTCGCGTCTTCCAGGAGAAACCTGGAAACATCAGTCCCACGGTAATTGCCCAATAAAACTGCCTCACACTGGAGTTTCGGGGTGTGTTTGTGCACGCCATCCTGCACACGCCGCATTCAAGCCCTCAAAATCCCACGTCGCACGAAAACACGGCCAAGAGCGAACGCTGCACGCACACTTACGCAACGAGGAAATACATTTTCGGAAAAAGGAAGAGACGGCGTTTCACAAAGCGATTGGCAACGAGAATCGCAGGGAAACCGAATCGAAAAGACCATAAAAGGGGGAAGGCAGATGGCCGGAATTCGGATGATGTATGCGAAAGTCCCTCGGGAGGGCGACAGAATCTCCATTTTCCAGAAACACCTCGGGTCTATACTTTCAAAACTTGTCAGTAAGGCGAAGCTTCCATTCGGGCAGCTGAAAACTTCCACCGAAAGCTCTGTGACGTAGCGCAATAGACGCCATTTTTTCCCGAACAGCATTAATTTGAGCTACGAATGGAAGGAGCTGGGGAACAGCAAAAGGCAATTAGGTGGTTTTGTTTTT
>JAOEFI010000006.1:20629523-20643811 GCA_034621735.1 Anopheles plumbeus
GAAGGGCGATGCTTTTCCTTAAATCCACCCGAAGCTACACGACTTCAATCAGGGTATTTTTATATTTTTAATTCACACACACAACCAAAAGCGATTAGTAAAACGAGAACAAAAAATCGTGACAACTTTCAAAAAACACTAGACAAGAAAAAATAATGTTTTCCCTTAATTTAAAAACCTATCATTTCTTCTGACCGTTCAATCCTGTAGCATATGAATTGAAGTCGCGCCAATTCTCATCAACGAAGTAAATTAATAAAATTACCAGCCCGACAACCTTACTCAACTTGCCCCGAAGACACCCTCCATCCAGACACAAACGAATCATTGCTGCACCCGCACTCGGTGCGCATTCGGTGTTGCAATTAAATAAAAGAACAACAAAGGCTCGCCCACGTCGTGCCGCATGGTAATGAGGCCACAGGACAAATGGTAATAAAAATAAAACCACACAAGCACACATGCACATGATACTGATCTCTTTGTCCTTCGCGGCGGTTGCCGCGGTTTCATCGTTAAACTGTCGCTAATAGAGGTCGCGGAGTGGAGTTGCGTCTGCGGCGCAAAGCGAGTGTCTCCGAACGCGTTGTAGTGTGTCTCTGCGGTGCACAACTCTTCCGGCACAGCACACTCTAGTATTTTATGATGTCTTTTAAGTGTCCCAATAAATCAGCAACCCCGAGGGTGACTACCGGGGGCTGGAATTACCGCCTCCCGCATTGCGGAGTTTGTAATTAGTAATTGCAAATGGCTAAAATTTCACACATTCGCGCCAAGGCGCTACATGTATGTGCCTTGGATGACGGAGAACAAAGGACAACCCTTGCGTCGGGGTAGAATAATGTGATCGTAATCGTAAAATAACAAGACATTACTGGAGCGTCCCGGAATAAGCAGCAGTCGAAGGCAAACGAGTTTTTCGTAGTGGAAACGAGGAAGTAGTTGTCGTATAAAGACTGTCTACTGCCCTGGAATGATCGTACCTTCTGTGGCATCTCTTTTGTAGTCTGTTTTAAAGGTTTAAAGTTGTTTTGATCCAGACCAAGGTTTCATGTCGCTGAATTGGCACGCGGGAGTCGTTCTCTTTTACACTTTATTTAGATGTCTGGATGGTATCATGAACGTGTCGCTGTTATACTATTTTGGACACGATGCTGCTTATAACAAGTATAAACTATTTCCCATACGCATTTGGAATCGCCAAAGTTGCAACAAACGCGATAAGGCGGGTGAAAATGATAGATTGATGCTAACTGTTCTCTTTCTGCAAACTTTTGAGCAAAAAGCAATGGAGTCTTGTTCATAAACAAATGTATATACGTTTCCAAAAACTGGAATCTCTTGCGTTGTGCTTCTTTATTAAAACATTGACGACAGTCCTAGTTCGAATGGGATTCGTTTAAAGATATAGTGGTACAATTAGGAGTTTTGAGTTGAGGAGTTGTCTGTTGGACAACTGTTATATGTTATTTCATAATTTTAGCATTTGATTGTCAAAAATTAAATGTTCGTAGATTTAACCGGAGCTTTCTAGAGCATTGTTTAAAAGCCTTAAATCTATGTAGAATTTTTAACACACTGTCCCGATTTCTACTGAATTGAAGAAAATACTGCTGATCCCAGATATCTACAGTATTTATACGGTTTTGGGATGATTGTGCTTTCTAATAGATGCTACTTAAACGGTTGATTAATGACATTTTCTGAAACACAATGAGGAGCACGGGTATAAACCCTACAATTCACTACCGAAACTACAGAATTCCGAAATATCCTCTAGAAAAACTCAACATGCGCTTCTCTAAAGCATCGAACCTTAATCGAACGAAGCGTAATCAATTGTTTAAATGCAGCCAGACGGAAAGATACCGATGGCTTTCATTGTTCGCGCGTGTGGGAGCGAAATTCCCCACAAATTTTCCCTCCTCCCTTGAAGGAAAATTAATGACACAACCGACTGCCTTGGACACGCTTCTACCGGATGAGAGTTTTTCTGACCCAAACGATTGTCTCTGAAGCGATTCATCATCAACCTTTCTTGTGAAGTGAAGACAGAACGCGACGAACGAAACGCGAATCGGTGCTTCTGTTCCAGACAGCAGTGTTTAAGCGGCGATTTTCGTTTCGCTAGCTCGAAATATTGATTGAAATGTTGTGAAAAAGGTTGGCGGAAAAAATGGGGAGAATCTAGCTGGTCGTATTTCTGTCGAGCAATATGAAGACATTTCTGTCAGATTTTCCAAGCTGCTGTAC
The DNA here is from genome assembly GCA_034621735.1 of Anopheles plumbeus. NCBI lineage: Eukaryota > Metazoa > Arthropoda > Insecta > Diptera > Culicidae > Anopheles > Anopheles plumbeus. The sequence continues at coordinate 20,631,777 of JAOEFI010000006.1, forward strand.
CCGAAGCTAACTGATTACGTTCCATTTGAATTAAAATATATTGGGCATCGGTTTCGGAAGCTTAGGAACAACTACATCGTCAAACAAAGCATTTAAAGGCTGGTTAAGATAAAAAACCTAATGTTATCCGTTCCATTTTGAGTATCACAGTTCATAGTTTATAGTTCAAATTTAATGACTTCATTTATTTAGAGTAAATCTCTGGATTAATTTATCCTGTCACGTTCGTCGATGATAGTGCTGTGCGATTCAGGAAAAAATGGAATGTGTGTTTATCGCTTGACGGATAATTTATTACTTGTGAATTATAACACTATAATGGCAAAACAATTAAAATTGCACAATACAATTCAATTTTGACTTCCCAGGCATTAATGGCGCACAGTACAAACTTGGCGTCCGACCAACTGGAACATGTGCCGATTGTACACAAGGAAACAACATGTTCGACATGAACGTGATTTTACAATTAGCTGCCAACAGTGGGCATGTACTTTTCCCCGTGGGACCCATACTCTCTTCCTACTGATGTGAGGTGTGCCGAGTCAGCCACCGGGTCACCACGGATGTTGTTCCCGTGAGGATTCCTTTTCTAGTGAGGTCCACCTCTGGTTTACGCACTTTGTCTCCAATGTAGGTATGTTGTTGACATCGCAGGCTCGCGTACAGATTCAGCGACCGTTGTCTGACTTCGCTTTTGTATGATGGACGAGTTCCGAACCCTGACCAGAAAGTCACATCCTGCCGCACGAAAACCTAACGTGCTTTATTTTAAAGACAATTTACATCATTTTATCGAGAGTTGTTTTGAGGACGGCGAAATCAACAAAAGGATTATTTCGAAGGATTACTGGAGGATGCCAGAAAGCCAGTCTGAGCCAGTTTTTAGCAGACTTTAAACTTCATTACCGCTTCGTAAACTCGAATCGAATTGCGGAACAATCTAATATGATTCTTTTACTTCAGAATGATGATTTCTTGGTTTACGCACACGATATTCAAGTTTAAACATGTTGAAACAACGACAGTCTAGTGAATCATTATTTCCGCAAACTGAATATTTTCACATATCGGAAATTGATTGCAAAACGTTATTGACGTCCTTCGTCCAAGATCGAAGAAGCAGACAATAAGATGCATGCTGCTGCTGCTTCTAGTCGAATGATTTCCCAAATTGATTTTCGTTTCTCAAGTGGCTTGCCGTCTGTGTTGGACCCTAGGACGCAATCACAATGAAGCCCTTTTACTTTTGCAATGAAGCATCGTTGCCTCAACGCTGCCCCTCTACCGTGTCTAGTTTAGGGCTTTTGTTTGTTTGGGTCGATCGGAAATAAATCGGAAACGACGTTTGTCTTTCGGGCGAAAAAGGGATCACATTTCTCTCGCTCCCTTTCTCTATCTCTATCTCATTCCTTCTCTCTCTCTCATTGCTGTAGAAAATTCCTCATGTAACTAACCGACGCGCAATTTGTGAGGGTTGCGAAGGGTTGCTTCCAGTATCCCTTACTCCACAACGTTTTTCATCGGCGTCGACGAGGGGAGAAAACGGCGAATTGCGAGGCAGAAAACAGCGTCAGCATTAGTAGCTTCTTTTTTTCATATTAATTTTGGGGTAAAGTCGTCCGTGCCCGTAACACGGCGCCGTTGAATAAACATGTCTCACACACACAGCCTTTTTATGGGAGGCTTTCTGCCACGGTGGCATATTTCTTGGACGCAATTTCTTAGCGCGGCTTTGTTCGCATTCTCCATGCCCCCTCTCGTTGCTGCCCAGCGTCGACACTCCTCGCCCACTTATTATCGCCCCACGGTATATTGAAAAGAAACCGCCTGTGCGCACAGATGCCACCGACAGGGAACTAGATGCCTCTAATATATTGTACGTAATTTCGCACTTAGTGGGAAGGTTTCATTCTTTTTGTGTTTTCCCTTTGTGTGTGCGTTTCTATTCGCTTCAAGCGATCGACGGCCAGAGTCGCGATGTCGATGAAGCGCGGTGTGTTGTGTTCGTGGTGTGTGGTGAGTTGATACGTCGCGGTTTTTTCCACTCACGCTCATCCTCTCACGCTCACTCAACGCGAACGTTCTTCTCATTCTTGCATTCATCGCGTTTCTCCCTCTCTCTCTCTCTCTCTCTCTCTCTCTCTCTCTCTCTCTCTCTCGTGCTGCAGACTCTCCGAGCTGCTTTCTTTCCATCCCCTTCACCCTTGGCGTTTCTCACTTCCCTTCATCCAACTTCACTGCGATTTCACTCGCGCTAGCACTCTCTCTCTCTCACACACTCTTTCGCGGCCGCATCAGAGGCACCCGATTTGCCTCAAAACTTTCGCTCCCTTTCTCGCTCGTACTCGCTGCCTACCTCACCGTCACCGTCTTCGGCATTGTCCGGGGTGTAACGATTTAATACGTTTTTTATGACTGCCTCAACGCTCGACTAGCACTTTTTCGATTAATCCGGGGTCATCGAGAAATCGTTGCCCCCGCGCTGTACCAAACAGGCCTTTCTTAGCGGGTTTCTTTCTCCAACACGGTCAACGGACGACGGGAGAGTTTGCTGCACTTGAAACGGCGAGAAGAACAGGCAAAATTTATTGATGCATCGACCTCGGGAAGCTTTCTGCCTTGTGTGAGGGAATAAACCTCCCCCCGCCCACCCCGGCGGGTGGAAGGGAACACGGGGGTTTAGAAAGTTTAATAAGAAAAGAGAAACATCCGTCAACGCTGATCATTATCATAGATTGGAAAGCAACGTTCCGGTTCGACCGGAGAAAAAACGTTCCGCATGTTGTGAAGGTACCTCATATTGCGAACTGTTCGAGGGTTTTGTGAAAGGTGTCATTAAACGTATGGTGTTATTCTCATCATACCTTGAAGCGATGGAAATGGTATTCCTATTGCTCTAACGGCAAGGGGTATAACAGAATACTATTAACAACCGAACGAAGATTATATCAAACATTTAAACAGAATATACCGTAAGGTAGTAAAGGCAGATGCAATAAAATTCTGTGCTCTGTCATTACCTTATGACAGAAATGTTTGTCCCATACGTGTAGCACAGATAGTTTAACACAGGTTAGTGCATCTCTCGTAGAAACGTAATCTTTATGTGCCTTTCTACTGCAGTCAATGCCTTCATACTTGCAAAAATAAGGGAACCAATATGGCCGCAAAAGATGTCCGAACTGTAAACAAAGAAGCCATTGTACGTTGATGCTGTTGATGCTGTGCACAAACGAATTCGCAATGAAGAACTCCTTTGAGAAAAACTTGTACCATGATTCACGTAACAGCGCATTGTTCAGTTACTTCCAGGCTGTGAGCTTTATGTGTGTACTGTGATCGCCATGTCGTTAAAATACTCGGCCGTTCGATCATACGATTTGTCACACCATCGATGAACGAGCTACGGGGGTGTCTGGAAAGTGGGGGGTCGAAAGGGCCATAGTAAAACTAACCACTCCATTACTGTGTTTCTGCCAGAGTACGATCGTAAAGTCTCCACAGGCTAAATTCCTTGGCGGCTCTGAATTATGAATAATTATGAAACAGTCACGTTTTGTGAAAATAATTTGAAAAAGCGTTGCATAAGTGACCGAATAGCTGGAAGGAAGGAGAAGGGTTGTAATGAAACAAGAATTGATGCGGCAATACTTCCATCGATGATTAACATGAACTTTGGGCAGGATGTTGTAAAAACTAATTACGTGACGAGATTGTTAGGTCTTTCAGCTTGCATGGGATGACTCTCCGAGTCTTATCCTTGAGCTATTTGATAGTCGATGCATAAAGAGCGATGATGTAACTCATATTAATACTTCATGCATAATCAAATGCTTAATTGTAAAAACCAGAAAAGCAATACGTTAAATGAATCATTTGCCTAATTGGTTTTTCGCATTGATCATATTAGTTCCTGTAGTTTTTTTCAAATTTCCCTGCAACATTCACCAGCATTCAATGTCACAACTGTACAGATGAATACTAAGCAAACGAATGTAGAAGCTCTACAAATTGAGAAAAAGGTGATGTCTCGATTATCACGGAAAACCTCGGACCAGATAAATACAGCTAAAAACATTATGTTCACTCGATTAATGTCCTTCTAAAAAGAGAACAAAAAAATCCTGCTTTTGGCTTACGTGAAGATTATCAAAAACAATTTATTTTCCAAGTTGGAAACGAAAAACTGTTACTTTGTTCCTTTCCCGTAGTAAATCGCTGACCCGAGATTCCAAATCCTGCATCAGCACGGTTAGCCTCCATTAGCAAATAACCTTCCGGTGTTGTGGCACACGATGAGCAAGCCAAACAGTAGCCATATCGGCAGTTTTAAAGCCACCGGGTGACATCCTGACATTCCGGGCTCCCCAGGACAACCCCTCGCCGGCTGAAGCTAAACGAAGGTTAACGGCTGACCAGACCTCACGATCCAAAGCAAAGAAGGATTTCGCAGAACCTTTCGCTGAACCTGGGGCCCTGTGTGTTCTGGAAGCGTCGTGCTTCACGAAAGGCTAATGGGCTTCCCGAGAGCAACGACAGGAAAAAAGAAGAACTCCAACCCAACATCCCGGAATACGTCGGCGAGGTAAGCTTAGCGAAGATTGACAAAACAACCAAAACCTTCGAGCTTTGTCCTTCAATTTCGTCGTCGTCGCCGTCGTCATCGTCGTTGAAAAGCCCTTCCTGGCTAGTTGGTGCCATTTAGATTGTCATTTGCCATCCACGGTCTCTGGTCCAGTCCTTTAAAGACCATCTTGGCCGACCCGGAGACCCGGCTTGTTTAGTTTGGAGGAGAGCGAAACCCTGGAGCCCCGCAGTGGAGATTTTACGTTTCGCATAAACAAAACAAAACGTGATTCGAATGTTGAATCCCTTCGAGGTGCCTTCCTTGCTGTCCTCCGGCGTGGCTGCCGTGGACGAGACAACGGCGATAGTTGGACCAGGCAGGATCAGGCAAGAGAACATCACCATCAACGAGCGTTGAATGCAATCGAAACGTAACCATTGGCCAATTGGATCGATTTTTCCTATTTGCGTAGTGATTTGGTGAGAGGAGTATGCAAACGTTTTAAAATAGGTTGAAGAAAATTAGTAGCAAACAGGACTCGCATAGAAATCGATTGGCTATTATAGAACGTATTTGAACGATTTCAACTAGCATAGACTTCAAGTACACCGGACAAAGTTCCATATAGCTCCAAAACATTGATCCAGTGGAATCATGAAACGAATGCCCTGTTTTTTGTTCATCATTTCTCCAACGTACAATTAAAAAACGTATTTTTTTTCATGTTTGTTATATATGCTATATAACTTGACTGCATGTAAAAAATTAGCAAAAGAAAGCCCTTTCACTTAATCATATCAAAATCTACTTACATAATCCTAATTCAATTGAATAGTTTAGTCACGTAATATCCAACGAAGTGGTAACTAAGGGGACTGACTGAGACTTCTTACGACAACTGCGAAAAAGCCATCAGCTCAACCGAGTCCTCTTGTGGCAATCACGGACATTTCTTCTCCCTTATTAACACATCAAACGGACGTGTATTTCACAAACGTCATCTCGGGGGTATAATTAGCGCACCTACGAGACGACGGAAGAGGAAATCCACTCTCACACACACACAGCACGGACCACGGCGTGTACAATAAATCACCCCAAAACTGGGGCCCGTATCAAAACTTATCTGGTTCGGGCGAAGTGATTGAAATAAGCAACACTTCACGTCATTTTGTTCCGTCCTTAAATACAGATAATCCAATAGAAATTGATGATGGTGCTTGCCAGGGAAGAAAAAAGGCGGACATTATAAATCATGACGCAGCACAAAAGGACCAGCCAGTCGCTTTCGGTGCCGTTTTCCGACGAAACGACGCACGAAAACTCGACCATCGGCGACGAGGAGAAATGAAGAAATGACAAAGGGGGGAAAAAAAGGAGCACATTCGAAAACGCCAGGAGTCTGGAGTCCGGCGTCCAACACAACACGCACACGCGGTTTGGTCGCTTTTTCTTTGTTCCGCTCCGATGACTGTTTCTTTGCAGCTTTCGTGTGCGACACATCTGTGTGGCGTAGTTTATTATCCGTCGCTCTCGCTGAGGGCTCATAAAAACCATATGCGACAGCCATTTCTCTTCTTTTTTCACCCACTACTGACTCACTCTGGGCCGGGAGGAACGGTCCGGTCTGGGCGGAATGGCAAATCGGCGAAATTGGATCATTCGTTTGGAGTGTGCATGTACGGTTATTAACTTCTTTCGATTCCAGCTAGTTGGCCCGGGCTCTGGCAGATGGTGCGCAAAGTAGACCTGAGAGCTTTGTTTCAACCCGCAGAGTGACAAAATGCTGATAGTTCATGCTGAATAAAGACGATTTTTAACTCGGAATTGGAATAAATGTATTCAGAAGTGTTTAACACGCAAACAGTATGGAACGTAGGAATTTCGAAGTGTTTAAATTTAGGAATATAAATGAGGTGATTTGTCCCAACACAGTTGTATATCACTAAAGTCGGATGCTTCAGCTGTATTGTCCCGTAGATAAACATCCATAATAACACCTGGCACAGTCGATAACAAACGGCTCGTCTACCCAGAACGTCTCTCCGTTTCCTTGAAGAAGCTAAAAAGGTCGATTCTTCGGTCGTCTCAAAACATTCGTTGTCAAGATGAACTGTTCAGTTGTTTGGCTCATAAGTAGTGACTTTAAATTTTGAAAAAGAATGACTATATATTTTTCAAACCCAAAGAAACGGAAACCAATTTAAATTTAAACACATTTAAATTAGAATTTGTATTATCAATGTTTTCTCGCTTCAAATTCAGAACCAAAATTAATTTTGAACGGACATGAATGCAATTGAATGATTCACCCGAATTCAATTCAAAGTCAAAGTTTCTTTCCGATTCCAAGGGGGTCATTTTTTTCCACTGAGTTCCTTTAACCCTGTCATCAAAACCCATCACTTCTAAACGGTAATAAAAATACGCGCTACCCACACATTAGGGTGGAAAAATGGATTACCTTTTTACGAGCTTCACGACTCCGTAGCCTGCCTCTAAAGAGAGTGAGAACAAACAAAACCAACCGCCATGCCACCACCATCGTCGACGGGAACGGCCGACAGAATAGGCGTTTTATCCGTTCTGAGGAAAACGATTCATAAAAATGTGCTTTATGCTGTAGGAAAGTGCCGAAAAGGGGACGCAGCTACATGAAGAAAGCATCACACGGTGCGCTTCTTGGCTTCGGCCCCCTAAACTATGACCGTCCTAAGGCGTCGAATGAAGTGGCAAGAATGGTAGAAAATTGAATCAACATGGACTCGATGACTTCTGGCTCAAAACATTCCGGTGCCCACACACCTTCGCCACCCAACCCCCGAAAAACATTTATTAGTTTTCCATCTCTTTCATGACCGAAAAAGCGTTGAGAGCAATATGAAAGGAGAAGACGGAGGAAGGTGGGGTAGGAGCGGATAAGTAAACAGCGCACAAACGAAGTACATGAAGCTCCGCCGACGTTTGCCGCTTCCCGCACCGCACCGCACCGTTTGCCTAATTCGAAAGTAATCGTTCGACAGAACGCGATTGCCTACGACTTTCAACACTTTTTTTCCCTCCACCGTGTTGATCTTTCGTAATTCCACCCCCAACCTACTGATCGCGGCCACCGGACCACGACGTGCGGTATAGCTTCCATTGGTTTCATCTTTCATCTTCGTCTGCTTCCAGGCCCTAACACAGAAGGAGGCCGCCGAGGACAGCGCCAACATGCAACTCGTGTTGTTTATGTATCATCACAGCCCTGGCATGCTGGGCTGATAAGTTCTTGGAGATGGAACGTAGTGTTTTCTTGCTTCAATTCCGCTGCATCTATTGCCAATAGATCACTAAAAGTTTGGTGAATGATTTTCAATAAACATGATGTCACTTTATATAATCTTATATGTGATTTTCACTGGAAAAGAACACTTTAAGCTTTAAAATTAAAGTGTAGCTTAAAACCGCCTATATCTATTAAGACTCGCGCAGTACACCCTGCAATCTGTATAAGTATGTTTCGTCTTTACAGCAGTAGTTAACTTTACTTAAACACAATTTTATACTCATCCTTCGGCATGTAGTGTACCACTTCCAGGAAGTATTCAGTACTATAAAATTCAATTGAAACCGAAAAACCAAAACAATTATAATCAATCAGCTCCTTAGTTGAAATGCCCGGAAAATGTTCCTTGCACTTTTCAATCCACCCAACCAGCCTGTATTGTTTTGCTTTCTCCCTCTTCCGCACATCGCTTGGAGTCGAAACATAGCCAGAAATAACAAGAATACGTATTGTTGATGTTTTATCGTAAATACTTCATTCTCTCTCGCCTACTCTTGCCTAATTCCACGGTCTTGGTAAAGCGAACGGGATAACACCCGGGCCCTCCCAACACCACCAAACCCTCCCAACGGACATGTGGTGGTTTTTCAGGAGATGAGAGACGTGTGCGTTTGATGAAAGAGAAGAGTGTAAAGAGAAGACAAATTATCTGATCATCTTGATAATGACATCGACGACGAATAAATGAATGACTTTTGCCACCGGGAGTTTCTTAATTCTCTTCTATTTTTTTTTCGTGTTCCTTTTGTTCCATATGGTCCTTTGAGGTTGTGTCAGCTGAAAAATTAGAACCTACAGGGCAATGTATGGAAGGAAAAAAAGAATGGCATGATGATAGAGAAGCCGGAAGCCAAACTCGTTTCCTGCCACAACCTGGATGCTGCCTCCCCTCTTCGAGCGTCCCGGCGACCGCAGGCGACCATAACATATTAATGGAGTTTTATTTATTCTCATCATCCACCCGCTCCGAAGTGGGCGGTGGTTCTGGGTGGAAAGCTGTAAGCTTTTTTGTGTACTTGCTACTTCTCAGAAAACTGTCGGGGAAAAGAAACATGGCCTGAGAGAGTAAGAGAGCAGGGAAAAACGGTAAGCAATTTGTGCGGTGAAAAATGGAAGAGAAAGGATCCCATAAAGGCATCGCTCGAGGGAAAGTGAGCATAAATGTAGCATAAAGCGAAACATTAGACGCGGCCACGCATTACCGCTTCGGGAGGAAGGTTTTCCACCCGCTCAAAAAAAAATAAGAAGCAAAGAAATCGCTGGCAACTGAGAACTTTTTCATGTGTGTGTGTGTGGGTGTGCGTGTATGCCAGTAGCCATCTCAACAAAGTGCATTTTGAACAGTGTCCTCCGGTACAGGCGCCATGAAACTCCCGAGCGTTCCGTGTCCGTATTCTATCACTTTGGTGCAATGATGTGGAAAATCTGCCATCCTGCGGCTGCTGGCCGTGCCGTCTGGTGGGAAAACGGTAAGTGCTAAGTTGCCGTCCATTAGCATCACGATGCACCGAATGATGGACACTTTCGCAGCGGCACCGTCGTCGTCGTTAAACACTCCGACCATTGATCCCCGCATTAACGATCGATTCGCAACAAGTGGTCCAAGTATTGATAGAAGGACGTTCGCAAAGGGTCGAGCAATCGAACCATTTGCTTCCGGGAAAGGGTGCTGGTGGGTTGCGGGGGAGGGTAGTAATTATCTAGCTGGTGTAAAGACTGCCTGAGCTTACATGGAGTGAGCGGACCGGGGTTCCTTCTGCAACGTTGAGATTTATTTACTAAGCAGACGGTTCATGGTGCATTGAATTTTCACATAAGACAATGAACCGTGAACATTGTTTAACGGGGAGGGACTTAGCAAAGGCATTTAATGAGGCATTTCATAATGGACCTTATCCCAACTAAGGCTCCTTAAGTTCAAGCATCCATTTGGTCGTCAAATTGTCGTCATCACTCATTGACGACTGAACTGCCATACAGTGATTGGATCGTTTCCGTTTCTACGCTTCATTTGGGATGCCCATTTTGAGCCAGATGCAATGTTTTGTGCGATATGTATTAGAAAACGCAATAATATCCACGTTTTTCAAAGTATTTCATTAGTAAAGACATATTTTGAAATTAATCTACGTTCATCGTCCGACGGTTTTTATGCTTTCAACATTCTGATGGCTTGCTACTTTCTTTTTGTCCTTGATATTTTATTCAACTCGTTAGTTATATTTTCACAGTTAAGACTCTAAATGCAACGCATCGATCCTACACTTTAATGCCATCATTTATCTTGAAGAACAGAATCTGGATAAAACTGTGCTACGCAAAAGGAAGCTTTGCCGAAAGCTTTTCGAAACTCTCTAGGCGAAAGTTTTGTGCTTCGGTTTAGTAAGCTCAGAGAGAAGTTACCTTCAACTAACTGTCCAACATCTCTATCTTCATTTTCTTCCAATACATCGGAACTGATTACATCTTTTGCACATTGCTGTCACTTTTTTTTTCGGCATCCATTTTTTTCTAGAATTTCTTGGGCAAAAAATAATTTGTAACTCAAAGAGCATACAGCGGGAGTGGCAACTGGGATGTTGAACCATTCCGGGATGGCCAGTTGCGTTTACCTCCTACAGACTAACATCTGTCACCGGTTATTGTACGGTATCCGTGTGATTGAGTTGTGTTCGGAAGATAGAGTGGATAAGCGGGACATAAGTGCGGTAGTTGGATCTCCTACGTCATTGCTATGACAAGCGTCGGTCAAGTAGGAATAGTGATCATAGAATAATAGGAATTGATCAAGTATGTACCGAGATCTCTGACAATATTCTCTTTCAACTAAAGCTAATAACAGTACGCTTCACTATGCAAAGGGACATCGACTTCAATCAGACCTAGTAATGTAAAGTGGTTAAATGGCATTTTATTTGTTTAAATCGTTTATGTCTACGCTTTGTAACATCCTCAAACCTATCAATGAAAGACGATATACAATTAGGCGATAGCTCTACCTTATCGAGTTTATTTCCTTTCCAAATAAAATGGCATTGAGTTGAAAGATAAAATGGTTGTTAAGACATGTTGGGAAGTTTTTCGACATAGTTTTATATAATAGTAACATAAAATTTGAAATCAACCTTCCCTTAAAAGGAAAAATATTAGTTAATATCTGTTTAAACTTTTCCTCAAATAACAGCAAAACTTTTTGGCTGCACAAAGTCCACCGTCTCGATTCGATTGGAATTCGTTAAAATTGCTTTCAACGTTCGGCCGTCCACAAAGCCGTGCCTAAACTCAAACTTTGAACGGCATATACAAACAGTCCGTCATCCACTTGGGCACTCCATTCGACTTCCCACCTCCTCCCGGCCACGCTCTCGTTACGATTGAGCTGAAGGTGCTAATTAGTCGCGCAAACTTCGCTGCCTTCGATGGAGTGGCACTCGGCCGCGATAGATGCCATCGATGTCGGCTCGGAGAAGGGGTTTTCAAATTCAAATTCGTTTAACCATATAACAAACTACGTCCCGCAGCGAGGGGAATGAAAAACACCAGCTCCGGTGCAGTGAAGGTCCTGCCGTTTTAAAACCAAACCAAAACAGAAAGTCCAATCAGTTGTCCTAGGAGACTGATTCCTCGTTCCAGAGGCGGTCTTCTACAGTCTGTTATGCAACTATGAAGTTACACCATGGGTTTGAGTTTGTTTACAAAGTGAAATTCAAAAGTTTTTATAAAAGTGTTTGCACGAACACTTTCATAAAATTTAAAAATTCGAACAGCATGAAGTTTCATAAAATTTAAAAATTATATTCTAAATACGAGGCAAATTCTCTAAATATTGGTGAAGATAAAACTGAAACACCACTGTAGGGTTCCGCATCCCTCAAACAACGTCTGTTCTTAAGATGTTTCCCGTCCAAACTACCCCTTGTTACAAATATTGCTTCAACGGCCATCCCTTGAAACCGTGATCGGAAGTTACTGCCAAAGATACAGAGCGAGAGAGAGAAAAAGAGAGAAGGAAACAGACAAGGTTCCAGTCGTCAACTAGCATTAGTATTAATTAGAATGAAATGTTGACGATATTTCATGCTGCCCTGGCGATGGTTTCGGTTGGTTCGGTTTTATGCTTTCCACCCGTCCGGCGCC
>JAOEFI010000006.1:20661234-20671461 GCA_034621735.1 Anopheles plumbeus
ATTTGGAGCATTGTCTCCAACCGAACAAAGTCCTCTTCTCCGCTTAAAAACATAAAATTTCGGCGAGATAAAAAAGGCTTCACTTTTTTGCATTCATTTCCACCACGTTAAGCAAAAGGGTATGGTTTCGAAAAAATGAGTTTCCACACCGCCGAGGGCGCGGAAGTGTTGAGGACTTCACAAAAAAAAACAACACTGTCTTCCACCAAATCGCTGGTCATGTTTTTTTTTTGTTCTCTCTTCCCAGAACTGCTTTTTCGTCACTTTCTTCCAAACAAACGATGCGAATTTTATTGCTTTTTCGCTTGGCCCAGGACCCCCCCGTAAGCCAAAAGTGCGACCCCAGCATTTTCCGCCTGGTCTTGTGGAACCTTCTGAACCTTCTGAGAACATGGTGATCAGTGCCCGCGTGTACGAAAGAAAAAAAAACAGACCACAAAAAAGGGCAGCTATTTTGCAGATGCTCTTTCCAGCTTTAAAGCTCGCCGGCAACGCAGAAAAATAGTTGCAACGTTACAAAAGATCAAAACTGTCACTCGTCTGTTATTTCGGTCTCTTTTTTCCTGGCCCCAGTTTGCCGGGTTTCGTGGGGAAGCGGATGAGACCAACGTCTGTGGAGGCCGCAGGGGGAGCCACCTCCAAAAACACAGCACAACATAAACCTCTCGGGGAATATATTAAAACTTTGCTGGCATTTCAATATTTGCGAGAAAACCGTTAAACATTTGCAACTTTGCCATCAACGTTGCTCGCCGGCTTCGAGGTGCTCAAATCCACCCACCCGACAGGAGTCGGGAGGGAGGGAATTGGTGTGCACGGATCTGTATGTGCCGCTGTTGTGGTGTTTTCGCCAATTCGTGGGACCGCGGCCGGCGAAGTTCTGTTTGAGCACAATTATGACGTGTCTATTTGGTGGTTTATGTTACCGATGACGAGATCCAAAGCCGAGATTCGCATTCGGTGCCCGGGGCAAGAGGGGGATGACACGCCGGCCGAAGTGCACTTTCTTGCACTTGTCTAATTATGCGACATGCAAAATGGGAAAACTTTCTCCAATGCTCGCTCGTCTCGGGCTGGTTGTGTGAATTTTTCCCCCCGAGGGGGTGGCAGGCGAAACCAGGGCCAGGCGGGCGCGAGGTAGTCGTTTATGTTTATGGCAAACTGCACTCTCGGCAGGGTTGGCCAGCGTTTGTTTGTTGCATTAAATATTGATTTTAGATATGCTTCGCTTGCAAACCATCCGTAACGCTGGCGAACATGTTTTTATCGAATGAAATGAATGTTTAATCGAAAAACGTCGACACACTCGAATGTTGCACTCTTTCATTCATCCTTTCACTGTTAAATTCGTAGTTTTTAAACGATTTTTAAAAGCTTCAAACTACGTACGGTACTTTAAATTTCATTCCACTATAAATGTTCACATTTCAAATAAGCTCTTAAACATGTAAAATTTTGAAAACCCTGAAATAAATGAAAAGTACAACAGTTAAACCGCATTCATTAAAAGACTCTACAAAACCAAATGCGTTACGGTGGAAATGAACTCTTCTTTCAATCACAAAACTACCGAAATTTTATTGCACCCTCTCATAATGGTTACGTTAGACAACTCACCACTCCAAAGGTGCAACATAAACAACTCCGGTTCTACTATATAAAGGCCACATGTTGTTCAAATACATAACATTGCCCGATTTCTTCTTCAACTACATCTTCCCGTTGAATCTGCGCAATAAATAAATGTAGAACGATTCGCAACAAGTTATACAAACGAACCTCGGCAACAAACGGGAAATCGAACAAACAATGATCCACCAAACCCAGCAGCGCTACCCAAACAGACAAAGGAAAATGCGAAAAGTGTCGCATCAATAATAAATTTCGCTTGCAAAATAAAGCATAATGCTCCGCCAGTGCAGGAGGAAAGGAAAAGCACACCGAGGGCTAATGCAGTCCATAAAATTTGATTGCAATTGCATGTTAAAAATGTTGCCCCACCAAAGACTGAAACAGGAGCAGTAGAAGCGGGAGTAGAGGCGAGGGCGGCGGCAGCTTACGGAAGTGCTCAATTATTCACCTCGGCGAGCAGGATTATTTGCCAACATTTGCTTTATGGATCTAATGTATCCGGTGCGGCTCGTTGCGGCTCCGCTTCACTTATGCATGATTTTCCGAGTGGCGCGAGTCAAAGTAGGTGCTCTTTCTTTGCGTCCACATTTTTTTTTTGCTAGCCGCACTTTTCAGCCAGTACGCCGGGATCCTGGAGTGATTTGTCGAAATCACGAGCAAGAAGAATCTGCCAGGACGTACTCCCTGGCCCGGTCGCCCCCCCCCCTCTTCTGGGATTCAGTCGGGAAAATGGTTTTATTAAAACACATTTTTGTGGCCCAGAACCACAAAGCCCCCGGAGCGGCTGGGCGGCTTTTCTGGAAGACAGCTGCCGCCAGGGAATTTTCCCGTCTTTCCCTCCTTCCGCTTCCCCACGAACGGTGGCCATGGGCTGGCACGGCTGGTGCCAAGATCCTAGTCTCGTCGTGCCCAGAAGAAAGGTTGTTGCACATTTTCACCCTACGGAACGAGAAGGAAACGAGAGGGGGAACGGTGAAACGGCATGCATGGCTCATTGTCCGGATTATGACCAGGATGTTACATGCGCTGCCGTTTGCTGCCAGTGAAGACGTAGCATTCCAGAAGTTTCCGAGAGACAAAACTGTCCTGCTCATATTTAAACTAATAATTTCCACACTCCTGAGATGGAGGAGTGTGAGTTGCTTCTTGTGGAAATCTTTGCCCAGAAGTTAGGACAAAACCGCGGCTCGGTGTTTGTTTAATAGTACCCCAAAATGACTTTTCAAAAAAGTTCGAAGTATTGTATGTGTGTAGTAAAGTGTGAGCTGAGGAAATTTTCCTGGAAAACAACAAAGTTGTGAGATTTTAAGGATCTTTTATTCCAATTTCCTTGGGAGATTCTTCATGGACATCTGGCGGTTTGCGGAACCGATGCAATTCAGAGTGCCAGGAAAACCAGGACCCCCAGACCGCGAAAGTGGGGTGAATTTAATTTCCTCCGCTGGAGTATTATTCAATTACTCGCCCATCGCGGTTTGCCCCGAAACGTTGGGTGCGCCCGACAGCCACGAAAACCGCGAGCTTATTGAACCGGGAAAATTTATATCCACGACGAACCAGGAAGGATGTGCCCAACCCGGAACCGGGGTACGGCAGTTCGCCCGAATTTACATTTGCAAAGTGTCACCCGACGGAAGGCTGTTTTCCGCGAGTCCCGTGCCACTACTGGGAAAAGTTGTGGAAACTTAAAACAAAAACCAACCCGGAACTCCCACTCCAGCAGAACTCAGGCGCACAGTGTCAGGATAGTGCGCAAGCTGCCGGCTTTTCTTTGGCCGCCCTTTCACCACCTTTGGTTGCGTCGCGTTTAGAAGGGGAAAATTTATGAACCAGAGTTTGCCCTCGAAAGATTTCACCGGTCGGAATGTTTTACAATTACCACCGGCCTGGCAGACAGGATCCTGTGCATACTTCAACACTACGAGCCCCGAGTCCACTCTCAAACTCCACTCCTCCCGGAACAGGGGAAAAAGAATGCAGGTTTGCCACTCCACGGGACGCCTCGGTGACGATGGCTCATAAATCATTCGCAAACTTTCATTGGCCGCCCTTGCCACCTTTCGTTTGACGATGAGGGAGGGTAGAAAGGGAAAACCGGAAGTGGAGCAGAGGGTGACAGGTGCCCCTGTACAGGCCGGTGACGAAGATGATCCGGTCGGTCGAAAGATGAAAGATGGAAGATGATTTATAGACAAATGATGAAGTTTTCCCACCGCACTTTCCAAACGCTTTCCAGTTCCGTGCGAGAGTGTGGAAAGTTTTCCGAGCTACCCCGAAAAACCCGGTGCCTGTGCTACCTTCGATCTCGGAATAGTTTCACGGCAAATGGTCAACCACAAACACTATGGTGTGTAGGGGTTTAGGTGTGTGTATGTGTGTGTGAGTATGTTGCATAGCACAAGGACTCGTTACCGTGCGTTATTTATGGTCACTAGCAAGCGTGACGTTTATTCGAATCGGACCACGTCGGATCGAAGACGTTGAGGAATGTTTTCTCATTACGGGTTTGCCACTCAGTGGCACAGGGCGACCTACGGCGGAAGGCGCAGCGTTCCAAGACACACACAGAGATGGCGAGCTTTCCATTCGGAAGGGGTTTCGAGGACTCGCTCGCTTGTAGTTCAATGAAACCTGCCAGGATCGTCTGGGTGTCAGTCTGGGATGTTGCTGCCGGTGTCTCGGTGCAAAATTAATATCCTCGTTGATTTATGGGAAGTTTGCTAATAGAAGATGCGTCGGGATGTTTTTATTTCCCCCCCCCCCCCGGTAAATAAAGTGGTTTCTGCTGGTATGTTACTGACAATCGGAGAGACACGATGGAGTTGGCAGGTGAATATGCGATTCATCTCCTTGAAGTAGGATTATAATTCAAATAACGTATAATAAATAAGAATGGTGTATTTGATTGCATTGAAATAAGGGTTTACCATTCTTCAAGCATCCATCCGGTGTAACAAAGATTAATTCACAAACTCGTAAGTGATACTACAAATCTTCAATCAACAAATGGTAAAAAACACAATAATAAATATGTTATGAGATAAAGAAATTCATTTCAAATGGAATTCATATGCAATTATGTGCTAAACTCTCATTATGTGCTGAAATATATGAATGAAATATATGAAAAACTATGGGGAAACAAGCCCAAATTTATATAAATGTACAGTTTAGCAAATGTTTGATTCCTTCTCACATCACAATGAAGTCAGATACTTAGATCATATCAGATACTCTCTAGCAATCTGTAAGTAAATTCAATTAATATTAAGTATGGCTGCTTATTATTTTAACTTATAAGATATAAGACAAATTTCATTCAACCGCATTACGAAGAACTAATGAAACCGACTGTTGCATGTCTGGAGTAATCGAGTGAAATAAAACACGCCGCCTTGACGCACCGGGCATCCATTATGTATTTTCCATTCAATAATGCATATTAATCTAAGAATCTCCCGATGATCCTTGTTCTTAGTACTTTAAATAAGAAATTATATACGTTCGAGCAAACGCAATCCCGAGCAGAGGAGCTACCACGTACTAGGTTGGCGAGTCAGAGAGCATCCATCATCGCCGCACAAGGGCAGAAGAAGGTGCCATGCCGAAAACCCCGCCCGGCAGGAACACGCTTTCATTCGAATCGACAAACGTGCAAAGAAAAGGCATTCGAGCATGTCTTTCTTCCGGACTTCGCCCGTCCTCGCTAACGCTCGTCCTCGCTAACGCTAGCGATGGTGTCTTGTCTTGGTGTCTGCGGAAAGACATTTGTAGCTGGCCGTAGTTTTCCCAGACGTTTCCCACCCGTCCGTTCCGAAGGTTGGGGTGAAGCCGACAGGCACAAGACAGGCGCAGCGCAGAAGTGTACGTAACAATGTGCAATGAAGACGTTTTGCAGTGAAATTGATACGTCTGTAATCTGCCTTCTTAAGCGCCGAGCAACAAGGCGCACAAATAATCCTTCCGGCATCGGGGTGGAATCGACTACCTGGGAATAGTTTCGACAATGTTGAAGGTTCCGAGGGCCATTTCCCTCGAGGAATAAGTGTGGGCGATGTAGCGGGCCATCCGCCGCGTAGGGAAGGGACAAGTTAAGAGCGTTTTAGGTAGCTTTTCTATTCTATTACCTCCGTGCCATATGCAAATATGATGGCTTCTGGATTCTTACTCCTTGGAGCATTGGAGTCTCTGGTGTGTGCTGTGGGGAAGGCGGGGTAAGCTGAAGAAAAAGGATTCCCAAGGAATTCCTACCCTCCCATGCCTCACTGGAGGGAGTGCAGATTCCGTGTCGTTCATCAACCAGTATATTCCATACGGACCAACATGAGAACACCCCTTTCCCGCCCTTGCAACGAAGGGAGGCATTTGATTTCTCGCCCGGCAGTAAAATCTGACAAGCTGACAATGTACTGCAGCAAAATCGGACCGGTCGGAACGGGGTCCTTCGTGGTGGGAATTTATATACCATTTAATATATAGATATTAACCCGGAAGCTAATCATTGCGAAGTAAGTGCGTGGCGAGTCGGCAGACCGGGTGATCCGCTTACAAGGACCGGCGGATAAACACCCGGCCATGCCGCACGACCGAGTCTCGAAGGCTTTACACAGTTCGCCGGACTAAGAACTCGATCCTATCAAATGGTCCATACGCCGGGCCAAGCGGGTTTCGATTGCAGTATACAACGTGTGGCGGGATACGTGGGAAAACACATAAACCTTACTCAGCGGCGACGAGTTGAATTCAGGCCACGGAATTAACGGCAGGGACAGAGTATACAAAGTTGGCACCTTTATATACCTAAACCGCCGAACCACCGAAAACCGCACGGCGTCCATCACCAATACACAAGTGTCGTGAGTGGTAAAGATACAGGGTTTTGCTGACAAATGTCGACAATTACCTGTCACATTGAATACGTTCTATTTCCAGTCGATTTCAGAACAGTTTTGCTCAGAATAAAATATTCATATTAACAAACAATTTATTCGTTGTGATTCCATCGAGGGTGTCCCCTACTATGTACTAAGGTATATCTTCATTTAAATCAACTACGCATTTGCATATACAGTTTCAATACCAGCAGGAAGCTGAAATCAAATAGGTATGAAGGTAAATAATTAGAGTGGAAAACACTGTAACAGTGAGACTGTAAATTGAAGATGCTGAAACCTCTACATAAATTCGTAACGAACAGGGACTGGCTGCTAAAGGACCACCGCAGGACCAACCGACCGGCAAGGCGACGCACTCAACTATGCCGCACGGGACGATATATTAGTTTTTCGGGCAAACGTGCAAATTTGCACAGCATTTTAACTAATGAGCGTCGTCCGTCGGTCTCTGGGCGGACCTCGAGGGGCGGACGTCTTCGCCAGCGTCTTCGTGGCAGGAGGAATTTAATTCGATGCGTTTCCGGCTCGCACTCCGTGCCCTGCTTCCCTTTCCAATCGGAAAAATTGAACGGACGGAAGGACGAAGGCACGATAAACTGTGACGAAAGTGAACGTTGGTGTATATCATTATTTGCATCGTTACCCGCACCTCCACCCGTTCCAGGTTGGCATTTAAATCGGCATGGCAAAAGTTTTCCGGCACATTTCGCCGGCTCCCTCGGGCCATCTCCCACCTCCGGCCAACGCGTAGACATTGTAGTGGCGGCTCCGATTACGAACAGTTCTTGGCAGGCGCAAACTCGCGCCTGGAATGTCTCTGCGAAAGAATGGTGCGGGAAGGGGTGGGAAAAAGTTTTCCCCCCGTTCGCACAACGTGACGCGCTCACGTGACTTCCGCTAAGGTTGGGTGGTTAGTGTAGAAGATTTCGGAAATAAATTAAATTATATTAGTCTTAGATTTTGCAGATGCCAGCCGGGAAGGATGCAGCCCGAGCGGATGTGTTTGTGCAGCGCCCTCTGCGACAGGAATTGAAACGGTCGAAAGAACATGCAGCCAGAGTTGTGCCACTTTCGCAGGGAAAGCCGGGAAACCATTGAAATATTTTAATAAGCAAACGTGTACAATGTGAACATATTAAATTCATGCTACTATGCACAAAGTTATTTCGAACGTGTTCGATTATTTTCAAAGATATATTGTGCTATGAGACCTCAACTCGATTGGAGCATACAGTTTAGTTCCTTTGCATATGGCCTTCGAGGCTGGCGACCCGTTGGGAATCAATTAGGGCTTGGTACCGATCTCTGTTAGATTGTAAGTTATCTTTAGGGGCAGTTGAAGACGACTGGTTTGTTTTAATGGTCTGTCCTAAGGTTATATTAAAATGATCCACTGTCCATGTCCATGTGGGCAGTTATGGCCTGATGTTTTCAAAATAGGTAAATAAACAAATAAAAAATGAATATGGCTTCTAATAATAACAACAATTTGTGAAAAGTATTGTTTCCAGATTTTTGTAAACAGTGTTTACACATTTATTTATTTTTAAGTACAGAGTTTTTCATCTTGTTTTTCAGCTGGAAGTTATTTTTCCAACAGATTTGTTATGAATAAACACCACTTTTTATGACCTTCTAATGTAGAAAAAGCGACGAAAAAACGATCATCATTAAATAAATGTAACAAAAAGAATCCAGAAAATCGCGAGAGAAACGCTATAGTAGCCCTTCATCATCTACGGCACGATGTAATGAAGTCACTTACCGCTAGATTAACCAACGCTGGCCCAAAACTTGATCCACTCTATTCTGAAGCCCTCGGGCGAAAAAAAGCGCCGGCCCGCCCAGTGTCAGCGAGTGACATCGAGAGGCTACCCACTGGAAACTCTTCCGTCTACGATGTGCGTCCCAGAAAGTAGCAGCCGGCCCACACGGTAAGCTCTTCAGTCAATTTGCTTTCAAAATAATAATGACTGGTCCTCTCGAGCCCTCGAGAGGTGACCAGGAGGACGCTCTACAGACGGGCGAACGAGCTCGGAAGACAAAGACAAGGTGCCACGAGTGTGCCACTTCATCAAGGGGTGGGGGATAAAAAAGCACCCAATCTAAACAGTTACCGAGGGGATAGAGTGCGCGTTCCTGGCTGGCATCGATCTCGGACTCGAACGGACTGGCTGGAAAAACGTCCCACCAGAAATCGGGCTTCCGATGCTGGTGCGCCCTTCGCGAAGGCACAGAGTGTTTGATGAAATCGCACCGATCGCATTGACGGTGCCCGAAGGCGAGAGTCCTCTTCATCATCGTCAGCGTCGTTTGACCATCGCCAAACCGGACGGGCGAGTCCTGGCGGAGGGAGTGATAGGATCGACCCGGAGGGGGGATTTCGGTTCGGAGCGGTGCCCAGGATAGGATTGACGCTTGGATTGCCATTGTTAAACACCTGCAGTGCAGTTGCTGTTGCAGTTGGCGCAAAATTGACACAAAAGCTAAATTCCCACCGGCACACGCACGCACGCACACCCACACACACACAGCTGGTCACACAGGACGAACTTTGACCATCCTGTCGTACGCGAACGGCTGGCCACCGGTCTGTCGAAGTATCCCCAAAGTAGCGAACTAAAAGCCCAACGTCCGGTGCGGCCGCGTTCGACGGCCGCTGGCGCTCGAACGCACGGCAAGGACGGAAACCGGAACGGCAGGATCATGATATCGGTACGTGCCCTCCGGCGGCGGTCGCCCAGAGTGTACCCGAAGTGGCCGCAATCGATCCATCGAGCCCCGAAAGCAACGACAGGAAGCCGGGCTCCAACTTTGCCCGCTGCATTCCCGGTGCACCGTGCAACTCCAACCCCCACCCATCCGTCCACCCTTAACGTTCTTCGTCCCTCAGAAGGTGTTCCCGGAATTCGGAAGGTTTTCCGCGAACTCGTCCGCGGGACAAAATGGCGTGAAGCATGATTCGTTCTCATTCGTGGGTGTGAGGCAGAGTAGGAACCAACATTTAAAAAACCAGCTAGGTTATAGTTGGGAATCGCCGCTTGCTGTGTTTTGTTTCTCTCGTGTTCCCTTCAGCTGGCAGCACCGGACAAGCGCCAGGACACGCCAACCGGTTTTCGTTCAATCGTTCGCTCCAAATAGCATTAGTTTGGCGGCGGGACGGCCAACACCGCCGGGTTTGTGCGGACATTTGCGGTTTCGGTTGCCGGACCTCGTGAATAGATTTAGACATGTTTCCGCACCGTTTAACCCCGGCCAGGAGCCAAGTCCCACGAGCTAGCGCAAGGGGACAGTCTGTCTGAGCGTGGTTGTGTGTGCTAGTGACTGTGTGTAGTATCACTACACACGTCGTCCGCGACGTTTTCGATCGGCGGTCGCGGCCCTGGGACCAGGACCTTATTCCCCCAACGGTTGTCCCTAAACGGAACGTGAGCTGGTCCTGCATGGTCTCATAAAACATGTCATCAGGGCAGAGACTAAGTGCCGGGTTGGGTAGGCCGCGGAGTGGACAAGAGTTTTCGCGCGTGGTTTCGCGAAACGCAGAGTTTTTGAATGACTTTCACCTTTCATTCAAGGCACCCAGGCAAGGCGTGAGTGGGACGGTTTTCTTTTTTGGTCCTCCGCTTTTTTATAGGAAGCCGTTCGATCGAGGGAGGAAAAGCAAAATAAAAACCACCAGGCTCCAATTCTCCTGATGAAA
>JAOEFI010000006.1:20674359-20699153 GCA_034621735.1 Anopheles plumbeus
TTTCATCTCATTAATTTTTGGCCGCCCTGGAAGAAGATACACTTTCTGGAAGAACTAATGATGGATGAAGATGTAACCAATGATTGTGATCATTCGGGAATAATGTATTTTTGTTTTCGTCGGAGGTGTATCTCGCGGCGAATCTTTCATTTCCCCCTTGACGGTTTGTTTGTTAAACAATCCTTCTTTGTATTGCCGGATTGACTATTTGTTGTTATTGTCGCTAAGGCTTTAACTTACAATTTATTTTTATTTTCCTCCGCCTTATGTAAAGGGCAAGTAGAATAAAGGTAAAGGATTATATCCTACCCCGTTTAATTCGTTTAGTTTTGGGTCGATTTCAAACATTATCTAACGACGAAGGAAACGTGACCAAGTGTCAAAGCATCCTTGTCTTTCCCAACGCAGCGCAAGGATCCCGCTTACTAATCAGATGAAATTGATATTACGCCTTCCCTTCGTTTTTTTCGCCCAGCTTCGTTTTCCTTTGAGCTTTCCCTCACTACCCGTGGATTTCCATTTTCTTCGGATAATTGTTTATTTAATTTCTTCCTTCCACACCGGCTTCTTAGAAAAAAAGGAAGAGCGAACTCAAAGAACCAACCGAAGCGGGAACCAGCGGAGCGATAAAACTGTCGAATAATTCATGAGACCTCGTCTTCGCCTTTCGCCGAACAAACACAAATGGAAGGAAGAAAGCGAAATATTCGCGGTCTCCGGAACTCGCTAAACCGGGGAATGGGAAACGAGTGTCCAAAATCGGAAGGGGACTATTTTTGATAATTTTGATATCGCAATTGAACGCTGATCGAATGAAGAAAAGAGACAGAAGCTAAAAAGAGTCCCACTGAAAACAGGAAAGATTGTGCTTCGAGGGTTTATTTTTCTTAGCTTTGCTGGTGTTAGAAGAAGTATCATAAAAGATGTTGCGCTACTGGCGTCTGTTTTTGGGGTGAGAATCGATACTTGGAAAATACCCGGAACGGGGAAAACGACAGGACACTAGCAGGACAATGCATGCAATAAACGTCTTCGAAGGGATCACGACACGACACACACACACACTCTCTTTGCTTGGTGCTCGTTAACTTCTTCTTTGCGCTTCCAGCGAACCCGACGCGGTGTTCTTCTGACACGGCCCAGACGCGCCGGGACGTGTCTTCAACACGGTAGTTTCCTTAATTTGAGTTTCCTCTTCACGTTCGGTAAATACCAATGAATCACCCAAACTCTGCCCCTCTCTCTTTCTCTCTCTCTCTCTCTTGGCAACGATGGGGAGAAACGAAAAGGGGGAAAGAGAAGGGTCGTGAGTGCACAATAGCGTTTCGGTTATTTCGGATCGACAATAACTATTAGCCACCCACCTCCCTTGTCGCCGGGAAAGCACCCGGGAAAATCTCTCACGTATGGCCCGAACCATGCGAACCAGTTCCCAAACCGTCGACTTTTGGGGGCGGAAGACAGCCGCCCAGCGCCACACTAAAACCGGAAGCTAAACATTCCGGATGGAAAATCCTAAAACTCGTGGCGTGAAAAGCGGAGGGCGACGCAGGGTGGTCGGAGTCAGTTTACTACGTGCGAATTGCTCCTCTTAGGCTCTTGGGATCCGGTTCGAAGATCTGTGGACGTCTTCCTCGCCCTAGTCGACGAAGCCATAGTGGGCGAGAAAACGTAACGCTTTCCTCCACGGGTCGGGTGTCTGGAAAACGCGAAAATTATTGCCACCGATAATTTATGGCGTCAGTCGGCTTTCTCTCTCTCTCTCTCCTTCTTCCGTCCATCTTCTCCGACAACGTCCTTTAATTTTCCCGGTAGCCCCGGCGAAACCTGTGCGCCCAGAGGCGGGAATTGAAAATTGTGGCTACCGGTCGGTTTCGGTCTATCATTAGTGTGCCCTTTGTATCGGTGTAATTTTTCGGCTACGAGAGATGGGACGGGAATTCGTTCGTTTCTTTGCCTCTTTCATTTTTTCTCTCTATCTTCCATCTTTCCCCATTTCGTCGATCGTTCAATCTTCATTAGCCAACCCAGGTTGGGGCCGCGTTTCGAGAAAAAAAAAATCGTGTCAAATTCCCCAACAATCAATTTGACCGCTAAACAAAGATTTATTTATTGAACCATTTTTCCTCACTAATCGTTCGTTTTCCAACAATTTTTTTCCCCCACTCATCGCAGGGAACTGGCGGAGGACAACAAGGATCAGCTGCGGGCGCGCTACCTCCTCTGCCCGGCCATCTTCTCGATCGCGATGATGAAGAAGTTCCTCGTCAACAAGTACGGCATCTCGGAGCGGCAGTTCTGCGTCGAGATTATGTACAAGGTGAAGACGATCGTCCTGCCCGACTACTACACGCTGATGGACGTGGCGTACATCTACACCTGGAAGAGGGTAAGTTTCCCGAACGGGGTCGGGATTGCTGGGAGCGAGGTTTGATCCACACTTTGGCTTCAATTAAATGGCAATATGTTGCCGGCAAGGCGGGCAGACAGTGCAGTGGTGTGGTGTGGTGAAGCTGGGGAGGCTTACCGGGGATTTGCTTCGGCACGTAATAACTATCAAAGCGGAGGAGAGCCTTCGCCAGGAGTCTCCTTGATAGGTTATTTGATATTAATTAATGTTTGCCTCGTTTCTCCTCAACTATATGGCACATAGTAGCCACTGATAAAGTCCTCGTATTCCTTGGAGAACTCGTATGTCGGTTAAGGATATCTTCTGCACATAAATCTCCATTCTCTTCTCTTTGTCTCCATACATTTCACGTATGTTGTCTTTTAATCTCTTATGTGTCTACTCGATATACAGGTGAAATAATGTAAAATCTATGCAATGCATATGTTTATAGAGTAACAGCAATGATATATGTTTATAGAATCTTCAATCTCCATTTTATTATTATTATTATTATTAATATTATGTTTATTTTGAACGGCCCGGCCGTTTCAATCTCCATTTGAAGGAATGCAATAAATATTATTATAGTTGAATAGAAATATTCTAGTTCTACCTAGTTCTTTTTGAATTATCTTTATGCGAAACTCCAACTGGTTTTTTTGGTTTTCGACTGGAAGCGAATGTTAAAGCGTTAAGAAAACAACTCGTCGTAATTATCGGTCAAGGGTTAATAACGTTATGTTTGTTGTTCTTTCATTATGTCACCCGAACAGGACGCGCCGATGAAGTATTTCTACCGTATCCGCACGACGGAAACGAACCCTGTCGAGCTGCCGGAGATTCCACTGCGCCGTTCTCCCAGTCTGATCGCGTCCATTAGCAACAAAAAGCAGCAGCAACAGCAGCTCCAGCCACAGTCGCAGGACGTCGACGAGGAGGACGACAAAGAGAACCAAGTGGTGCAGATTCGTCCACTGGCGCCGTCCTCGGTCAGCGCAACAGAGTTGCCTGCTTCGAACATCTCCACCCCCAACAGCCAGGCTGATCCAGGCAGCGGCTACCCGTTGCCATTGCGGGCCGCAGTCGCAACCCCCGGCACGCCAGATGGAAATGGATGCGGGAAGCTGGCGGCGACAAACGGCGAGACAGCGCCCAATCAGCAGTCGGCACTGACACCGACCCCTGTGGTGGCGCGAAAGAACGAATCCATCAGACTGAAGATCGAGCTGAACAAGAACAAGTACGTCAGCATCCTGCAGAGCCCGCAGCCGGAGGAGACGACGCAGTCGTCATCCTCGATGGTGTCGGGGGCGGCCGGCAGTGACAACTTCCCATCGCCCCGCGGGCGCGTTCACAAGTCCGACCGGCCGGATAAGGTGAAGCGAAAGAAGTCCGATCTGCCCCGCTCGCATAAGATCCACGAGAAGATGCGCGAGCTGAAGATCCGCATTGAGAAGATCAAGGAACATGAGCTGCCGACCGCCCTGAAGAACCATGGCAAGAGTAGCAAGAAGCTGGCGCCGTACAAGGTCGAACTAAGCCCGGGCATAACGGAGTCGGGGGATTCGTCAAGGAAGCTTTACTCCTCGAAATCGGGCGGCTCATCCTCCTCGAGTTCCGCTTTCGGCAAGCTGAAGGTCAAATCCCCGAAGATTCACAGCGACTCCTCGACGAGCCCGCCGGAAGTGAAGCACCCGATCGTGCTGAAGATCGATCAGCGCAGCCCAGATATGGCGACCTCCACGCTGAAGTTCGAGGTGACCGCGAAGGAGAGCATGTCGAAGACACCATCCCCACCGCCATTCCCGTCATCGCCACCCTCGCCCCCGGTGAAGCGTATCGAGGACGAGAAGTCTCAGTTCCTAAACTCGTTCCAGCTGGCGCCCATCAAACCGTCGTCTCCCGAGCCCCTGAACAAGGTCCCCTCGTCGCCACCGAAATCACCCGTAGAAGGTGAGCGGTCAAAGAAACTGTCGCCGGGCAATGGGTCTCCGCGGTCCTCCACTTCGCCCACGGAGGCCTCCAACGGCAGCTCACTGAAGCGCAAGGCGAAGGACTCCAGCTCCCTCCGGGCGGTTCCGAAGAAGCAGAAGCTGTCCGACGACGAAATCAAGGCGATCGTGGAGAAGAAGGTAGCCGAAAACATCAAGTCACCCTCGGAGCACATCGTGCCACCGATCTTCCTCAAGCCGAAAGTGCCAGCCCCATCCACCCCGGTTACGATGACCAGTTCACCCCAGCTTTCACCGCCGCTCCTACTGCCGGCGAAGAAGAGTGACTCACTGAAGTCGCCAGCCGCGAGCCAGGCCTCGAAGTCATCGGAGACATCTCCGGCGCAGCATCCGAAGTGCGATTCTCCACGGCCGTTCCTCTTCAAAACCCCACCACCGCCTCCACCTCCACCGATCGTATCGGTCAGCAATATCCCAGCCGTTAAGCCGTCACAGCAGGTGCTGCCAGCACCTGTGCCTCAGAAGATCGACGCGCCGAAGCAGCCGGCCAGTACGCTGAAGGCTCCCCAGCAGCCGCAGCAACCCTCGAAGACGACACCGGTCGGTGTCTCCGGTTCGCCACTTAATCCTCCGAAGATCCTCAACGGTGGCCCCAGGGCATCCTCAATGGCGCAGGCACCAGTGCGGAGACCCACGGTACCGACGAAGCTTCCGACATCAAGTGTCGCGCAAAACACCGGCAGCAACGCGACGACCCATCACGTTGCCAGTGCGGCTGGTGGCAAATTCCAGAAGCCTCTGGAACTGAAACGAGCGCAGAGCAATCCCACGATCAACATCACGTCGCTGGTCCCGAAGCGGGACACGGAGATAAGTAAGCTGCGGCCAGAGGACCTCAATAAGAACGTGAAGGTATACGGACCGCCCCCAGCTCCGTTGGCAACAACATCCGCACCATCTTCCTCATCCTCCTCAAGCTGCACGACCACGGAATCCTCGATGCCTACGCTGGACGGTGGCAACTTTGTTGTTCCGAAAAAGCCGCCGCCAAAACCGGCGGCGCCCTCCAGCAGCTCGGCGGGTTCAATAGCGACGCAGAAACTGCCCCCAGTGGTAACGGCCGCTCCGTCTGGTGGGGCAGGATCGAAGGGACGCCCGGTCAACTATCTCAACTACGCGCTGTTCAACAGCAAGGTGGCACCGGCAGGGTCGCGCACACCGATCCCCTCGTACTCGTCCAACTCACCGAGCTACTCGCCCGATTCGCCACAGTACAACCCGAGCCTCAACATTTCCACCAAGCAATTCAAGTACGCGAACCCGGCGGCGTTCAACAACTACATGCAGAACATGATGAGTGATCGCAAGCCGGGCAGCACGTCGCCACCGACGATCACGGTCTCGTCTCCTTCGCCACCGCAGCAGGACAATGCTCCCAATACGGTGCCGACCACAAACGCCGGCACCACCGCAATAACACCTTCCTCCGATCGGAAGCGGCCGGCGTCCGCGCTCAGCCCCGACACAATGATTACGACGACATCGACGCCCTCCAGCGAGCAGCCGCCGGAGAAGCAACCGAAGGTACAGTCCCTGCTGACCACAATCCACATCCCTTCGTC
Organism: Anopheles plumbeus; assembly: GCA_034621735.1. Lineage (NCBI taxonomy): Eukaryota > Metazoa > Arthropoda > Insecta > Diptera > Culicidae > Anopheles > Anopheles plumbeus. The sequence goes on from JAOEFI010000006.1 coordinate 20,680,326, forward strand.
GCTGTCCATCACGCTCGCCACGGAGGAGGACGAAGTCGCGCGCCAGACGGCCCGCAAGCTGATCGAAAACGACCCATCGAACAACTACATCGAGATCCTGAAACTACCAGAGGTCCCGATCACCGAGTTGTCGCTCCCGTTGATCAACACCGCCGACCACAGGACTTCTACGGCAGCGATGCTCTCGATGGCTGTTGGTTCCGCTTCCCCACCCTTGCCCACCGCCGCGATTCAGATGCTGGTGAGACCGGACGAGCCGTCGCGCAACGGAACCTCCACAAGTGTCACCGGTTCGACGTCCACCACCAGCAACGGAGTGGTGTCAGAGGCCGCCTCTTTCCAGCAAAACTTTCTCAAATCGATCACGGGAGAGATGAAGGCTCCGGTGCCGGCGACAACTGGGACGGCAACACCGACAGCATCGTCGGTCCCACCGGAAAAATCGGCCAGCAAGTCCGCCACGCCACGTCCCAGTACCCCAAAGGTGTCGTCCCCTGCCGGAGGAACACCCTCCGGTGCATCCAGCAAGTACAAGCACCCGAACGCAACCGTGCTCGAGAACGGCAAGGTGAAGCTGCACAACTACCAGGACGTGGACCTGATAGTGAAGGGCTTCAACGGCGGAGCGGCCTCCCAGCGGACGTCCTCCTCTCAAGCCGCGACGGCCAAGCTGATGCCACCGCCACCGACGAAGAACGTTCCCATCGCACCGAAGCCATTACCATTGTCAGCGTCTTCGTCGTCGTACAGCAAGGGGACGCAGCGGAAGGCCATCTCACCCCCGATCCAGCGCACTCCCCCCTCGAGCCACTCTTCCTCGTCACAGTTGCAGAACTCATCCCTGCAGCCGAAATCGAAAACGCCCCCCTCCATTTCGCCCTCGATGGCGAGCATGGGCCCGATGTTTGGCATTCAGATGCGTTCGGACGCAAACGCTGCCGCCAGTGGAGGCGGCGGCGGTGGAATACCCCTGCGTCGGAACTCCACCACGCACATTCCGAGCAATTCGTACCCGGTGACCAACAGCGTCCCCCGGCGCAAGATCGCTCCGACTAGCAACAGCACGTCCCTGGTCCCGCTGAGACCCCCGTCGGCTTTATCGTCCCCGTCGTCCTCGTCGTCCTCGATGTCATCGCCGTCCTCGAAGGCGGTGGGGGAGAGTGGCAGCGTCCGGGACTTCATCACACTGCATCCGCAACCATCTCCCATGGAGCAGCAGCATCAGCAGCAACAACAACAACAACAACAACAAATGCAACAAATACAACAAATACAACAACAACAACATCAACAGCAGCAGCAGTTCTCCCAACTGCAGAGCTTCCTATCTAACCCGTACACCGTGGCGGCGCTGGCCAACCTCAATCGCAATCCGGCAGCTGCCGCGGCCGCCGCCGCCGCCCACCCCGGCTTCTATCCATACTTTCTGCAGCAGTTCGGCCAGCAGCGGCACCTCGCCGGCCTCGGGACGACCGGCCTGAGTGGATCAGTGTCGATGGGGTCGGATTCGCTCACTATCACCGCCACCCCTCGACCGCCGTCCAAGCAGCCGCTCCCGATCAACAGTCTCACCGTGACAGCGATTCGCGCTCCGAACGGTCCGGGCGCATCGGGATCCTTGACGGGTGGTAAGCACGGTGCTGGTGGTGGTCCTGTCGGACCTCCTCGGGGTATGGGTGGCACGGGTAATCCTCCCGGAAACGCTTCCTGAGTGATGCTGATCGAGCTGTAGAGCGCTTGTGGAGAGCATTTTTTGGATGGTCCCCACCGCAAGGGTCACCACCGACATCTGCTCGGAACAAGGCTCTACAGCCATAGGCATCTTTACCCGGAAGTGTGTCACTTCCGGATGGTTTGATGAGTGTGTTGAGTTGCAGACCCAACCCAAAGGGTGGGTCGATTCTATTCACAAAACAGTGACGTTTTGATACAAGTAGGTTTAAAGTAGGTGACGGATGCAAACCAAACTAAAATAAGAAGAAAGTTAATCCGTGGGTGAGCGGTGAGAAGTGAGAGTGAGCATACGAGAACCATTCGTAGGCTATCGGTGAATTACAATAAGCCTTTTCTGTACAGTCGTCGTTGTTAAATGTGTCAATGTTGTTTCTCCTCTTGGCAAAAAACTTGGGGGTATCCTGAATGCGGAAAGATGCAGCCTTCTCGAATTCGAGGCCACACTTTATTGATTGAACTTTTAAAAGCCAAAGTAGCCTCCCCGTAAGAGAGAGAAGGGTAATAATGAACAAAGCACGCAGAATATGGAAGTTGCGCCTAATTTTCGATTCAACATTTGATAGAGACCTCAATGTCTCACCTGTAAATAGAAGCGCATGGATGTCGTTGTTTGTTGCCAGTAATACTGTGCTGGTCATTCGACATGGGCTTGGGATCTAAGAAACGGCATGCTCCTTTGCATTGATGTGTGTTTTCTTACTATAATCCTACCAAGTGTGTTAGTGTGCGCCATGAATTATGAATCCCATGTGGGCCGTGCTCTTATAATCATTCTTATACGGCACCTTTCCTGCACCGGTTTACACTGTTACTTTGTACTGTTTTCATATTTTCCGGTCGATTTTATCTGTTTTTCTATGCGCGGAGTGATCTATGAGAAATGGTTGATTGGCGAAAGGCTGAAAGTGTGTGTATGTGGGCCACCCCAATCATATCGTGGAAATGAAATAGCTTTGCTCCATGACTATTTTGTTTGATAAGCAATAGGAATGTTTAGGAAAAAACGAAATAATTAAGGAAAACGAACAAGAAAACGAACTGGAAAATGTATAAAGGATATAATATTGAATACTGAACTCACAAGAACTGAAAAACGAGAATTTAAATTGAAAAGCAAGATACCGAACAAAACCGCACAAACAATCCCACTGCTCGGCAGTTTCGAACCTCCTGAGGGAATGTTCTCTCCCGCTTTGTTAGAATTAGCACCAATATTTATTCAAATACAAATACATTGCTGAAACAAACAAACGAATGAACGTTTCAAAGATAGTGTAAGGTTAACAGTACTCCTCGTTTGAAGAAGAAGAATAAGAAGAAGATGAATCTACATATTACGTAATGGAAAAACTATCGATGTTTCCCCATGTTTTGTTTTTTAGTCGTTACACCCAGTTTATACTGTAGCATAGAGATCCGGAAGTCCGGTTTATAGTTTCCACTCTCTCGGTATTACGCCACACTACCCAACCTCCCCCACACGCCATTGTGCTTCGTGTAGAAGAACCGTTTAGTGTTACGGCACACTGCAGGCTTTCCGGGAATCATGGCTTAAAAAGGATTTCCGGTGGCTCGCATTTTTTAAAGGGAGAGGTTGGTTTTATAAGATGCTGTTTTTGATACGAATGGAATATACAGACAAATCGTGTGGTGAGCGGTGTAGAGAGAATATTCGCAACATAATAAAGAAGCACCGACACGGTTGCGTGTCGTAAGTATGATAAGAAAGTAAGAAAATGTATGGTAAGGAGAAGTGTGTGAAGACAAAGCACATACTGAACACTGAACTGGATAACGAACACAAACTATTTATGTATACTATTAGCTATATTTCAAGGAGAACAAAACAAAAACAACGGAATATCATATGCATACAATCAATCTTCCTCTGTGTGTGTCTGTCGTTGCGTTGCGCAGTAGCCAAGCGACAGCACTGAGGAATACAAATAGAACCTGTACATAGTAGCAATTACACCTAAGCTATGCGTTGTCCTTTCCTCTGTACTGTATTACGGCCAGTCAAAAATAAATGCACAAATTATTAAGAAAAAAACACCGTGTTGTGCCATTTCTTGCTTCTGAACAACAAAATAATTAAAGAGTTTGAAGAAAAGCAAAAAAAAAAAACGAGGTAAGACTTGCACTTGAAGATGCGACTGATCCGAAGAAAAGAGGAACAGAGAGCCTTTCCACATTAAAGATTCCTTGTTCGCATTGTCGAATGGTATCCTTTTGTTCCACGGATGGCAGACAAAGCAGTAGGATTCGTTTAATTGTCGAGCCGAGGGTATCGGCCCCCGTGCGGCAAGTGAAATGCGGGATATTTCAACGGGAAGAAGGTGTGACCTTCCATTCTGCAAGAACGGATCCTTACGCCTACCTGCCTTGGTACTCCTTCACCCAAAAAAGAACGATGGCGGTTGGTCCAGAGTTCTGCTTTAATGGGAGTCTTGTTTCAATTTTCGTGAGTGTTTGACCCCTCGACGGTGTCCCGGTGTGTGTGTGTTTGTCTGTCGAGTTTATGCAAAACATTCGCCCTTCAACTCAAGGACGACGGCAAGCATGACCGGGACTCGGGTACGAACGGGTACTTTCTCTTTTCTCACCCATTTAATAACGTGGTTTCCATTCCATTTCATTCCATTTCGGACAAACTGCGGGTTTTCGCACAGGGTTTTGCGGGTTCGCAGTGCAGTCGATTGCATTATGTTGCAGATTTTTCTCATTTTCTTCTTGTTGCTGCGCGGTCCACCATCACCCCAGCCGCCTTTCAGTGCCGTCGTCACGCGGGTCTTCGCGAATTTAGAAGCGTTTGAAGTTTCCAAGCCCGAGAAGTGGATGCTTCCTGTTCGAGTTCTTTTGCTTCATTGAGTATAAAAAAGGAGGGAGAGAGAGAGAGAGATCAGTTTAAACGAATGAAGTCGAGCCCCGTAGCATAGCAGTCTCGGTGTGCAGTCGTGGGTATTATGTTTCCCCGAAGCAGCAACAGCAGCAAGAAGAAAGTTCCAGCCCCGGGAAGAGCTGCGTTGAAAGAAGAACTTCTTCAGAGCATCAGCATCATCATCAACTCGAGAAGTGTTCGGGCCGGAGGAGGGCAAGTTCGATTGATTCGTCGGACGGCACGCCAATAGTTTCACCGCACACACATCCCCGGCACGTCTCCTGGAAACGGTCTAGATAACACCCGCTCCGAAGCTTCCCACAGTACCTCCACTCTCTCTGTCTCTACCCCCCTACCCCTCCTCCGCTCTCGATGAGTCTTGGAACTTGGCCGTAATCAGTGCACCGTTGATTACCCTCGACACGGCGCGTTGGGGCTTTCCGTAAGCCTTCAAAGGACTCATTCAAAAGTGCACAATACCACCTTCGCTTGCTTCTCCCTGGAGCTTCTTTCGTGGGCAGCTGGCCGATGCTGGAAGCTGCTGGGAAATATTGTTTATGAAAAGGGGGAGAGAGGGGGGGATTGTCGTAATGGACGCAAGATAGCCATCCAATCGTGGCGTGAATACACGTCGAGAGCGCGTGGGAACAACTGCATCCTATTCGGAGAAGGGAGAATAGAAAAAGAGCACAAGCAGGGAAAAGAAAACGAAAAACACGCTTTCCCACAAGGAATGAAAAACAAGATGAAGTTTACCACGGCACGGTTGGACGCCGTCGTGGTCTAGGGAACGATTTTCTTTGCGTTTCCGAACGTCTGATAAGGGTATTTTTTTAATATTAAAGTTTTTACAGCTGTCTTGGGAGTGCTGCATTACCGTTTAAAGATGCAAGTTTAAAGAGAGAGAGTTTTCCGATACATATTGCATTATTAAGATGCGTTGAATTAAAAAAAATGGAATATTCAAAACATTAAGGAATCACGCGGAGGGAGTATGCGCAGGAAATTCAATATTAAGTTTAAAGGTTGTGACTTGTTTATTAAAGGTATTTTTCCATGAAATCGTTTCAATGTTTGAGGTAACCATTTGGATGTTGTGGGTGAAGCGAGAGAAGACACCTCTGTACGACCTGAAAGATCATGGTGTCGAATCGCATCTAGGCATTTTCACCGAAATGTTTTCGTTGTATTCGGAATGAATATTACTTAGCAACTGTTTGCTTTCGAAAGCCAATAAGTAAGTCAGGCCTTGACTGATAACATCTTTAGTACCAATAAAGAAGATTTGTTGATGATAAAGAAAAGTTGGGTGTTGATAATGAAGAAAAGTTGTAAATATTTCTAGAACAGTGTTGAAAACAATTTGAACGAAAGTGATGAGCTTTTCAGAATGTATGAAACATTACATGGAATACATGTTTGTATTCTTAATTTCCCCGCTGAATTCCATACTTTTTTCTAGCTCATTAAAAAATGTTTTAGTTAATGCTTTTTCTGATAGCTTATCTAGAAACTCCGTCCTCAAAATGCAAAGCCACAGTTTTTTCCATGCTAAAACGAATGGCTAATAAAATCGATATGTAGTAGAATAGGAAATATTTAATGATTTACAAACGACTACCTACCGCAGCTGTTTCGCAAAACGTTGTCAATACTTTCATTCGTGTACGGGATGCTGATTCATAGTTCATGTAGCACCGCTGCCTTGAGACTACACTCCAGCATCGTCCTTCGCCTGGTTTGTGTTTTCCGACCCCGAAAACGAAGACAAGCGAAACATTCTTCATTATTATTTGACACCGGACCCCCGGTTCAGACAGTTTGACGTACGATAAAAATCGATTTAAAACCGTTCCCCCTTTTCCCGGTACCCGTGACAGGGGCACACACACAGCAACACACCTTGGCCACCAGTCACCGAACGTCCCCGGCCGTCCTTTTTCCCCGTGGTGTGAAATCAAAATTCTATTCAGCACTTTGCTGCTTTGGCAGGCCACATCGTCATCAGTGGAAGCGGCAAAAGGCGTCCAGGGACAGGGACGCCAAAATAGAGCCATTTCCCGGAGGGTAAACAGGGATGGGGCGAGTGGGGACAGGCATCCTCCGATTCCCGCCGGAGAAAATAGTTAGTTAGTTTCCCGCCCCCCGTCTAGTCCTGTGCAACACTTGGAGCTTCGCAAAAAAACCGGTTCGTTAGAAACTGTTGCGAAACTCTCGATCTCTGTCTCCCTCTCTCTCTCACTGTCTCGCTTCAGCTGCTACAGCTTCCTCCCATTCCCCAGCAGCTCAAAGATCAATACAACGAATTTTTCACTCGAAGTGTTCCTTGGAGACTACACCACAGCCCTACTCGACGGTGAGCCATAAAAAAGCGAGTGAAAGGACATGGAAGGACACTCACAACTCGACGCCGGGCGGCCAGACCAGCACCTTTTTTACTATCATTTTTCCGTACCCCTCGGGTTTGGTAGCCGGCGGACGCGGACACTTTTGTATGCATGTAGCAGCCGGTTTATGTTGGCTGGCCATTTTTCGGCGTACATATTCTCGACGCGTAAAACAAATACATAATAATATCACTTCCAGCCTCTGCCAGACCGCCGACCCGCCGGAACCATCCGCCCGGGGGTTTCCCGCAGCATTTTCCGTGGCGCTGGGGCATTATTATCAGCGCCACAGCATTGACGCCGTTTATGTGTACACATAACAGACCCCGGGTGGGTTGGGGGATGCGAAAAAGTTATTTGAATTTTTTGATCATTAAACATTTCTGCAACCGGCATCGGACAGCAGGACAGTGTCGACAGTCGGTGAACGCACTTTACCAACACGTCTCGGCCACACGGAATCAATAGCAACCGTAACAGTAGAGCTGGACTGGTGGTGAAATTCGAAGCGGAACTCGCCACCGAAAGTTTTGTGTCAATGTTGCATTTCCGTCCCGTGTTTGCGCTTTAACTGTTTTTTTCTGTTTTTTTTCCCGTTGGCACTTTGTTGTCCTCTGTTGCTGGTGTGCGTTTTATTGTGACATTTAAGCCGATTGGGCGTTGCTGGTGTTATTTCATTTGGGATGGATGTTTTTAATGTAATTTCTGAACATTATATCACTACTGCGTTGCGTTGCGTTGATGCACATTGGTGGGTGCATTTTCATGACGCAAAAGGTTGATTTGAAAAACACACCAACTTAATTGCACACCAATGATTACAAGATGGCTACCAAAATGCAATATTGTAGAAACTTCTGTGAATGTTATACTTACTATTATTTAATTAACGAAATTAATCACTCGGCACACAAAAGTAATACAAATCGTAACGTGGAAGCCTAAACAATTGCATGAAACAAAGAAAGAAAAATGGAGAATGGAAAAACTGCTTCAACAAAACAAACCAGTAGAGTTAGTTAATTGATTAAAAAAAGAACCATATAGTGAAAACGTACAAAAAATAACGTGTCGATTTCCGAAAAACAAAGCGATAAATCTTGAAAACTGCTCCAAAAAAGTTCGGTTCTCTAAAATATTAAAGCTTTCTGTTCTGTGCCCTTCGCGCAGCACAAAAAAACCTTTCCGAAGAACTATTTCAGAAGGATGTTCTGTTCCTGAAGGAAGGAGAAGACAAAAAGTTTCCCCCCCTGAAGCCATCAGTGAGCGAATAATTTTTCATTTTCCACTCCGAAGGAAAAACTTCAACTCCCAAACCACCCCACACTGGCCAGCAGCTTCTCATTTCGACCGGAGCTAAGTGGTAAAGTGATGCTCGTTATTTTTATGCGTTTCATATGCACACACGCCGACCAAACCATATCGCACGCAATTCGCCCCGGGCCCGGTGGCCCTCGGCGCCCTTCGGGAGCCCGTCCCGCCGACCACCCGAAGCCCGGCCGGCCCGCCCAGCCGGCGTCACAATAATTCACGTAGCCGTCCGTATCGCAACGCATCTTCCGGTGGCCTTCCCGGGGAGCGCTCGAGGTCCTTCGGATTGGGTTTCAGGGCACACATCCGACACGACGGCGTACTGCTTCTGTCCGGTTTTGGTTTTGGGGATTTCGAGCCGTGCATTGCTTCTGGTTTTTTCTTGTTCTGGTCCTTGTGCGAGTCCCTTTGCCCCCCTCCGCTCCGCGGTGCTGCATGTCGACGGAAACGAATTCCGTCCTTCCGTCGGAGTGACCTCTGGGCTGCGGGCTGCTTTTGGGGCTTGGGAGGAAATCCTTTTTCCGTGTAATCCCTGATGCCCGGGCACGCAGACCGACCGACGCTGACGCTGACCACTGCGCTGCCGGCGGCCACTGTGTTGACACACTGTGTGTCACAGTGCGATCCTCCTGGCGGGGAGTTCTCTCGTTCCTCATCTCTCCGTGGATGCAAATGACAACCGAACCGGGTGGGTCGGGAGGGTGGCCGAGATGGTAAACGCGGTGTTAACGCTTTCCGGGCCCGGGCGCTTCTCTCGCTTACCGTCGTCGTCGTCGTCGTCGTCGTTGGCTGGCCATTCTTGGGATTTGCTTTTGTGCGCTGTTTTGTGTTGTTGGGCGGAAATTTTCTAGCAGCAATTTTCTTGTCCGCCCATTTCTAATCCTCCGCCTTTGTGTCTCGAACCGCCGGCCTCGAGAAGTGGCTTCCGCTCGGATTTTGGGCCAGTTTTTCCAGTCTTTGAAGTGGACTGTGGAACGATTTGCTGGGGTTTTCCCTCCACGCAGTGTGGAATTAACGGGGGACAAATATTGTTGAGGTCGACGACGTGGACCTCAACGCAGATCGCTGATTTTGCTGTTTTCATTTTTATTTCCCAGGAACATGATGATGTTAAGGTGCAGTTGAACCTGGATATTATAGAAGTCGTTTAGTTGCAGTTTCCATTCACACAGGAATTTTGCAGGGTTGACTGTATTTGTTTCAATAAAGCTCAAACATTCTCTGTCCAATATCATTCCTTTTTTGTTAGATTATTTTTGGTCGTTTTCAAAAAGTCTTTTCTTTGGAGAAGTGTTTGATAATGATGTTTGTGGAATTTTTGAAGATTAGTTTTATTACCAAACAAAACCATGGAAACGTGATAAAGACATGTGCATGGTCGTATTTTATTTGTTTATTGTTGAAAACTTTTCGTCAAATACTTTGCTGGATTTGTATTTTTGAATTATTGCATATTCTAAATACTATACTCATTGAAGTTCTGTAATCAAGAATTGTTTGCATTTCTTTAATGATTACCTATGTTCATTTTGTTTCTTATATGTTATAATATTTAAACAAATCCAACATTCATGTAGTCCATTATTTTTATTGATAAAACAGTCGTATCCTTTGATTGAAAATTTGTACAGAAAATAGTTCTCCTCAAATGTCGTTGCGTGACTTGAATATTTTCAAAACATTCTTCTGCCCATTTTTGACCATCTGGCAGAAGAAATCATGTTGCCTGTTTTGCATGCGAGAAAAATTGTCCACCTCCGGCGAAAGAGCGACCGAGTCCCCGGCTGACCGAAACGTCTGCGAGCCGTTAGATAGGAGAGAGAGAGGCGTCGCTCCATTCTAAACAACATCCACATCCGTCGCTGGAAGTGCCAGCAGCAGCAGTTGGAGTATCCGAGCCTCGGGGGTCGTCCGTCCACCGGAATGGCTAGAAGCTGTGTCAAATATTTGACTCGTCGGAGCCGGTGGCGGTGGTCAGGCACCGGGACGGGACGCGCCACCGGGATGGCGTTAGCTAATACGGCAAAGGAATAGGAATTTCGACATGGTTTATGACTGCAGTAAAATCTCTCGCCGGCCAGTCAACGAGAGCTGGACGCGCCGGGCTTCGAAGTTCCGTTCAAAACGAGTGCAACCGAAATGCCGGGCGTTTTTCCTTCGAGTCGTAAGTCGAGTCCTGGCGAAAGGTGGCCCCCGGGTGTCCATGGCAGCATCATCTCTGGGCGTGACGGGGTGCTGCGCGCACAGCCAAAAGTCGCATCGGCAGAGTGCACCGTGTGCACCTTTCCCGGGGTTGCGGTCCCAACGCTCGCCGAGCTTCTGGACGGCGATGGGCGAAAACAGCCGAAAATGGATGAAAATTATTCATGCAAATTTACGCCGTTCCTGTCTTACACAACTGGCCACGACGAGTCGGCCACAGATCAACGGAATGTTTCGACCGGGAGAACGGTGAGTGCAAAAGTTAGATATCCTGCTTTGTGCCTCATTGCCGAGGCAGCTCGAGGGTGTCCAGGGCAGCATTCTTCCTTCTTGTTCTCCGGGGCGGGTCCATTGGCAGTGAAATATATCTTCAATTTCGGTGTTTATTCAAATGAATTTAAATCGGCCGAGGAATGCGAATTGGCACCGAGGTGCATCCAAATATTGTCGAAAGGACACCGATCTCGGGAATATGATTGTAATTAGTTTTGCGGCATGTAGACGGGTCTGCCATTTTTTATTATACTATTATGGTGAAATCTGGCCAAACGAGGTGGGAAAATCTTGGATGATCAATACAAAATGATGGATTCGTTCATTTCTGTTTTATCGCATGTTCGATTGCTTTTTCAATTTTTCAGTTGACTTAACGAATTTCAAGATGGCTTTGCAGCAGGTTAAACTTTACTTTGACCCAATATTGTTAAATATCAGTACACTACACTAACAATTATGTAAGAATCAGTATAGCTCACGGATGTGGTCGAAATATGGAACGAAATAACAACCATTACCTCCATCTCATACGTCTAATCTTCGAAAATGGTGTTCAAAATATGCTTAATCTACGCCTGGCTCGGGTCACAAAATATTCAATCAATATATGCACCCATTTGCCGTCTCCGGAGCTGAAACTCGTCCTGGGCAAGACTCCCAAAAATTGCACCACCTTTATCTAGACTCGGGCAAAAACTACGACTCCACACTAGACGGCGGGGCGTTGCTCCATTTTGCTTTGGCGTAGAACGAGAATTAATGAAATTATGGTCAAAATAATGGAGCCAGGCTACTCCCCGGACCTTGTTGTAACGTGTAACCGTCGTTCCTGCCATCGATGGCGATAGAGCAATAGTTGTAGCTGTTGTGGCAGTGAGGCCAATGGCAGACATAATGATTAAAATAAATACCATACTTACGGTTATCGTTATTGGTTTCGAAATGGGGTGTTGTTGAGATCAGAGAAAAAGAGAGAGAGAAAGTTGTTGTATAATAGGTTTGGGACCGCATTATGATGGCATAAAAAATTTCGTTTGGTACGAAAATGAACGTGTAATATTCCATTTTCAGTAATAAATCTATCCAAAAAATATATTAAACGTGCAAATATGTTTTTTCTATGAAAGGCAACCATTGTATTGCGTATCCTTTTAATGCAAAGTTTTATAATTTTGTAGAATATATTTACCTTAACGAACGCATTAAAGAGGTACGTTGCTCTACACATAACCAAATTGTTCTCTTTTTTATTGCGATCCTAGATGTTTTATTATTTTTCATTAGAAAACTCATGAAAACGAATAATAATATATCCTTCAGCATCTCTCCGATTAGTTCCTATCGAAATAAACATCTGTTCCATGTCTAACATAAAATTTAATTACTTTCGTCGTGTGCTGTTTCGTGTCTGTCCGTGACATTTGCTGACGAAGACACGCTCTTCCTCTATCGTGGAAAACAGCTTTACCCATGTGCCGCCATGTATGGCACGTAACATTCCACATTCCGAACCGGGACGCATTGCGACTGAAAAGCGATAAGCGTTCCCCAGTTTTCGCGAATGTAATCGCATTCTGAGCACCGATTTTCCCGATGCATCTTGTGTGCCAACGAGGTACACGGAAAACAGGAAAAAGAACACAGAAAATCCTTTCGCTCACGTTTGCAGTTTGCCTTGTTTCATCAACAAAGCTCACTTCCGATTCGATTCCGTCGGGCTGCGGGAGACAAACGATAACAATAGCAATCTTTAAGTAAACGAGCGGCAACACCCCCCACACCATCCCATTCTTCTTCCCCCCGTCCTCGTATGTCAGAGCACCCCTTCGCGTAGGTGAGCATTTCTACACCTTGGTGAGAATCGTCGCAGTGAGATCTGCTCCCTTGCTTTCCGTGGACGAATAAATCAACCTCACCCTAGCAAACGGGGACCTATCTTCGTTTCGGATTGGATGATCCTACCCCGCCGACGACCGCCCGCTTCCCACCGACGTTCCCTCTTCCCCCGGGGGTGTTGAAAGCATGATGCACTTTCGTCTCGCCGCGTTGCCCAGATAGTGTTGCGTTCGTGCGTGCGTGATTCCACTAGACAAGGGACGGAAGGGACCAGGGTGGGAGTGGAGGAGACGGGTTGCCGAAAAACTCAAAAACTCCGTCACGTACGGCTCACGTTAAATCATTATAAATCGGCTAGCAAACGGCAAGGAACGACGTACCGGAATCATTTTATGGAAGCACTCCCATGGAAGGAGCGAGTCGCTGTGTTTGGTGGTGCGCGCGAGTCTTGTCGCGAAGCGAAACAAAGAGCCCCGTTGTTGGGTGGGAACGAAAGAGAGAAGCAACTCTCTATCTATGGGCTAGATAGAGATGGGAGCCACGGAAACAGAGCGAGATAGAACAAAAAATAGAAGAAAAAAAAAACACACACAGCATAAACAATGATCTCGAGCGGACAGAAAGTATAAGCGCAGCAACTCCGGCGTTTCGAGAGTTGGGCGTGCGAGGCAGAAGAAGCAGTACATGCATGCGTATCGAATTACCTTCTTTTTAACGAAGGTCTCGAGCTGGAGTGCGAGTGGAAATAAGACAAAGCGAGCGCAAAACGTGGAAGGGGGACGCGGAGCGCTGGGCTGTGGAAGAAGCTGTGGGAAATGGAACGGGGTTGGGGGACCGCACCGAGCGCGGGGTGGGCAAAGGGTGATGGAAATTCGGGCGCTGGTTGCTCGGTTTTCTTGAAGCGCTGCTGGGATCACCCCGTTCGTGGTTGCCAACGAGACGGAATCTTTGGTGTACAGTGGCGGACGCGAAATGGTAACACGTTCTCAACTTTAGATAGCTTTAAAGTGGAAAACTTAGACGAGAACAGGGGACGATAAGTGTAATAATTTTTAAATTTATTTGGGGGATAAACATGAAAATTTCCAGAATTGTCACTACTGTTCCGCAGAAAAAAGGATGAAAATACCTGTCCAGTAATCAATCACTTTCTAGTAGGCCAGCTCTTTTCTTGATTGTAAATGGTGAACAAGATGAACTGATAAGCAATGGAGGTGGAAAGTATACTCCACTTAGTCCGTTTTATGTCAGTTCTCGCATGTCATAACTTCAGATCGAGTTAAGACAGATGAATGAGAATTTCCTTCGTCACTTTTTTATCCATGATCTGCATTATATGGATTTTTCGTTTAATCTCGTTGAAGTATATCGTAACGTTGCATAGCTGAATTTGGCCGTTTAGACATTTACTTCTCTGCTAATTGGAGTACAGGATATAGTTCGAGTATGAGTAGGAGAAAAACGGAATCCTGCGTAAATTGAGTGATAATTTTACCCCCTGAGGTACGTGTCGAAAAGTGCCACACCTTGTTCAGTCGTAACGATCCGTTCAAACCGTTCCTCCCTCTCTCCTTCAATTCCAACTTCTTGAAAGTAATACAATAAACATAAACCATAAAACATAATGACCTCACATATCACCCAACACAGTTTGGTTATTTGCTTAGTTCCGATGCAGGCCTTATTGTTTTGAGCACGTCACTGTACGGCGTACAGAGTTCACACTGCCACACACGTGCACGAAACGAACGGCATCTCGTCGCGAACCCGTGCAGCCCTCTTTGGACCGGTATGTGTTTGTGTGGAGGGTAGACTGGTGAGCATGGCACATAACAATGTCAACGGGACGATAGTAGACACTCGACCCCGACGCCACCGAGGCTTACGCGCCGTGAGGCAGCATTGCGTTTGCGTTGTTGTTGCCGTTGCTGCTGAGTCGTCGCTGAGTTGTAAGCGTCTCGCAATCGCCGTCGACGCCGCGATGGAAATCTTATGGCGTGCCAACGCACATACACACAGGCCATAGTACTCGCCCGCTTCGGGAGGGTTTAACCGCACGAACGGTCACCGCCAATGAGAAATGAAAATGAACGTTTGATATTACGTTTTTGTTTAGGGTCGTCAACAAAAACCAACCGAAAAAGGGGGAACCTTACCTCCAGAGTGCCTCCAGAGACTGCGAGCCGGAGGGAGACAGAGAATGGATGGCCCTGCGTGGAGAGATGCAGAGTGCTTTTAGATTAATGAAAAATAAATCAGACGTAATTTCTTTTCCGAGCTCAGATGCGGGGAAGCGCGACTCGAAACATTTTAGGTTTCATTTGAACAGAAACGAATGGCACTTGAAACAATAATTATGCTCTACCAGTAAAGATAACGAACGATAAAAAATGTATGCGTGTACTCACCTACTTATGGGAGAAAGAAGAAAAAAAGAAGAATTCATCCATTTAAAACAAATAGAAGCTCGCGTTAAATAAATACGAATCGGACTAAAATGCCTTAAAGCCGAACAGTCCAAGTTACCGAAGTTTTAAGTTCGTCTAGCTACAAAATGCAATAAATATTTTAATTGGGGAAGTCGGGGAATTTACAAATTCATCCACTATTGAGTTGAATTATGTGTGAAAAAAGAAACATGAAAGATGGCTGTTGTCTTGGAAATGTTCCTGATTTTTAATTAAGCCGTTTGCCGGCGAAACTTTGCGCAAACATTTTTATTCTACTCCGGCACTTCGGTTTCAGATAAAACCTCAACACTCTTCGGTTGTCACATAAACTCCTGTACCATTTCCTCGAAGATATCACCCCCGCCCTGGTCGCCTTCCCATCTGTGAATAGTTGAAATTAATTTGTTGTTGACGAAACTTTTCCGACAAATCTATGCATCTCCCGATCGGATCGCCGACTCTTTTGCAGGACAGTTTTCCGGGGAATACTTCAACACATCCCCATTAACGGAGCTGCCGAACGGAACGAAACGAACCAACTCCGATGTCTTTGAGGGAATAGAGGACCAAAAAAAGAAACGCACAAAGAAAAACTACTGCCAACGTAGACGATGAAATGATATCCTTCCGTGGGTCCTTTCCGACCCCGTTCGGTCGGTGCGCCCGGAGATGGGATTGGTTTACGATTCTTTCGCAAATTTGCATCCGAAATCGCGCCGGGAAAACTTTTTCGTATTGGAAAGAAGGAAGAAAAAACGTACACATCCTTCGATCACCTTTTGCGTGCTGAAAGTTCTCTGGTCGATGCAATATTTTAGTTCGTTCTTTCGTGTTTTTGGGGCGGTTTTCCAATAGGAAAACTCGAACTAGAAGCAGATCTTGTATGGCGTCTCGAACCGATCTCTTATTGCGTTCCGCCGAAGACGGTGGTCCAAGTTGCAGCGCAATTTATGCCATCACAAATCGTAATGGGAATCGGCCCGGGTGAAGGATAGAGGAAGTGGCAAAAACGACCACCAAGTAGAAAACGGTCTGAAGTTTTTCTGCCATTTCACCGCCCGGAAATGGTCCCGGCATCACTCGTGCTTGTGTGTGTGCATCTGTGGGGTTTCGAGTTCGTCTAGGGAAGATTCCGCGTCGATTCTCTGCGCGAATCGGCGAACGTGTGGCTGCCGTAGAACATCAGTCGCGCCACATGTGTAACCGTAGTGCAGCGTCATTTTCACGCACAGAAACCGCTCAGACACGGCCCACGGACCTTAGCAGCAGCATCTTCACCATCCCCCCCGTGGGACCCATCACAGTACGCCGAAGCTATATTAATATGCACATTTTATTGCTTTTCCGTCTCGAACCGGTTTGCGGGCGAAGGAAGTGCATCGCTCGCTCCGGCCACAAACGAAGGATTGCATTGCGATGCAGTTGCCGTCTTCAGTGGGATTTCTATTCCGCTCGTGTGTCGTAGGCGAAACCGCAGACGAAAATCAACCTCTCCACCCGAAACGTGACGCAAGACCTGATGACTTCAAGATGGTAATAATTCTTCTCCGCCGTATTTGATGTGCCTTTGCGGAGGCCCCATCGATGGGCAGTCGGGGTGCCAAAAATAAACCTCGCTCACGGCCGCCGTTGACCGACCGGGCGGATAATGAAGTCTATGCAAATGAGCATTACAAGCTTCACGCCCCCCGGCAGTTTTAAGCACACCATTGAACCAAGCGTCACGGGGTCGTAAAGATCCTCGTTGGTTCGCCGTATCTCTCCGAACGGATGGCCTTCGATCACGAGATCACGTTGCGGTTTGGAGCCCGGGATCGTACCGTGAATGATCGAGTTTATGTTGGGGCTTTCGCTAACCCTACGCGTGAAGCCTCAGTCGAGGTCTTTCGGGCGCGCTCGGGCGCGCAACTTTTATGGCCGACTCTTGAAGGCCCGTGCAGATTTTAGTTATTCCCGCAAAAGACGATGCTTCGGACTAGTCGGCAAAGTTGGTAAGGTATTTAAATATTTCCCTTTGTCTGGGAGGAACCAATACTTTCGGTATGGTTGGGTCACTATAAACGCTACCGAGATATATCCACTTCGCTCTCTGCGTTGTTAACGTTTAAATGGAAAAGACAAATTATTGTTATACATGCGGAAAACTCTTATATACTACAGAAGAAGAAAAATCTTCCCTGTGATGGCCATTCCCAACGAAAACCAGCGATGATTTTTCCCTTATCTCTCCCTAAGACAAGATACTTTAAGGGATTATGTTGAATTTAAATATCTGAGCGAAAGCGCTTTTGAATACTTTGTGTAATCCATCCACAGTTTCTTCTGTGGCGCGAAGTAAAAGGGTCGCCCTGCGCCCCCTCCGAGTGGAATGTATCCTCGCGGATGGATCGCGCGAAAATAGAATGTTCTTTCCTCTGGAAAAAGATGCCTCCCGCGTTAAATTCCATTCCACTGCTCATTTTCCACTACTGTTATTATTATTTAAATCTTTCTCACTTCGTCAAACGGCGAGCCCCTCTTGGCGAAAGCTCTTCTCAACCTGAATGGGGGAGGCTGGTGCCTGGCAGGGATTGGAATAATAATTCCAGTAATTAAAATTGAAATCCAACGGAATGCATCTGGAATGGAGCCGCCGGCAGAAAAATGGGGTCTTGGCCTTTTCTTTTGTGCGAGTTAATTTCAATTAAATTGACGCCACTGCAGTTGAGTGCAAGGTTTTTTTTTTCATTTTGTGTTCTACTAGCGGAAAATGTGAGAAAAATCCCAATGTCCAGTCAAGCAGCCGGTTCGGTGGCGTTTAACGAGGAATTTTCTTCGCCAACGAGTGAAAGGTTGGAAAGGCGTTGGAAACGCTAGAACCGGGCGCCGAAACAGAAGTGCGAAAAATGGGAAACAAATTGGATTAGCTTTCTTTATTACATCAATCATCGCTGGCACCTTCTGGAGCCTGGGGCCTTCACATCGGCGTTGATTTTCTTGGCAGCGAACGTAAGACCGGTGCACCGTCGTGTTAACCAAATGCAATTCAAAAACCATATGAAGGAAAGAATTTTCTTCCGCAAGAAAATTGTTAAATACTCGATTAAAAAAATGTGAAAGCATTGGAAAGCTCGAAGAAATTACTTGCAGCATTTTACCGTAAAGTCATATAATAGCAAATTAAATCAACTTAAAGCGTAAAATTCTCCCGAAAGTCCTAAAAGTTTAAAAAAACTGTATATATCTTCATTATATACGCAAATTTGAAAATCAAGTTTTAACAGGAGAAATAATTTCTCATTTGAAAACCAAGCATAAACCCCTGTCGTTAAAAAAACGGTTAATTTTTATTATACTTAAGAAATGAAATAAAGTAATTGCAAATCTGTAATGAATGTTTTATGTACGGCTTAACTGAATGTCCGAACCCCTTTTTTCCAGCTGCTTTATGTTGCAAACACGTTTTTGCATAAGAGCAAAACCTCTTCGAGCAACGCCTCGCATACTACTTGTCGATTATTTTCGCATTAGTCATAGACAACACATCCAATAATCACATCTACGGTTCGTTCGTTCTCTTTTCTTCTGGTGGGTCCTTCGCCACAGAGTACGACTGGATGAATATGTAATTCGCTTTCACACGCACTCTGCAACATCCCATTCGCATTCCTTTCCAGCCTGGTGAGGTTCTTAATTTTTCCACTTCTCGCCATTTTCGCTCCGGCTCATCATTTATTTTAATTGAATTTTCCCTATCTGATTCCCAGTCCCC